>CM047879.1:11421417-11440346 GCA_026212405.1 Petrea volubilis
CTGGGAATTGTGTCTTTGTGTTAATGGTAATCAAGTTAATTTTCGTTTCCCCTTTTCCAGGTATAGATTATATTGCTTTACAGTTGAAGTTGATTGGCATTGACCATATGTCGTTGCTGAGTAGATTCTTTTACAGAAGACCCCCAGATGGCTTGCTTGAACTTTCTGGCAGAGTATATGGTAATATATGGACATCAAACCCTGCTGAAAGAATTTATACATTGAACTATATGTTTACCTGCTAATTTTATGCATATTTATGAAAGCAAATGCTTTATAATATGCAGTTTTTGATTCGTGTTTCTCAACTGAAGTGCTACCTGATGGAATATACCAGCTTTACTTGCATGAAATCATTACTGACCTACATGAGGAGTTCCCAGAATCCTCATTTCTTGCGTTCAATTTCCGGGAAGGTGAGAAAAAGAGCCAGTTTGCAGAGATATTGTGCGAGTATGATGTCACTGTTATGGATTGTCCAAGGCAGTATGAGGGTTGCCCTTTATTGCCACTATCTTTAATTCACCATTTCCTTCGTGAGAGGTGGCGAGAGGTGGCTTTCGCTTGGGAATTGCCAGAATGTAGTTTTGCTCCATTGTGAGAGAAGGGGCTGGCCTCTCCTTGCATTTGTATTAGCTAGCTTCTTGGTTTTCAGGAAATTGAATACCGGTGAGAGGAAGACTCTTGAAATGGTCTATCGAGAAGGTACGAGAGGCTTGTTGCAGTTATAGTACCCACTGAATCCATTTCCATCTCAGCTTCGATACCTGCAATATGTATCAAGAAGAAATATATCCCCCGAGTGGCCTCCACCAGAGAGACCCCTTTCACTAGACTGTCTTATTCTTTGCGCAATTCTAAGGTTTGATAATGAGAAAGGTTCAGGCCTATTATTTGTGTTTTTGGTAGAAACCTCCTTAGCAAGGATGGATTGTGAACCCAAATGCTTGTTCAATGCACAAGAAGGGCAAACATGTTCGTCATTACTGCCATGTAAGAATTTAGATCCATGATTATCTCTTACTTTTTCGGAAACTTTCTATAGCTTCCGACATTCGTGGCAATGCTGTAAACTTTCACACAGAAGGATAGTGATGTAATCAAGATTGACATACAATGCTTGGTGCAAGGAAACGTGGTATTGGAGTGTGTCCATTTGGACTTGGATCCAGAAAGGGAAGTCATGATGTTCCGTATAATGTTCAATACAGCTTTTATTCGGTCTAACATTTTGGTTCTGAACTGTGAGAACTTGGATATTCTTTGGGAATCAAAGGCGCGGTTTCCTAGGGTTTTCCAGGCTGAGGTAATTTTTTATGTTTTTGGTGGAAAAGATTCAAATAGTTAATTAAGCAATGAATTGATAATTGCTATAACATATCGTGAATATTTGAGTTGTGGTGGCAGGTGCTATTTGGAGATGTTGAGAGCAGCTTTCCTCGCAGAGCCCATACTCCAACGTTAAATGGTGAAGAGAAAGGTGGAGTGCCTGTTGAAGCTTTCTCCAGGGTTCAAGAACTTTTCAATGGCGTGGATTGGGTTGTAGTGATGATGCTACTTTATGGTTACTTAAGCAATTATCTGTGTTGAATGATGTCAAAGATCTATCAATGTTGAGGAGAATGAGTGGTTATTCATCACCTTCTGAGGAAGAAAACTGTTAGAATTATTATGCGTAATTTACTAGGGTTTAGTCTAGTATTTTAGGAATGTGAATATTGTATTTCCTTGTATAGGTTCCTAATCATTATATGATACAGTTGAGGCTATTGTAAATATACATAGAAATAAAATCACTCTTCTCTCAATTTCTCTCTTTGCCCACTTTCTCTTTTTCATCATGGTATCAAGCGGTTGTTAAAAAGAAAAAAAAAAATGGAGAGAGGTGAAACCCTAACCTTTCAAGCGCCGCTTTCCCACCCTCCCACGCCCTCATCCACCACCGCTGCACCCCTTGCTGAAACCCTAGATCCAGTGCACTATCTATCATCTCCTCCTTCCGCAACAAACCCTTGAAGGTCGCACCCCTGTCCCCCCGCGTCCCCACTGCGCACTTTGCTAGAATCTCTCGATCTGGCCGGTCTCCCTTTCGGATCTCTCTCTCTCTCCTCGCGTGCCCCACCGCGCTCTCTCTATCGGTCCCCGTCCGCCCCGTCGCGCACTCTCTCTCTGCTCGCCTGGATTCTCCTTTTTTTTGATGGGCATAGGTATCTCCTTTTTTTTGGCGGGCAATTTTTTTCTCAGGAGATCTCTCTTTTTCTTTTAGTTATTCTCCTCTTTTTTGTGTTACTTGTTGCTATTATTCTTTAAAGAAAAAAAAAAAAAAAACGAAAAAAAAGAAAAAAAAAAGAAAAAAGGCAAAAAAAAAAAAGGAAATATATATATATATATATGAAAAAACAATTCTTCTTTTTGGTCGATTCTCTTTGTTATGGATGGCGTCTTTTTCTACCGAATCTAAAATTACTCCGGGCACTACTATTAAATTGAACGGCTCCAATTATCTCTTGTGGGCTCAATCTTTTCAATTATTCCTTGGGTCTAATGACAAATTGGACCATATTTTATTGGACCCTCTTGATTCGAAAATTGAAGAGTTCAAAACTTGGAAAAAAGATGAGTATGCCGTCATGGCATCATTATTGAATAGTATGGAGGAATCCATTACCTCTAATTTAATGTTCCTAACATCTGCTAAGAGATGTGGGGCACAGTGCATGACATGTATTCCAACGCGAAAAATGTGTCCTGGGTATTTGAGTTGTATGAAAAGTTTTTTCCTTGAAGCAAGATGGTCGCAGTGTCGTCGAGTACTATTCCCTCATTAAAGGGGTTCACGATGAAATTCTCCTATACCATCCCCTAAAGTGTGATCTGGATACCCGCAAGTCTCAATGGGAAGATTTTTGGGTGGCAAAATTCCTTTTCGGTTTAGACAATACTGTTTAGCCGACTCGTGATCAAATTTTGGCTAGTGATACTGTTCCCACGCTGCCCAATGCCTTCTCTCGAGTCTTACGTGTGTCCATAGGAGCTCTAAACTCACATACCCCTCCGGTTGAAGCTTCAACCTAAGTGGTTCGCGGTCGTGTTCGTAGTAGGTGCCGGGGTTCCCTATCTACTGGGGGTCGCGTCCGTGGTGGTCGTGGCAAATTTCCTCCCTACAAACATTGCGGTCGCACAAATCATATTTCTGATCACTGTTGGCAGAAATTTGGCAAGCCTGAGTGGGGCAACGCAGTTCCCAGTGATCCTCCTATTTCTCACAGCCTGAGTCTGATCAAATTATTTTGAGCCATGCAGAATATGACAAACTCTTGCAGACTCCATCGGCTCACTCCAATACCTCTCTCATCTCCCAAACCCCCGATGCTTTTGCAGCGTCTCAATGTGAGTCTTGGTTATTAGATTTCGGTGCCTCCACCCACATTACTGATGATAAGTCTCATTTTTCCTCGTTATCTTTATCACTATCTTTGAATCCTGTTCATTTAGCAGATGGTTCATTTTCTCGGGTCTCGGGTTCAGGTGTTGTTACACCTAATAACACTCTTTCTCTCACTAATGTTTTTTTTGCTTCTCGTTTTCCTATAAGTTTGTTATCTATTAGTCAACTCACTAAAATGCAGAATTGCTCCAACACCTTTTTCTTCTCCTATTGTGTTTTTCAAGATCTACACACAAGGAAGACGATTGGTGGTGATCGTGAGCGCGGTGGCCTTTATTATTTGGACGCTATACCTGTGGATGATCGCGTCATCTCTGCTTTCGTTACTCCTTTTCAGTGGCACTGTCGGTTAAGTCATCCGTCCTTATCCACATTACAACGTTTATTGCCTATTAAGTCTACTAGTTTACATTGTGAGTCATGTGAGTTAGGAAAGCATCACCGTGCTTCCTTCCCCCTCGTGTCGAAAAGCATCATTCTTCTCCCTTTGACTTAGTTCATTATGATGTTTGGGGTCTTTGTCGAGTCGAGTGTGTCGTAGGGTTTCGCTACTACCTTTGTTTTGTTAATGATTACTCTAAAATGACATTGGTCTACTTGTTAAAAGATGGGTCTAAAGTCCCTATTGTAATCAAATCCTTTTATCAAGAAATAAAAACTCAGTTTTCTTTCAATATTCATGTTCTTAGTACTGATAATGCCTTGGAGTTGTTCAAAAGCAAGTATTTCTGTTTTGCACACAAAATGGGATTATCCACCAGACTTCTTGTCCCCATACATCTCAGCAAAATGGTGTGGCTGAACGCAAACATCGACATCTCTTAGATGTTGCGCGCACTCTTTTGACTCAAATGAATGTTCTAAAAACCTTCTGAGAGAAAGCTACTTTCACTGCTTGCTATCTTATCAATCGCTTACCCTCTAGTGTCCTTTATGGGAAATCCTATATATGAGTCTTTATCCCAATCAATCTTATTTCATGTGACTCCTCGAGTCTTTGGCTGTGTGTGCTTTGTCCACATTCACTCACACAATCGTGACAAATTATCCCCACGATCTGTTAAATGCATTTTTGTTGGGTATTCTCATACGCAAAAAGGGTATCGCTGTTATGACCCTGCCTCTAGTCAATCCCTTGTTTCTACTGATATCACATTTTTTGAGTCCACCTCTTATAATTCCATTAATGATACCTCTTCTCCTTCTATTCCTCTACATGTTCCTGCTGATCTATCCGCTCTTTGTCCTCCTCCCGACTGTCGTCCCCCTCTGCAGGTGTATTCCAGAAGACGCAAACAATAGTCTATTGCGCTTCTGGCTACTACTGATCCACCTTCCCCACTTATAGATCAGTACCCCTCCATACCTCGTTCGTCTGCCTCTGATTTACAGATCGCTTTGCGCAAAGGTAAACGTTCCTGCACATCACATCCTCTATCTCATTATATGTCCTATGATAAACTTAGTCCTTTGTATCGTAGTTTTGCTGTTTCTCTCTCTACGGAATCTATTCCTTTTACTCATCATGAGGCGCTGCATAATCCCAAGTGGAAACAGGCAATGGACGGAGAAATGTCTGCCCTTCTTGATCGTGATACTTGGGAACTTGTACCCTGTCCCCCCAAATGTTGACACTGTTGCCTGTCGTTGGATCTTCACTCTCAAGTACCATGCCGATGGCTCTATAGATCGGTACAAAGCTCGGTTGGTTGCAAAAAGATTCACTCAGACTTATGGCGTTGACTACCTTGAAACTTTTTCCCCAGTTGCTAGTCTAAACTTTATCCGGGTATTATTCTCCTTAGCTATTAATCAAGACTAGACGATGTATCAAATGGATGTCAAAAATGCCTTTCTCTACGGTGATTTGCATGAGACTGTTTTTATGGAGCAACCTCCAGGGTATGTTGCTCAGGGGCAGAAGCGAGATATGTATGCAGGCTCAAAAAGGCGATTTATGGTTTGAAGCAAAGTCTATGGGCATGGTTTGACAAGTTTAGTCAAATTATCAGTAATTTCGGATTTCACAGGTGTCAAGCTGATCACTCCGTCTTCGTAAAACACAGACAATTAGGCATTATTGTCCTTATTGTATATGTTGATGATATCCTAGTGTCTAGTAGTGATATTGAAGGAATAGAAGCCACCAAGGCATACTTGAAGCAACAATTTACTATTAGAACGCATCATTTTGGTAAATTTATATATAATTTGGGAAAGACCATTTATTTTGTTGGAGATTTGAGTCACTTTGATGGTTTTCAAGAAGACTTGATGTCAATGCTTGAGATCAAGGCTATAGTTGGGGAGATTGGGTTGGATGAAGAGTTATTATTCTATTTCAATATGTTTGGGGTTGATAATGGTGTGAAGCTGATTTTGTTGCAAATAGATGGTGATGCAATGAACTTGGTGAACTACGTTGATGAAAATAGAATTGTTGGTGTCTTTATTGACCATCAAAAGGTGGAGAATTCAAAAAATACGTCCAAAAGTAAATTTGTTAGTGAAGTTAGTGTAGGTTTGCCAAACGTGGCTGATGATGGTTGTTAGGGTGATGTTGCAAATACAACCACAAAAACTCACCCTAATTTAAGTGGGGCTGACAACAATGTACTGAGGTCAAGTTATGTTGATGTCTGCAACAACATAGACTATGAAGGTAAGCAATCCGTTGGTTTAGATAGTGACATTTCGGAAAGATTGTTTGATAGTGAATGTGAAGTCTCTGATAATGATATCCTTTTTGAGACAAACATTAACAAAGTAGCTGAGTGGGGTGGGGTAGATCAAGAAGCTTCTACACTTAGAAAAACTTCTCAACCTAAAACAAGGAGATCAAAGAGATTGCTTGCGGAGAAGGCTCAAGAACCTACCCAGGGACACAATGGCTATCCAATTTTCAATAAGAAAATCAATACGAGTAACCCAAAGTTTGAGCCGGGATTGATCAATATCAAGAATAACAATATCTGATCTATCAAATCAATTCGTCGTCGAGACTTGAATAGTATAACATAGTAAGTTCTTTTATCCATACCGAATCAAAACTTGGATTCCTGACCCAATCCATCCAAAATTCCTTTATTTATCATCCGTTTTCTTGTTGTTGAAGTAAGGTATGCAATTAGACAACATGCTATCATGAATGGAAGGATGTCAATTTTACATTGAATGAGAAGTATATAGTACAAGCAAAGTGTAGTCATCCTTCATGTCTTTGGTTAATATATGTATCTAAAGTTCAAAATGAAGACATAATATAAGTGAAGAATCTCCTTTGGAAGGCTGCTACAACAACTAGAGTTGTGGACTTTGAAAATGCAATGAGACAGTTTAGGGAGAGAGATCAAGCAGCAGTGGCTATCACAAAGACCACATGCATATTGGTCTAAATCTCATTTTTGCACATTTCCTAAGTATAACTTATTGTTGAACAACATAGCAGAGAGCTTCAATTCTCTGATCTTGAAAGCAAGAGGCAAGCTTAGTATGAGCATGCTTGAGATGATTAGGTTGACATTAATGAGAATGATCCATATTAGAAGGGGTCAGATGAATAGCTACACACTAGAGGGGATATTTGTCCTAAAATAAACAAGTTGCTGGATGTTGTTTTTTTTAAAAAAAAAAAAATCCATGGAATTTATTTCATATTGGAATAGGCTTAATCAATTTGAGATTGAGAACAATTTGGGTCAAAGGTAAAAATTACACTTAGGAGAGCAAACATGTAGCTATAGAAGATGGGATCTTACTGGAATCCCATGTGCATATGCCATCTCTAGTATGTACTATTTGGGCCGTACTCTTGAAGAATTCATTAGTGACTATTACAAGAGATCCATTTTCATTAGGACATACTCCCATTTAATGACAACACTTAATGGGTGTGACATGTGGCCAAAAACAACACCCATCCCAATTATAACACCAAAAGTTTGCAAATTACCAGGGAGACCCAAATTGAGTAAAAAGAAAAATGATGCTCTTGATGACAAAAAAGATAAGTCTACAAAACAAAGCTAAAAATTGGGTAAGAAAGGGATAACAATGTCTTGCTCCTTGTGCCGCAAACCCAATCACAATGCTCGAGGTTGCCCACTAAAGAAACGAAATGATGATGATCAAAGCGATGGAATGGATGTTCCACCACCAACAGAAGAAAGAGCACCAAGGGTGAAAAAGGTAACAACTAACCTAATTTCCATTACAAATTGTGTACTTTATATGTTCATTATTGCATTTTGTTCTCAAAATTTACAAACAAGAAAGACCCAAAAAAATGTGGAGGACGGCGTTGGGCAGTCTAAACATGTTGCAGTTGGAGGAGGGCAATCTAGGAATATTGCAAGAGTGACAAGATCTCAAGTGGTTGGATTAGGGAAGTCTAACTCTATTGCATAATCACCCACAAGAGTGACAAGATCCCAAGCACCAGCAACTACTCCAATTACCAAAACTTTAGGAGTGAAGAGGAAACTTCCTGTAAGTATCAACCCTTTTGTCTATTTGTTTACTTTGGTGAATATGTGAAATCAGCACTGACATGTGCACTTTTGTTTTTTCTTTGCATAATAAGGTGAAGAGGAAACCCACCATAAGTCCAGCACCATAATATGTTACAATCGAACCAATACCTCTTAGCACAAAAAGTGTTGTCATTGTCAAGTCTACAGCACTATCTACAAGCAGGATGCTAGTTAATGAAGGAAAAAATGTAGCGAGCATTCATGAAGTAGCTTCAAGCACACAAAAATCTACTAGCTAACCAAGCCATGGGTACTAAGTGGAAGGTCTTGTATGGATATAGTAAGACTCAGCAGGCATAGCAGAGGAGTTCAAAGAGACAAATTCAAATACGTGACAACTTAGGAGCAGTGCACTTTAATGTAGAAGTATTGTGTCTATTTTGTCAATGTCAAAACTGTGTTCTTTGATGTCTTTAATGTAGAAGTGTTGTGTCTATTTTTGTCAATGTCAAAACTGTGGTCTTTGAGAACTCAGGAACAACAAATTGGTCTTTTTGATGTTATAACTTTTTTGATGGGGTAGAACCATGCAACTACTTTTTGGAACATATTGATGCAGCAGTTTATACTAGATTGAATGAAATTTAGAAGCTCTTTTTGCCACTTTTTTTGCATCCCCTTTTTTTGGACACTTTCATGTGTTTTAACTTGGTACAAACAAAGGTAAACAAATTTAGTAAATGGTACACTAAAACAAATACCATAATATTAACAGTTTCATTAACCAAAACAAAACAAACATACATCCATTTAGATCATGCAAAAATTCACAACATCATTGGAAAATCGAATTTCATCATAACCCACAATGCCTATCCCAATTGAAAATTGAAAAAGGTCCTAAATTATCATTACAACATTACATAAAAAACAAATAAGTGCACAACCAAGATAGCACCAAAGCACCCCAAAGCAATTTCATCAGCGATCTCTTCTTCTTTATTTCATCTTGCAGCCTCTCGTTACACCTGCGAAGCCTCGAAATTATCAATTTTGTTCGAGCACAAATTGGAGGGTCAATCCAGATGAAATATTTACACCCTTCTAGCTCCTGCTATTTTGTACAAAAAAAAATGAAAAATTGCCAAATATCAATAAAACAAGAAAGGAAAAAATATTAGAGAGAAATCATCCAAGTTTCGAACAAATCCTAAATTTAGGGTTTTTAGACAAAACGGAAAAAGAAAAAAGAGAAAAAATCAAACCCCATATTTCGAACAAGAGGTATAACATCTTTCGGGGTTCAGATCATCCCACGACGTCCCCTTCATGGTAAGCCTCCCAAAGTGCAAAGCACGTGTATTTTACTAGTATATTTAATAAAGTAAATATTACTTGCCACGTGCAAAGCGCGTGTATTTTACTAGTACATATAATAACATATATTTGTTGGTTAGCACTTAGGATTTATGAATTCATTTTGAGGGGTCGAAGAAGGGAAGAACAAAGTATTTAAGTACTATCTTTCTCTCTCTCTCTCTATATATATATATGTGTGTGTGTGTGTGTGTATATATATATATAACTATTTTTATTTTTTTATCCCCTTGAAAAAACTATTTTTATTTTTCATACTATCATTTTAATATTTTTCAAATACATTTATTAAACGTATGGTAAGCAATAAAAAAAAGAAAATTAAAATTAAATTAAACTGAATGATTGAAAAAAATAAATAGAAACAAAAAGTAGAAAAAAAATTAAAAAGAGGAGTGTTGAGAAAGGAGAAAGGAGAAAGGAGAGCGATAAAGGGAAAAAAACGTTGAGAAAGAAGAGAGAAGAGGATGTAAAATTTTTTTATAGTTGTAATTATTTTAGTTAGGGTTTTTAAAGAGAACACAATTAAACACACCAAAGAAAAATTAAAGTATCTTCCACTAAATGTAATAATATAGATATGTGGCTGGTTGATAGTTTTTGAAACCGTTTTCTTTCAAATCTATCTTTTAAACCAACATAATCTCCTAATAATCTTGTAAACTAGCTCCTTATGCTCGGGGGTGGGCTATAGAGCGTGTAACATTGACATGCTTAAAAAATCCTTTTGACAATCAAACATAGAGGCGAATTTGAGCGTCTCATTCGGTAACTTTTGGGCAAAAGATGGGGTGGGGAGGGGGGTAAGTAGTAGGGGTTATTCAATTCTAGTAACACAGTTTAATATATCAAACTTGGTCCTATAAATTTGTTGATTTATCAACATTCGTACCACATGACAATTTTCGTTACATTATTAATGAAAGAAATATGTAAAAATCAAGTCCATAGTTAAGTCCACTATTTGAAGGAGGAAATATAAATACTTGCAAATAAGGGTATATTTAAATTTAAAAACTTTGTAATATACATATAAAAATATTTAATTAATTAATGAATAATCTAAATATTTTAAAATTTAAAATATATTTATTTATACAGTTGTGTAGGTATATATATGCAAAATACAAAACTTATATATATATTATATTATATAATATATACAAAACATATGTTAGAAAAAAAAAATTAAATTGCCCTTTTTTGGGCTGAAAATTTTCAAAATACCATAGTTTGAAATTTTTTTTTGAAAATACCCTTGAACGGGTTTGTCAAGCTCGGTCATACTGCTCTTCAGGCAGAGAGAGATTTTCCTAATGTTGACCGAGCTCCTTCATCTCGGCTAATAGAATTTTTGTTTTTTTTTAAATTCAATAGCTGAGCTTGGGAAGCTCGGCCTTGCCTCATTATCTGTGCCATCTCAGCATGCATGCATGCCTAAGACATTGTCAACACAATATTTTTTTTAAAAATTCAATGGTCGAGCTTTCCTCGTTATATGTGCCATCTTATCATGCATGCATGTAAGATCGGCCTTGCATGATTTTTTTTTTCATTTATGCAGGCCTGCGTGCACCAGGCTTGAAATTTGCGCAGGCTTTTCAATCGGTGGCTTAGCACGCGGAGCTCGGCCATTCAAATTTCAAATTTCTCCCACCTCAACCCCCTATATATACCATCAACACCTCATTCATTCCCTCACCTCCCCTCACTTCGTGTGGTATAGTGTTGAAAGTGTTAACTTTTTTGAAATGTTGTAGTTGATTTGCTCAAAATTTAGTAGTGAAGTGTTCTAATTCTTTTTATACTTTTTGGTTTTGCACTTAATAAATTGTGAAGGAAGTTTTTGTAAGTGTGTAAGTTTTTTTTTTTTAATTAATGATGTATATGTAGTGAATGATTTTCTTTATTATTATTTTGTAATTATTTCATTCTTAATTTTTTTTTTTTGATGAAAAACGTATATAACAAACAAATAATTATTTCATTCTTAATTTTTGTAGGTGTGATTATTGCACCGTGTTCGATCTTATTGTTTATTTGGAGGTATGTTACTATAACTTTGACTATTTAATATTTATAGTTACTTAGTGAGCATTTTCATTATTATGGTTGATTTGTAACTATTAGTTGGATAATTGAACTTGACAATTATTGTTAGAAAAAGTCAATTTGAATGCTAATGATATTTATATTTATACATAGACGATCGTAAAAGTAAATTTGTAATTGACGTAATTAATTAGATAGATTACTTTGTAGTACATGCTAATATCAACAATAAATGTACATCTATTGGCATTATGTAACATGAAGTTTTTTTTAGCATTATTCCATTTATGTATGTCATTCTTCATTAATGCATTTGTTCCATTTATTTATTTCTTTGTACATTTTCTACAATGAAAAGTGTATATCCACACACACACACACACACACACACACACACACACATCAAAGTACGAATTTTTCACAGCAATATCTTCAAACAAATTGATATTTCACTAGAATAGTGATGAAATTGGGAAGTTTTCAAGTTACATTTGTTGGAAAATTTTATTTTCTATAATTAAATTTTTGTGTATGAATGAAATTTAAATTAATGATGAATTGGTGCAACTCTTCATTGGTCACGTCCTTCGGCCGAATCGGTGCAACTCTTTATTATAAACGATCACATCCTTTGATTTAATAGGTCTTTGTGAAGAGTTGCAACCCTTCAAGACTACATTTCATTTTCTATAAATCGAAGGTATGCAACCAAATTCATTCATTTGGTTGTTAGTGTATTCACTAGTGAAAATACAACGAAAACTTATTTGATTATGTCTCTCATGTCATTTAGTTTCGAAAGTTCTAAATACTTTCAGTTTGAGAGTTCTTGAGATTTGTAGTGTTGTTATCTCAAGAAAGTTGGTCGTTGTATCTTGGGAGACGATTGCCAGTTAACCGTAAGCACCGGGGAAATATCAAGAACTATCAAACTTAAAGTATTTAGAACTCTCGAAACTAAATGACATGAGAGACATAATCAAATAAGTTTTCGTTGTATTTTCACTAGTGAATACACTAACAACCAAATGAGTGAATTTGGTTGCATACCTTCTATTTATAGAAAAGAAAATATAGCTTTGAAGGGTTGCAACTCTTCACAAAGACCTATTAAATCAAAGGATGTGATCGTTTATAATAAAGAGTTGCACCGATTCGGCCAAAGGATGTGACCAATGAAGAGTTGCACCAATTCATCATTAATTTAAATTTCATTCATACACAAAAATTTAATTATAGAAAATAAAATTTTCCAACAATCCCCCACATGAATGAAATTAATGCAGATGCTTTCGAGAGTTCTGACGAAAACATATCGTATCAAGATAGGTAGCTTGTGGCTTTGAACCTTCCTTAGAGAAATACCATCGGATTTACTTAGCTAATCAGTGGTCGTGATGCCTTGAACTGTTCAGCTGTTGGTGTAAACCAAGACAATAGTATTCTCACAACACATTTCCTAATACTTTACAGTTCTCATGCTTGTGTCCGTTTTGGCCATGGACACCATCTTGGATTCATAAGCGTTTACTTTGAAGTGGCCCGTCTTCACGCTTATATAGGTGATCTCCTATTCTTGAGTATCCAACCATAGTCCACTTGTTAGTGATAGGTATCATTAAAAGGTAATCCTTAGCCCAATACCTATTCCAGGTATCTCCTTGATGCTCGTTTGAATCTTCATAACTTAGTTGTCCTATTGAACCAAGTTCTTGGGATCTCCAATCATCAAGATGAGGTTACCGCTATGAAGACTCTTAATATGTAGGTTTTAATCCCATCCCCCTTGACAAGTTGTACACTTGATCTCTTGGTAGGCCTTTTAGTCAACGGATCTGTTATATTCTCTTACACCATTTCAGATCAATAGCCTAATTATTTCACATTTTGTCATTGCAATCATTTATTTATTGTCACGATGTATTATGATTGTCGGCACTAATTTAGATCAACAAATATTGTCCAACTTTTCTAGCATTATCTAAAGCTTTAAATTGCGATCCCATCATGGACCAGGCAATACAGGTTTGTTTAGAGGACTTTCAAGATACAACTTGTTGACCTTTTTTATCTTTTCAGTATGGGATCTAATTATTTGCATTTTTGTACCTTTATAAATTAGATCTCTTGCAAAACGTATACCCATCAATGCTTTTTAATAGTCACGCTATTACATGCATCATGCTCTAATTGGAGGTTAACTAGATGAGCATATCTGTTAGGCCAACATCATGCTCTTATTCGATGTTAAAAACATGAGCATATTCGTTAGGCCAGTACTTTCATAGTTAACTGAACAGGTATGTCTATTCATTCAACATACTTAGTTGTGCCATGTTCCGCTTTTTCCAACAACATTAAATATATATTTCGGATTTTTTAATTTTGATCTCATTGATTATAAATATCCCACTTTGCATTCTATATTTCATTCTCAATTTTACTATACCAGTTGATTTCTGTTATATATTTTCCAAACATCGATTGATGATTTCAAATTTTTCATCATATTTGTACAATTTGATGTTAAATACTTAACGAGAATTAACTGAAGAATTAGAATTGAGACCATTAATATATATATATATATATAGAGAGAGAGAGAGTACAACGTGAATACATTTATATTAAAGAACACATTCCTAGAATATTTATGTTGTTTTAAATGTATTAATGGTCCATAAAGTTAAAAGTAATCAAGAGATTTGTCAAACTTTAGAGCTGGGATCACTGTAATTTCACAACCAATTGTTCTTGTTATTTAGTAATTTATTAATATAAATTGTAATAATTATAGTAATCTAATAATTAATATAATGTAATAAAAATAAAATAATTGAATTATTAATGAAATATAATATTGTCATTAGTGGTTGTTGTAATCTAATTGTAACTAAGCTCCTCTAACCTCGTCAAATCATAAATTTATAATTTATTAAATTAGATAGGAACAAAATCTTATCTTACGCTCGGCATATGTATTGCAGTTGATTTTTGTTAACTTTATTTCGAGAGCTATGTCGAATTTTCATCAACTGTGTGGGCTCGAGAGTTTGGATGTATTGTATGACCAGGATGGACATAGGTCCAAATTAATAATAGCAGACGTTGCGACTGCGCCGTTGGATGTTAGGGTGATGCACGTAATTTTTTGGAATATTGTTAAACAACACCCAATTCACGGTAGTGTGCTGCAACTACTGTATGCGATGGGATTTTATGGAGTATTTAGGTGTGGTTATATTGAAATTGACCGTGCTCTTATTACTGAATTGGTCTAGAGGTGGCAACTGGAAACAAATACGTTTCACTTCCCGATAGGTGAAGCAACAGTGACGTTGGAGGACTTTGTCATTTTGTGGGCATTGCCGGTCAAGGGTAGTGCTTTAGTGGGTAATGTAAAAGAGAAAACAAATTGGTTCGAAATATGTGGTGAGTTGTTGGGATTTGTTCCAAATGACTCAGATATTTCGTCATCCCGTATTCTGGTTAAAGCCATTCTCAATCACAGGGGTCTTTCTATATATAATTGACCTGCTGGGTCTCTTGGACCTCAGGGGGTCTTTTAATAATTGACCCTACTGGGTCTCTTGGACCACAGGGGGTTTTGTAATGACTGGCCCTGCTAGATCTTTTAGACCACAGGGTTTTTTTTTAATGATTGACCCTATTGGATCTCTTTGACGACACGGGTCTTTCTATAACTGACCCTACTAGGTCTCTTGAACCTCAGGGGGTCTTTTAACGACTGACCCATATAGGTCTTTGTGACTTCAGGGGGTTTTTCTTAATTGATCCTGCCGGGTATTAACAACTTCAGGAGGGTTCTTGTTTAACTGACCTTGGCCGGTCTTACTGACATCGGGAGATTTTGATTTACTTGACTTTACCTTATCACTAGACCTTGGGAAGTGTAATATGATCAACCCTGCCTGATCGCTCGGACCTTAGGGGTGTAATTTGATTGACCTTACCTGATCGCTCAGACCCTATGAAGATTTTGAATGCAAATATTCGTAGTTATCATGCCTTATGCAATAGGAATTTCTTATCATAACTATGCATTCATGACATAGCCCTAAGGTGTCTATAATATGCAAATGCGACGCATTACATTCATGACATGCAACACATATAATGCAAGATATAACGTGCTATTTTATAATGCCTACAATTTGTAACGTATGCAAGGTTAAAGGAAAGAGAATCATACTTCATTCAGGGCATTTGGCTCTCCGGGCATTCCTGTTTGATATACTTCCCGCACTACATTCGACATTGTTGATCCTAGGTCATAACAGTCTCTGGAACCTGGGAGATCTACCGTTCTAGTGCTTTTCCTTAGGAAGTAGTTACATAACTCCTAGCTTTTAATGAGTCCGACAGTCCATAGACACATATTATGTTCTCATACCTTGCCACATGGTACTAAAGGTCGGCAGATCCATCGTAGGGTTCCTCTCCTTAGGAGGTATGGCTCCTCCGATTGCTGGTTCTTCTACCTTGCCAAATGGTCCCAAGGGTCGGCTGATCTATCATAAGGGCCCTCTCCTCAGGAGGTATGGCTCATCCGATTGCTGGTTCTTCTACCCTGCCAAATGGTCCCAAGGGCCCTCTCCTCAGGAGGTATGGCTCCTCCGATTGCTGGTTCTTCTACCCTGCCAAATGGTCCCAAGGGTAGGTGAATCCATCGTAGGGTCATTCTCCTTAGGAGGTATGGCTCCTCCGTTTGTTGGTTCTTCTTGAGCTCCACTATGTCCTTTGCCTTTCTCGGCTGCACTTTGCTAAACCTGTTGAGTTCAAATCTTTGTGCCGCTGACCCACTAGCAGTACTCAGGAGCAAGTCTCTTAGTTGTCTTAGTGGGGGTGGTCGTTTCTTCTCATTTGTGGGTGTTTGGTCTACCATCCTTGCTGCAGCTTCTTTAACCTTCACCTTTCCTCGTCTTTTTTTTTTTTTTAATAGGGATCCCAAATCTCAAGTGCTACATCATTCAAGATTCGATTTCCCCACAGACGGTGCCAAATGAAATGGAGTATAACTCCAGATCTGAAATATTGTTGGTAAGAAGAGGAAAGATAATGAGATGAAGAGGTTTTTTTAGAGAGAGAATATATATGGATAAAATTTTTGGGGTTGAGAGAATGAGTGGTTGTTGTTGTGTTTGAGTATTTATATGTAGTATTTAAGTTTTGAGCTTGGGCTTTAAATATTGGGCTTATGTTATATATTTATGGATGAATTACATGTACCTCCCTAGAGATTTGGCGAAATTACAATTTAACCTAAGTTATTTTGTAAATTACAATAAACTCCATGAGGTTTGATATAATTACAAAAACTTAACGGCATGATTCAAAAGATAATATTACCCTTGTTTTATTATAATTTTTAAAAAATAAAAAATAGGACGAATTACACCTACCTTCCTTGAGGTTTAGCAAAATTACAATTTAACCCACTTTTTTGTGTATATTACAATAAATCCTCTGTGGTATGTAATAATTACAAATGATGGACGAAAAATGTATAAACCCTAACTTACCACCGCCACTCTCTTCCTCAATTCCACCACCTCCATCAAATTTAGCCCAAAATTGACCTCACGAACGTGTTTCCCATGTGGAAAAGTTTAAGACCCGCCTCAAGTTCACCGAAAAATTTGTCGGAGAACGGAAACCCGCCACCACCTCATAACTGCCGCGGCCGTCGCTCCTCCACCGTCCGGAAAAATCCAAAGCTACCACCACCAATGTGTTCCTCTCATCGCGGTGATTGATTTTGACATACAACTTGCGTAATTTGGAGAAGAAATGAACGAGTTATGATAAATTGAAAGTACAGGATTTCTCAACTTATATATGTATATACATTGCATATGTATGTATCTAGATCTCTCTCTTCTCCCACCTACCCATAATTTTTAGCTTTTAAAAAGGGAGTACTTTTTTTCAATATTATTACTTTTAACCCCATAAAGATATAATAAATAACATACAACCCCAAATATTTTATATATATTACAAAAAAAAACCCCTCAATGGTACTATCGGAACTTTACATACAAAAACTAACGGAACCCTAACGGTCCTAAATGGCTGAGGTAAATTGTTAGACGGAATATAACACAGGGGGTTTATTGTAATTTATAAAATAACGTGAGTCAAATTGTAACTTCGTCAAACTTTAGGGGATGTTGATGTAATTCACCCTATATTTATACACATATTGAGCTATATATATATATATATATATATATCATAAGTCCCCTAATATGGGTATAATATATATATATATATATATATATCAACTCAATATATATATATACATACATATAACCCATAATAATAATAGCATGCATGATGAAGCTCAATATATTTCCACTATACTATATCTAAATATTACATGTAAATACTCAAATACAAGAAGAGAGACTCATTCTCTCAACTCCAAGTCTGATCCACAAATATTCTCGGGAAAATTGCATGGCACCTACCTGTGTTATGTCTAATTGTCAAAAAAAACCCTGTGAAATTTTAATTATCAAAATAAACCCTATCATAATTAAAATTAGCCAAATAAACCCTTTCGCCGGGAAATAGATGTCACGCGCTATTTTTGCAATGATTTTTGTTTTTTTACCCTTTGTAATGACAAATTTACCCCTTTTTTTGCCCTTTATAAAAAAATTAAATAATATAAAATTTATATAATAAAAAATACATGTTAAACATAAAAATATAACTTAAAATTTAACACACACACACACAAGAACACCTGAACACACACACACACAAGAACACCTGAACACACACACACACAAACACACGCAAGAACACACACACACACACCTAAACACACACACACCAACATGAAAACACACACACCGGAGCTGCCGCCGCCGCCGCCGCCGCCACTGCTCACATCCTCCTACCACCGCGACCACCCCCATCGTCTTCCTCACGCCACTACCACCAACACCAGATCTGATTTCTTGATTTCTTCCCAACCAGATCTGAGTTCTTTCCACTATGTGCAAGTGTGTGATTGTGTGTGTGTGTTCTTTGTGTGAGTTTGTGTGTGTGCGTGTGTTCTTGGATATATGTGTGTGTTCTTTGTGTGAGTTTGTGTGTGTGCGTGTGTTCTTGTGTGTGTGTGTGTGTTCTTTGTATGAGTTTGTGTGTGTGCGTGTGTTCTTGTGTGTGTGTGCAGGTGTGTGTGTGTTCTTTGTGTGAGTTTGTGTGTGTGCGTGTGTTCTTGGATATAAATACAAGAGTAATTTTAGAAGTTTATTTTTTTTTATTGGTCAATGTCGGTCAAGGGACGGTGGGTAAATTTTAATTTTCATAAGGTTATTTTTGATAATTAAAATAACATAGGATTTTTTTGACTACTTTTTAATAACACATGGGGTTATTTGCAATAAACTCAAATATTCTCTCTCCAAAAACTCTCTGTTCATCGAATCTTCCTCCTCTTTTTCAATCTAGAGTTTTACTCCAGATTACATATTTTATTATTTTTTGAGGTTTTTCCCTTTCGTATAATTATGTTTATTTTGAATTCAAGAAATGTCACCGGA
>CM047879.1:11440846-11806101 GCA_026212405.1 Petrea volubilis
ACACAACTGCTGCAGATACAAAATTACCTGAAACGCCAGATAAGCTGCGTAGCACATGCAGTTCCCAATTAAGCATAAGACACCAAGGTGCCACTTGTCAATCCCTAACCGAAGAAAACTAGATGCTAACAAAGCGACAGGTTCTGGTTGACCCTCGGCACTTATCTCAAGATGTGCTGAAAAACTGATTCCTTAGATCCAAACACAGCTGGACCACGGAACACGGCCATTAGAATGGCACCAGAAACACAAAGAACCGTACCTCCTAAACTTCATTTGACCTTGAGTTTTCCGCAAATTCACTGTTTCTGTACTGCACGTAGGAAAAACTACATGTCATAGTGACGAAAAAACATAATTTGTGTTGTTTGAATAGAAAATAATGGAAACTCGATTCAACACTACTAATATCTAATTCTCATGCATGCAAAACTGTAAACATACAAGCAAAGAGCACAAGAAGTAGTCTCTCTGCATGTGTGTGTGTGGAGAGAGAGAGAGAGAGAGATAGAGAGAGAGAGAGAGAGAGAGACACACACACACACACAGAGGCACTGACACAACACAACACACACACACACACTGACACCATAAAGCTAATATTTTGAAGATTAGACTGACCCCATTATCACAGCCAGTATGATGTAAAGACTGGAATAGCAGGCTGTATAGCTGCGGCATAAGAAGGATCGTGTAGCCAAGACCAAGAAGAAACAGAATTTGGTTTGCAATATCCTAATCCAATAGTAAGAAGAAAGAAAGAAAAAGCCATTAGCATAGAAGTAAGCAGAACGAAAAAAAGCCAAATAAACCTGGAGATATCACTTACCACTGAAAACCAAGAAAGACGAATGTCATAAAAAGTGTCTATTTATTGGAGGTCTTAGCCTTCTGCGAAAACAGGAAATAAGTAGTGTCAATTGCTACAACCATTTATATTCACCAGAAAAACTGATTGTCAAAGAAACAATATAAAAGAACAATGATTTTATGATTTCACTAATTTAAGATATTCTTTAGAATTCATATTGCAAAAGTGCAAAAACGAGATGAGTTCACTTACACGTCAGTAACTGCAATACAAGTATAATTCCAAACAAAAGATTCTACCAGATAGGAGAATAAATTTCTCATTGTTGCAGTTCAGGAAGGTACTAACAGAATCAAGAATACATTCTTCAGAAACAGTAAAACATGCACACATAATAAAGTAGCACATGAAATATTAGTAATCATAACTGTAAGTTATTAGAAGGAATGTGGCTTGAATATGGATTGTGAGAAGAGAAAGACAAGAAACGAGAAAAACTTGATAATATATTTACACTGATCTAACCTCTTTAAATAGAGATTAGTTAGACATATGTACAAGGAAATAATAGCCGTTTCCTAATATTACAATACGTAATTGAAGAGTTAGGATCTAGAGATATTCTAACATGGATGAAGAGAAATGGATTTTGATGAAACCCAGCCAATTTTAGGTTGGTCCAGAGGTAGATCTATCTACAGCTTCGCCCATAATATCTGAGCCAATTTTGTCCTATTAAGGTGGAACTCAAAGTAATTTTGTTTTCTTTAGGGGATTTGCTAGGTCGAAAACCTTTCCAGCCCCCATAAGTCACTCTTCCAGAGTATTGTACTCAGAAACGTGATTGTCTCCTTGGCCTGCTTGCATATACAACTTCTCAATGCACTCTGACCCCCACCTAAGCACACTAAATGCAGATTCATGAAGCTTACAGTAGAACCAATTCATAATATCTACATGAATTTTAACTATCTAATGCTGTTAGTTTCACATAGGTCCGGGACGTATACGCAGCGGAATATTAAAACTTTTATATAAACATATAACACTTATATGATAGTTATATTTGTCCCGTGACTATTGTGACGCGGATCTACTATTGCAAATTAATAACCAAATCGTTTAAATAAGTTTAGTGGTTTTAATTACCTTTTAGCACTCCTGTTGTAGTAGGGAATAGAGAGTATTCAAAATACGCGGCTCACGTTCCCGAACTGTCACGAACCGTTCGCGCTTTCGTAGGAATCTAATTGTATTCCCTCTAAGCGTATCCACACTGTTAACCACACCACGATTTAATCCTATGCAAGACTTGGGATTTAAAATGAAGTGTATATGAATTTATACTAACACTTAGTATATGGGGCTATGAAAAGAAGGTGGAAATCTCTATAATTAATTATTAATTACTTGTTTATCAACTAAACAATAATTAAGAACAATGATTAAAGAGAGATAAAAAGGGAGAGTGACGGTACAGAAGGAAAAAGGGGAAACAAACTTTTGTTTCTTGATTTTCGGCCCTTGATTTTGACTAGAAAGAAATTCTTTCTTTTCCAATTCCTGTGTGTGTATTATGCATAACAATCCAAGGGTATTATAATTCTTCATTTGGCCGGATGCATATACCACTGGAGTCCAACTCCTAGTTCTCATACACCTCCCAACATTTATCACGTTTTATCTCTTTCAGCATATTTATCTACTAGAATTCATTTATCAACTAGAAGACTATCTTATAGTCTTATAGTCCAATTTGAAATTCTATAATTAAATTAAAATATTAAATTAATTCAAAATTAATTTAATTCTAATTTCAATTTAATCCCCAAATCAAAATCATATTTTTAATTTGGTCCTTAATTGAAAACTTACTTCAGTTTAGTTCTTAAATTAAAATCAAATTTCAATTTAGTCCTAATTGAAATCTTATTTCAATTAATAAATCAATTGAAATCTAATTTCAAATCAATTTCATTAATTGATTCTTAATCAATTAATTTCCAAATCAATTTCCCAAATTGATTCCTATCCACCAATTTAATGAGATAGGTCAATTGAATTAGTCCTCAATTCAATTGATCTCATTAATCAATTCAATTTGATTAATCAACATTAATCAATTCATATACTTAGGTGCTTGGGTCAACTATTGTGTGTGACCCCTTAGGTTCACCAATCGATTAGCGACGGGCTTGCAATCAAAGCAATATTTTAGATAATAAAATTATCTATGATTAATTAAACTCCTTTAATCAATCACCATTTGATTAGAACCCTTTCTAATTAATGGTCCCCATCCATCGTGGTCGATGTCTTGCAACAAGCCCACGAATACCTAGTCAATAGGTGAAGTATTAGCGCGAACCTTTCTACTTATGACTTACCGTGCAAAATACGGTCCCTTCGTTGTCTAGTTTTCCGATTGAGGTTTGGGACATGGGATCTGAGAAATCCAATTAACCTCAATTCTCATAATTCCATTTAAATAGTCCATTTTGACAATTGACTTAGAAAACTCATTTCCTAATCATTGTCCTCCACCTTGCGCAAGGATTTAAGTGGACTAATTACAATAGAATATATGGAAAAACTCACTCGCTCAACTAGGCGAGCAACGAATCCTTTATTGATTTTCACTAGTCTCCATATATGGGAGACCTATACCCAATATAGGAGTACTAAGACTCGCCATGGAGTCGACGCCTATATCAAAGCATAAATGCCCATATACAAGACTACTATGAAATCTCAAGTCTAAGGACTAGTTAAAGCACGTCATAAGCTTGGAAACTTTCCTAATTCTTTTATTCCCATTAGGAGTTTCCATGTGGGATCCTCAGTGAACTCATTCCCTAATGAGCACCCATTATGCATACGAGTGTCACTACACTCGATGTCCATGAAACAAGACATCCTCCCATTTGAGATACGTCATAAATGCAAGTCTTTTAGTGAGTCAGGTCGATACCCCGTCTCTATTAGACTCAATGACTTGGAGTAATTTTGATCACGCCTTAGAGACTTGTTTCAAGACTTCCATCTCTATGTGAAGCCAAGTCCCATAGCTTAAATGTGATCATGGAGATTCAACCACATATATTAAATATAAATAATATAACTAATGCTATGTGATGAAGGTGGCCATAAAGTGTGAAACTTTCAATTTATTATTTAATCAAATAGACTGTTTGATACAAAGAGTAATTAACAAGCTAAACATATTGGCTTGCTGGGCACTACTCTAACAATCTCCCACTTGCCCTAAAGCCAATCACCCATAGTCGTAAGTCCCATCTTCCCAAGATGTTCTTCAAAGACCTTTTGGCTGAGAGGTTTAGTAAATGGGTCTGCTATGTTCTCCGCTGACACGACTCTATCCACTCTTATGTCGCCTCTACCAATGATCTCTCTGATCAGGTGGTATCTTCTTATTATGTGCTTGGATCTTTGATGAGATCTTGGTTCCTTTGCTTGAGCAATCCCACCATTGTTGTCACAATAGACAACTACTGGATTGGCTATGCTAGGAACACATCCAACTCTTGGATGAAGTTTTTCATCCAAACACCCTCTTTTGCCGCTTCGGCCGCGGCAATGTACTCTGCCTCAGTGGTTGAATCAGCTGTGGTTTCCTGTTTGGAACTTTTCCAACTAACCGCAGCCACCATTAAGACAGAATACATATCCTGAAACAGATTTTGAATCGTCCACATCCGATTGAAAACTAGAATCGGTATATCCCCTCGAGTTTCAATTCTCCATTCCCGCCATAAACAAGGAACAAATCCTTAGTTCTTCTCAAGTACTTTAGGATTGTCTTGACCGCGGACCAGTGACTTTCACCGGGATTAGACTGGAATCGACTAGTTACACCTAAGGCGTATGCAACGTCCGGTCTAGTACATAGCATAGCATACATTATGCTTCCAATTGCGGATGCATAAGGTATACGAGACATCCTTTCCTTCTCTTCATCAGTGTGTGGGCACATTGACTTAGAAAGGGCAACCCCATGTCTCATGGGCAAGAATCCTCTCTTGGATTCTTCCATACTGAATCTTTTCAGTATTTTATCTATGTACGTTGATTGTGAGAGCCCGATCATTCTTCTTGATCTATCTTTATGGATCTTGACTCCTAGAACGAATGAGGCTTCTCCTAAATCCTTCATAGAGAATTGCGTGGACAACCAAACTTTAGTTGACTCCATAGCATCTATCTCATTCCCAATGAGAAGAATGTCATCAACATAAAGCACTAAAAAACTGAATGGCCCTCCCACTAGCTTTCTTATAAACGCAGGGTTCATACACATTTTTGATAAAGCCAAATGATTTGACTGTCTCATCAAAACGTATATTCCAACTTCGGGACGCCTGTTTGAGTCCGTAAATGGATCTCTGGAGTTTGCAAACCTTTTGCTCATTCCCTTTGGATATGAAACCATTTGGTTGCTCCATGTAGATATCCTTATCAATATCTCCATTGAGAAAAGCCGTTTTCACATCCATTTGCCATATCTCATAATCATAGTATGCAGCTATGGCTAGCATTATCCGAATGGATTTAGGCATTGCGACTGGTGAAAAGGTTTCCTCAAAGTCTATTCCAGGCCTTTGAGTGTATCCTTTTGCAACTAATCTAGCCTTATAGGTCACTACCTCTCCATTAGCTCCAAGCTTACGCTTGTAGATCCATTTGCATCCAACAGGCATAACGCCTTTAGGTGGATCCACCAAAGTCCATACTTTGTTGGAGTACATGGAGTCCATTTCGGATTGCATGGCATCTTGCCATTTTCCCGAATCTATGTCTGACATAGCCTCATCGTAAGTTTTCGGATCACTATCCGTCTGACCATTCTCAACTAAGAGATTTAGTCGTTCAGGCGCTTTAGGAGTCCTTTCGGATCTCCGAGGAAGTGCATTTACTGCTTGGGATTCGGCTTGTGATGATGCTTTTACTGCTTGTGGGATCGAAGCCTCTTCTTGAATTTCATCAAGATCTATGGTCCCGCCATTTCTATCTAATAGAAATTGTCTTTCCAAAAATACAGCGTTTCTCGAAACGAACACCTTTCGTTCAGTTGGATCATAGAAATAATATCCTATTGAATTCTTAGGATATCCCACAAAAGTGCATAGGGTGGATTTTGAATCCAATTTATCTCCCACTAACTTCTTAACGTAAGTGGGACACCCCCAAATCTTCAAGTAAGAATAAGAGGGTGGCTTTCCATGCCACATCTCATATGGCGTTTTGGGCACTACCTTGGAGGGTACTAAGTTAAGTATCCTCGCAGCGGTTTCTAGAGCAAAACCCCAAAAGGAAGGAGGAACGGTTGTGAAACTCATCATGGACCGCACCATATCTAATAAAGTGCGATTCCTTCGCTCGGAAACCCCATTGAGTTGGGGTGTGCCTGGCGGAGTCCACTGTGAGAGAATCCCATTCTCTCTTAGATAACCTAGGAATTCGTCGCTTAAATATTCACGACCTCGATCTGATCGAAGCGCTTTTATTTTCGACCCGTTTGGTTCTCAACCTCACTTTTGAATTCCTTGAACTTTTCAAAAGCCTCGGATTTATGCTTCATCAAGTATATATATCCGAAACGACTAAAGTCATCGGTAAACGTGATGAAGTATTGAGATCCATCTCGCGTACTAACACTTAGTGGGCCACACACATCCGTATGGATCAAATCCAATGGATTTTTGGTTCGCTCAACTTGCCCTTTAAAAGGGGACTTAGTCATTTTTCCTTTAAGACAAGATTCACAAGTGGTTAATTCCTCTAGTTCATCCAAAGAGAACGAACCTAAAGAAGTTAACTTGTTGATCCTTTCTTTGGAAATATGCCCAAGTCTAGCGTGCCATAGTTGTGCTAGGCTTAAGTTATCTCTTTTACGTTTGTTTTCTTGTTGAACATTTAGAATAGTATTAGGCGTGTTAGTTAAATAAAGTCCATTTTGGAGAGTTCCAAGTGAAAGAAAAGAACTATTCTTTATTAGATAAAATTTCCACCTCTGATTGAGAATTCAAAACCCTCATTATCAAGTACAGAAATGGAAATTAAGTTTTTCACTAAACTAGGAACATAAAGGACATTATTCAAAATAAGCCTATTACTATTTTCTAAAACTAAGTGAACTAGTCCTATTGCCTTAGCAGCAACTCTTGCTCCATTTCCAAGCGATAGGACATACTCTCCTTCACTTAGCTCCCGCGTTCTTGTCATCACCTGCAAATCATTGCATAGATGAGCAACACAGCCGGTATCCAATACCCAAGAACTTGCGTTAATCGAAAGATTAACCTCAACAAGAAACATACCGTTCTTTTGGAGAGATGCAAGATACTCCTTGCAATTCCTCTTCCAATGCCCTGGCTTCTTGCAGTGAAAACAGACATCCTCTGCCTTGCTGTTTTTGGCCTTTTTAGCTTTCGCCTTTTTCTTGATCCCACCGGTTGCTTTCATCGGTTTCTTGCCTTTATTGAAACTCTTTCCCTTTCCTTTCTTTGACTTTACAGTCTTAGAAGAGGAGGCAACCATTAGCACCGGCCTGTCCTTTTTCATAGTGGATTCTGCAGTGACCAACTTGTTAATCAACTCTTCAATAGGTACATGCATACCGTGCATATTGAAGTTGACCACAAATGGCTGAAGGAGCTCGGTAAAGACTGTAAGATCAAATCTATTTGAAGCTCAGGGTCCACGATCACGTTCATCTGTGTTAATTTTTCGATAAGACCCAACATTTTGATACCGTGATCGCGAACACTGGACCCCTCAGTCATTTTTAGATTGAACAGCTCTTGTGATGTAGCATAACGCTCAAATCTATATGACGTTTTATAGATCTCATCTAAACGCCTATAGATATCAGAGGCATGCTTCATATGCTCATGCTGTTTTGGAGCTCGTTTGACATTGTTGCCAACATCAAACACCTCACTTTGAGGTCATCAATTTTCCACTTGGCAACTCTTGCCTGCTCCTCCTCAGGAGCATCGTCTGGGATATCCAGTGGAGGATCCTCGAATAGGACATAGGTTCTTTCCTTTGAATCCAAGACTATCTTGAGATTCCTTAGCCAATCAGCATAGTTTGGGCCAGTAAGTTTATTAGCTTCGAGGTTTGTGTGAAGTGGGTTTTTAGCCATTTTGCAGATAGTATCAATTAATCTACACATAGAGAAGCGGAGAACCTTTTAGCATTCATTCGATTAAAATAATATGTAAATATGATATGGTCTTCTATCATAAGTTACCTCCCACTATTTTATCAAATCCTATGACCCTCACATAGGAATTCGAAGAAAACATATTTTCTTTAATGGGTATCAAGATCCTTAAGCATTATCCTTGGACCCACGACTCGTGAGACATCCAATAATAATCTTAAGGTAGGCAACTTCCTTGCCAATTGCATCTCTATGCAACTCTTGATTTATTTTGCCTCACTTTTCACATGGACCCACGACTCGTGAGACATCCATGCTACTAGATGTTAAGTTGGACCCATCAATTATAGTCTTATTACCTTAATTATGATCATGCCACGACTCGTGAGACCATGTCATAATAAAGATAATAAAAACACGTAACTCTTTACTTAGACATCAATCTTGGCTTTTCAAAGAATATTACATTCCACGACTCGTGAGACAATGCAATAGCCATGATAGCAATCACAAGTTGATGCCTATTGATGGAAGGCATGGGCCATTAAAATTCCTTTTAATGTTTGCCCATTTTAACTTAATATTAAATAACTTAAACATTTTAAGTAAGGGTTTCTTGTAGGTAATAACCAAGACCTCATCATTCAATTTATTATCTTGCCTTAATTATCTAACATGCATCACATGTATCACATAGATAATATAAAGCATAATAAATTAACCTAGCATGCTCCTAAAGTGGATGATCATGAGCCATAAGTCCTATGCGATCCATGAGAGCCAATCATGGATCAATTGGTCAATCTAGGGTGTGTAAGAGATTTAAATGATAATAGATCCTATCTATTACATAAATGTATCCCCATACATTCATGGGTCTTGAATGCTTCTTACTCCAAACTCCTTGCTTTCTTGAAAAGTCCTTCTCCTAAGAACTATCCTCACTTCTTAAATATTTCCTACTCTCATTACATCAAGGAAAATATAAAGGGAGCTTAAGAGACGCGCAGGCCTCGTTTAAAACCAATCACATCATTTAATAATAATTAACCAATACATAAGGGGTCTAGGCTCCATGATCATCCCATTCATCCACATGAATAAATAAATGCGAAAATAATTTAAATTTACCCATAATTTAATCAATTCGCTAATTTAACAATTAAATTCAAAACTTGAATCCTATTCAAGATGTAATTTTTGATTCCTTAATCAAAATTTAAATGATTCTTGAATTCTTTAATTCAAAATCATATTTCAATTGGATTACTTGGTTTCTATTTTAATTAGGATTCTAAATCCCAATTCAAATAGAATAATAATCCATTTTGACTTGGAATTCTTGATTCTAATTTCAATTGGAATCTGTAATCCAATTCTAATTAGAATTCCTAATTCCAACTTTGAATTTAAATTTTCAATTCCAATTTGATTAGGATTCAAAATCCCAAATCTAATTAGAAAACAAAATTTCAAATTCAAACTTTAATTGCATGTAAGGCTTTAACTATTGAATTCTAGTTGGGTCACAAAAATTAATTTCTTTTGAAAAACTCCTTTTTCAAAAATTAATTTTGTTCACTTTTAATTTCATAGAAACTAATTAAACAATTTAATTAAATTAATCAAAAAAAATAAAAAACAAGGGTAGGGCCCAGCACACCATGCGCTGGGCCAGGGCCAGCCATCGTGCTGGCCCCATTTGATTTTCAGATTGTTGGGCTGCCCAGCAGCCCAAAACAGCCCATGTTTTTTTTTTTTTTTTTCTTGGGGCTGCTGGAATTTTCCAGCAGCCCTTTTGACGTTTTTTTTTTTTTTCTTTTTTTTTTTCTTTTACTGTTACTCACAATTTGTTGGAAACAGTACGTCTAACATAAAATTACTAATCATTCTTTTCTTCATGATCCACGATTTCAGGATAAATAAGAACGAATTGTGAAAAACTATTTTTCATATATGAAATTAAAGTACGACCCAACATATTCAAACCAAAGCAATTAAAACTATTTTAATCATAAACATGCAATTATACGAATCGAATCACTATTCAATTATAACAACAGATAAATAAACGATTTGGATTGCATAATATTGGCTCTGATACCACTGTTAGTTTCACATAGGTCCCGGGACGTATACGCAGCGGAATATTAAAAATTTTATATAAACATATAACACATTATATGCTAGTTATATTTGTCCCGTGACTATTGTGACGCGGATCTACTATGCAAATTAATAACCAAATCGTTTAAATAAGTTTAGTGGTTTTAATTACCTTTTAGCACTCCTGTTGTAGTAGGGAATAGAGCGTATTCAAATACGCGGCTCACGTTCCCGAACTGTCACGAACCGTTCGCGCTTTCGTAGGAATCTAATTGTATTCCCTCTAAGCGTATCCACACGTTAACCACACCACGATTTAAATCCTATGCAAGACTTGGATTTAAATTGAAGTGTATATGAATTTATACTAACACTTAGTATATGGGGCTATGAAAAGAAGGTGGAAATCTCTATAATTAATTATTAATTACTTGTTTATCAACTAAACAATAATTAAGAACTAAACAATGATTAAAGAGAGATAAAAAGGGAGAGTGACGGTACAGAAGGAAAAAGGGGAAACAAACTTTTGTTTCTTGATTTTCGGCCCCTTGATTTTGATAGAAAAGAAATTCTTTCTTTTCCAATTCCTTGTGTGTGTATTATGCATAACAATCCAAGGGTATTTATAATTCTTCATTTGGCCGGATGCCTATACCACTGGGAGTCCAACTCCTAGTTCTCATACAACTCCCAACATTTATCACGTTTTATCTCTCTTTCAGCATATTTATCTACTAGAATTCATTTATCAACTAGAAGACTTATCTTATAGTCTTATAGTCAATTTGAAATTCTATAATTAAATTAAAATATTAAATTAATTCAAAATTAATTTAATTCTAATTTCAATTTAATCCCCAAATCAAAATCATATTTTAATTTGGTCCTTAATTGAAAACTTACTTCAGTTTAGTTCTTAAATTAAAATCAAATTTCAATTTAGTCCTAAATTGAAATCTTATTTCAATTAATAAATCAATTGAAATCTAATTTCAAATCAATTTCATTAATTGATTCTTAATCAATTAATTTCCAAATCAATTTCCCAAATTGATTCCTATCCACCAATTTAATGAGATAGGTCAATTGAATTAGTCCTCAATTCAATTGATCTCATTAATCAATTCAATTTGATTAATCAACATTAATCAATTCATATACTTAGGTGCTTGGTCAACTATTGTGTGTGACCCCTTAGGTTCACCAATCGATTAGCGACGGGCTTGCAATCAAAGCAATATTTTAGATAATAAAATTATCTATGATTAATTAAACTCCTTTAATCAATCACCATTTGATTAGAACCCTTTCTAATTAATGGTCCCCATCCATCGTGGTCGATGTCTTGCAACAAGCCCACGAATACCTAGTCAATAGGTGAAGTATTAGCGCGAACCTTTCTACTTATGACTTACCGTGCAAATACGGTCCCTTCGTTGTCTAGTTTTCCGATTGAGGTTTGGGACATGGGATCTGAGAAATCCAATTAACCTCAATTCTCATAATTCCATTTAAATAGTCCATTTGACAATTGACTTAGAAAACTCATTTCCTAATCATTGTCCTCCACCTTGCGCAAGGATTTAAGTGGACTAATTACAATAGAATATATGGAAAAACTCACTCGCTCAACTAGGCGAGCAACGAATCCTTTATTGATTTTCACTAGTCTCCATATATGGGAGACCTATACCCAATATAGGAGTACTAAGACTCGCCATGGAGTCGACGCCTATATCAAAGCATAAATGCCCATATACAAGACTACTATGAAATCTCAAGTCTAAGGACTAGTTAAAGCACGTCATAAGCTTGGAAACTTTCCTAATTCTTTTATTCCCATTTAGGAGTTTCCATGTGGGATCCTCAGTGAACTCATTCCCTAATGAGCACCCATTTATGCATACGAGTGTCACTACACTCGATGTCCATGAAACAAGACATCCTCCCATTTGAGATACGTCATAAATGCAAGTCTTTTAGTGAGTCAGGTCGATACCCCAGTCTCTATTAGACTCAATGACTTGGAGTAATTTTGATCACGCCTTAGAGACTTGTTTCAAGACTTCCATCTCTATGTGAAGCCAAGTCCCATAGCTTAAATGTGATCATGGAGATTCAACCACATATATTAAATATAAATAATATAACTAATGCTATGTGATGAAGGTGGCCATAAAGTGTGAAACTTTCAATTTATTATTTAATCAAATAGACTGTTTGATACAAAGAGTAATTAACAAGCTAAAACATATTGGCTTGCTGGGCACTACTCTAACAAATGCGATCAAATACAAAGACATACAAAGTCACACACACACAGACAGAAGCAGAGTGCGTACTTTTCGCGGAAATAGGCGACAGGAGCGAGAATACAAAACCCAAGGAGGTCTCGAAAGACGCAGAAGACGAGTTGATTAACGCCGGCGTTGAGCGCGACTTTGGTGATGACGTGGTAACCGCCGTTGAATAGCTGCACGGCGGCCATCGCCGTATGAGCCCTCCAGATATCTCCGCCATTTGAAGCTTCTACCGCCATATTTGTTGATCAAAACAGCTGCAATCTCATCCCCACCGTCAATCCGCAATCACCACCTGCTCCTGCTGGTATTATTTCAAGCTGGGGCAGTGCTTGTTGGTGTGGTTTGCGAGAGTGGGGCTGTTATCACATGCTGTACTGTAAGCGATGGGATATGACTTAATGCGTTGTCGAAATGTCTATGACTCTATGTTAGTTTGCTTCGCTCTATATCATCATTGACAAACAGTCAAATAACAACAAATGATCTTTCATTTGTTCACCATTCGAATTTTCTGTAATATTTTTCGTACCACAATTTTTAACGTGTACACATTTATACATGTGACACATCATTAGCAATTGAAATTAAGAAAAAATAAACAAATTATGATCACTGAAAAAATTATAGACTCGTTTCCCTACGCATATATTTCTAGAGCCGTATTTTTTATTGAAGATTTTTTTTTTTTTTTGAGTTAATCAGTCTATGTTGCAAGAATAGGCCAATACAAAGTTTTTAAAAATTTTACGATGCGATATGTGTCCTACACGATATTATTTGTATGAATGTACTTTTAATATTTTAGCGGTAATATAACATAATATGCATATACTTATACATACATATGTGTGTGTATTTAATTTATGTAAGATGTATCAATATATATATATATTGATACAAATACAAAAGGAATGAGTTTATATCAGTAATTGTATCACAATTTTTTTTATGATATATGAACTATCTATTTTAAATATAAAAAAGAAAATTTGTTTTCTATAAAAAAATTATATAGTGAAATTCTTGAGTTAAACAACACTATTTTTCGAATAATTTTACAACTTTTTCTTCATAATTATCTTTTTATTGTTGGAATACTCATAGAAATACGTGAAGAAAAACTCTATGTGCCCAAAATATATCGGACACGTTTTGACAGTGTGACCAACACGCCATCAAAAGTGCCAAATTTATTTAATTTACGGACACGCTGTGTGGAGCGTCAAACACATGTCAAAATAGTATCGGATGGGTGTCGTATCCAATAGTGCGGACTCTAATTGAGGGCTTGTGATTTGTTTTCGGTCTTTTTTTGAATATATTTAAAATTGAATTGCCATATATGATAGTATGTTATTTTTACCTAATTTCAGGCTTCAATTATGCTTATTTCGATTAATTTTGAATCTTAAATGGGTTAAAATTTCACAAAAGTTAATTGTTACTTGCTATAGGTAAAACTTGATGAAAAGGAGCTAAAAATGAGCCAAAAGGTGGTAAAAAGTGCAGAGGAATGTCGTACAAGGAAGCTGGAAGGTTAAATTTGGAAATAATCATGTTTATCGCGCAAGGCGTGATCACGCCTTAGGAGCTGAAAATCCTACGCGGGATTGGAAAAGGAAGATGTTGATATGGCAAGAGTTCGACTTGGAAGCAAATTCTCTACTTGCCTACAACTATTAGGGTTTGTCAAATAATTATCCTAGCTCTATTACGATTTGGATTTAGGGTTTGAACCCTATATATACCCGTGGTTATTTTATTGTTGAGACATCTCAGATTTTACTCTTTGTTCTAGTTCTTAGTTTTTCTCTTGAGAATTTTCAGCTTTTATATTTTTATCTTAGTTGTTATTATGGTCATGCGTGGCTAAACTATTTTATTCAGTCAAGGAGTAATTCGAGCCAACGTTTTCGTCAAGGATTGTGAGATCTAATCGGTTTGCTTGTCTTTTAATTTTATGCAGTATTTGTGTATTTTTCTGTGCTTTTTGGAAAAACTCCATCTCTTATTGTTGTTTTGTTAATTGTGCAATTAGGGCCCATTGTTCAATTAATTTAACTTCATAGTTCCAGTTGATAAAATTGAATCCGTAATTGTTTGATTGAATCAACACAAGTGAAAAATAGTATAATTCGTTATACTATGAAAAATACGCAATCTAGTTTCGAGCAACCACGTTTGTAGGTTTGTTGGCTAAGATTTGGGTCTTTCTAGTTTTTAATGTTGTTAACGGGTTAAATCCTATCGTTCGATTAGGGTTATTCGTTAATTAGGGATTATTCATAGCGTTCGCATGTCTAGTCTATTATTAAGGAAAGATTAGGTTGGACGAGTTCTCTGAAGGCTATAACCAATCTATTGCATGAATTAAAAGTTATTTTTGAATCAATGATCAATCTATAAAAACGTTGTGCGAAGAATTATCCTTGACTGAATAAAATAGTTTAGCCACGCATGACCATAATAACAACTAAGATAAAAATATAAAAGCTAGAAATTCTCAAGAGAAAAACTAAGAACTAGAACAAAGAGTAAAATCTGAGATGTCTCAACAATAAAATAACCACGGGTATATATAGGGTTCAAACCCTAAATCCAAATCGTAATAGAGCTAGGATAATTATTTGACAAACCCTAATAGTTGTAGGCAAGTAGAGAATTTGCTTCCAAGTCGAACTCTTGCCATATCAACATCTTCCTTTTCCAATCCCGCGTAGGATTTTCAGCTCCTAAGGCGTGATCACGCCTTGCGCGATAAACATGATTATTTCCAAATTTAACCTTCCAGCTCCCTTGTACGACATTCCTCTGCACTTTTTACCACCTTTTGGCTCATTTTTAGCTCCTTTTCATCAAGTTTTACCTATAGCAAGTAACAATTAACTTTTGTGAAATTTTAACCCATTTAAGATTCAAAATTAATCGAAATAAGCATAATTGGAGCCTGAAATTAGGTAAAAATAACATACTATCAAATTCCCCCACACTTAGTCCATGCTTGTCCTCAAGCATGCAATAAATCCAAGTCATCAATTTTTCTTAAGAAAAGCAAACCCTTAAGATAATGTCAAATTGATGAAGTCTAAGAGCAAATGTAGGCACATTTAAAAAGAGAACGACACACAAGATACATCCACAAAACCCTCCACACTTAAACATTGGTTCAAACAAAGGTCTTAAGGCATTTAATATGATGAATTAACACTCTTTACCCCGATTCTTAACAAATAAGTTCGATTTCGCAAATCAACTTCAAGGAGAAAATCACCATAATCATACAAGACCTTACATATCCTTCATTAGAAGAGTAACAATGTGGGGTAGTTTTATTGACTCTCTTTTCTTTTATTTTTACCTAATTTTAGGCCCTAATTATGCTTATTTCGATTAATTTTGAATCTTAAATGGATTAAAATTTCACAAAAGTTAATTCTAACTTATCATAGGTGAAAATTGATGAAAATGAGCTAAAAACCGGCCAAAAGATGGTAAAAAGTGCAGAGGAATGTCATACAAGGAAGCTGAAAGGTTAAATTTGGAAATAATCATGTTTATCGCGCAAGGCGTGATCACGCCTTAGGAGTTGAAAATCCTACGCGGGATTGGAAAAGGAAGAGGTTGATATGGCAAGAGTTCGACTTGGAAGCAAATTCTCTACTTGCCTACAACTATTAGGGTTTGCCAAATAATTATCCTAGCTCTATTAGGATTTGGATTTAGGGTTTGAACCCTATATATATTCGTTGTTATTTTATTGTTTAAACATCTTAGATTTTACTCTTTGTTCTAGTTCTTAGTTTTTCTCTTGAGAATTTCCAACTTTTATATTTTTATTCTAGTTGTTATTATGGCCATGCGTGGATAAACTAACTTATTCAGTCAAAGAGTAATTCGAGCCAACGCTTTCATCAAGGATTGTGAGATCTAATCGGTTTGCTTGTCTTTTAATTTTATGCAGTATTTGTGTATTTTCTTGTGCTTTTTGGGAAAACTCCATCTCTTATTGTTGTTTTGTTAGTTGTTCAATTTCGGCCGGTTGTTCAATTAATTTAACTTCAAAGTTCCAGTTGGTAAGATCAAATCCGTAATTGTTTGATTGAATCAACACAAGTGGAAAGTAGTATAATTCGTTGTACTATAGAAAATACACAATCTAGTTTCGAGCAACCACGTTTGTAGGTTTGTTGGCTAGGATTTGGGTCTTTCTAGTTTTTAATGCTGTTAACGGGTTAAATCCTATCGTTCGACTAGGGTTATTCGTTAATTAGGGATTATTCATAGCGTTCGCATGTCTAGTCTATTATTAAGGAAAGATTAGGTTGGACGAGTTCTCTGAAGACTATAACCAATCTATTGCATGAATTGGAAGCTATTTTTGAATCAATGATCAATCCATGAAAACGTTGTGCGAAGAATTACCCTTGACTGAGTCTTCATTCTTATAGATTTACTTGTGTTTTCTTTCTTACGTTTATCAACTTATCACTCAAAAACAAAACTCCCTCTCTTTATTTTATTTTGCACTCTTGGTTATCTTGAAAAGTAGTCAATAAGTTATTCCATGTGGGATCGACCCTTCTCACCCTATCTACAAGTTAATTTTGTAGCTAGAGGAGTAGGATTTATTTTTGGTGGATTCGACACCCATCAATTTTTGGCGCCGTTGCCGGGGACTAACTAACTTGATTTATTTTCCTTGATAATCTGGTTTTAAAAACCAAAAAAAAAAAAGAGGCCATTAATTGGATGGCCAACTTCTTTCAAGCTACACCATGTGGAGGATTTCCTGGACCACCCAAGAGGCAATACAATCTCTTTTTTGATACATACGACCAAGGGTGGGGAGATACCCCCAATTTTCGTTATGAAGTTTTGCAATCTGATTTTCACCAATACGAACCATGGCCATACGCTCCGCCACAACAACAACAATCCACTCCAGGTACGTCTCTCGAAGATATTGTAAGATCGTTAGTAATTGACACTCTGCAATTTCAACAGGAGACGAGGTCCGCCTTTCAAAACTTGGAATGCAAGCTGACAGATGTAGCAAATAGGATGGGAGCTCTCATACAAAACTCGAAAAGTAAGGTGGAAGTTGGTGTTCAAAACTTTGAAAACAAGATGGAAGACTTGGACAACAATGTTGGAGCTAGCATAGAAAAATTGGAGAGCAAGGTTGATCAACTAGCTACATCTGTGGCTAAATTGGAATCTCAAGAGACATGGCCCTCACAAGCGTATGGGACAGTAAGGAACGAAATAGAGAATCTTGAGACTTCTCATATGGTTGAAAAATTGGAAGGTTCACAACAAGTAAGTGAGGGGGAGAATGTTTCGATGATACTCCAAAAAATATTACCCCAAAAATGCAAGGATCAAGGTGATTTGAACGACACTTGGCATCTACCAATGATAGAAGTAATTACCAAAGATGCTTCTAAGGTTGTGATCTCTCCAATTGTGGACATAAAAAGAGAAAATACGGTAAATATGATGCCTACGAAGTTAGGTGCTATCACGGTTGAGAAACTTGACAAAGAGTCGATGCGGAGGCTTGGCAAACTTCACTTTTCACCTCCAATTACTTGAATCCACCATATCAACGTCTAGCCTAGGACGATAAATAAGGGCGCTTTATGGGAGGCAACCCAATTTTTTCTTTCGCTTATTAAAAAAAAAAAAAAAAAATCTATTTTTATACTTTTAATTACTCTTTATTATTTTGTTTTAATTAGTGTTTTATTGTTTTTAGGTGTAGAAAATAAGTGGAAAGCAGAGGCAAAGTTGATAGATGATCACAGGGAGACCAGCTTAAATCAAACAGATTTGCTCTTTTAATTAGGCGTGATCACGCCCTAATAAAAGAGCACTTCTGTCCAAATTTTTTTTTTTTTCTCCCCTTGATTTTTTTTCCCTCTTATTTTACCTTTCTCATTTTATTAAAAAAAAAAAAAAAGTCAAAATCAAAAAAATTTGGTCAAAATTAGTCACTATTCATCATCACCTCCATCACCATCAGCTCTTTCTCCCTCCCACGCCTCCCGTCCTCTCTTCCCGTCGCCTTTTTCCAGCATCACGCCCATCACAGCCCCTTCTCTTCCTCTCTCCCCCCTCCAACCACAATCACTGCTTCTCCCGTCGCCACCCACCTCGCTGCCGCCACCTTCCCGTTCTCTCTCTCATCACCCAATCGCTGCCCAATTTTTCTCTCTCTCCGCCCAGCGCTTCTCCCACCGCCGCTCAATCCTGCCGCCGTCATTTTCATCTTCCCACCGCCCGATTCCACCGCCGGAGTTTTTAAAATAAAACCAAAAATCTGGTTTAACACGGTTCAGGCGGATTCTAAATAATAATAAAAAATACAAAAATAAGAAAAATACCATCTTTTAATATTATTTGAATTAATATCAAAAAAAAAATCAACACATGATAATGAAAATTTTGAAATAAAATGTATGAATACTAAATTTATAGGGATCGTAAATTTAATAGATATAATGTAATTTTGTTATTTAAATTAAGTACGAAAATAATATTGATCAATTATAAAAGTTTTTATAATTTTAAAATGATATAAAATATTAAAATTTTAATATAATTTAATATTAAATAATTAAATGTATTTGAGATGTTTGAATGATTAAATCAAATAACCAATGAGATGTCACTTGTGAATTAATTGGCCAGTACATATTTGTCCGCGTACGTTGATGGAACTGGAACGAACAAGGTGGACGCAGAGTCCCATCGGGACCATGGGGTTATGGGGAAAGGAGTTTTTGCAGGTACTGAGTCGTTTACGTGGGAAAACTAAAATCACGTTTGATATAAACTAGTATGACTTGACATACGAATCGAATGGTTTTTAATGTTTAGAATAAATTAAAATCCCCTCAAACTATGCAGCCACATGTCCGTACGATATGAAAGCTTCTAATTACTAGCCCACTTGGTTCCATTAGATTGACAAGGTAGTTAATAGCAAGAGGACATAAATCAGGTTTTTGGACCTCGTTCAGATATACAAGGTCCAAATATAATCATATTTTATTTTATTTTATTTTATTTTGATAAAAATATAACGACATTTTATATGTATTTTATATAAAAAAAAAATAACGTAGAAGATGTAGTTGAATCCAAATTATTCGGTGCATACACTCGAATTATGGAAGAATTTTTCGTTGAAAGGAGTCGAGAACTGGAAAGCATTTAAATTTAGGGCAAAATACACACAACTCCCTTTTCAACTATTATTATGTAGCACTTTGCTCCCTTGTAAGCTTCACTTTGACCTCTCCATCTTAATAAGCAAATAAATTATGCACAAACTAGTATAATTATTATTCATAAAATATCTATTATAACAGTTCAGTCTTTCAAACTCCAAGATTACTAATAAAAAAATATAAAATACAAAAAAAATGAACTATTGATGTCAAGAAAAAAATTATACCTTTTAATATCATGTCACTAATTTATTCTGACAGTGAAAGCGCCAAATCGATTTTACCCTCAATCTCACAAGTTTATTATTATATATTGAAAACCACATATATAAATTTTCAGTTGTTCATAATTCTATTTTTTGATTGAAAAAACTTTAGCTCAACAATTGTGCAATTTCCTACTCATTTAACAAATTTGTAGCTCAACGCATTGGATAAAATCGTAGTTATTATTTTTTTTGTAATAAACTTTAGAAGTTTGAAAGAAATAAACGAAAGCATTAACTACTAAATAAATATGATAATAATTATAGTCATTTTTTAAGAACTAAAAAAATCAATTTTAATTTTTATTAGAGTATAATAAGTATTAACTAACACCCAAAAAGTATCAATAAATAAAATAAAATAAAATCCCAACAAAATTTTTGAAGTCTATTGTACACTTTTGCATTTTGCATTACGATGGTTAAATAATAGAATTGAAAACACAATTACGGTTGTACAATCTATCTCTCTCACACTAATGAATATTTTATTGTTTAAAGATTGAGAAAGTTATTTTATAAGTAGTGCTAAAGCCCTATTTGTGTATGAATTAAATTGAATGAATTAAGTGAAACTTATGATAGATAAGGAGGTAAAGTGTTACATTACCATAATTCAAGAGGGTTAAGTGTATTTTGCCCTTAAATTAATCACTATGATTCCAAATCTACATTACATTAAAACTTATAACTCAAACTGAGTTGATCCAGCTGAATTAAGAGGTTGATAGTTATTTAGTGTATATGTTATATAGAAATCTAGAATAATCAATCACACAACAAGCATAGACAAGAACATATACTACTACCACAGCAGCTGGATATCATAAAATTTAAAATGAAAGAATATGTTTAATCTCTTTGATTGACAAAATTATATAGACATTTTCCATATTTTTTAGCTTAAGTTAAAAAAAACTCAAACAAAAGGAGGACAATTATTCACATGCAAAAAAGATACAACACATTAGGTGAAATCGATGAAATAAATTATAGAAATGAATGGAACCGTAAATGTACGCAAAAAATCTCTATAAGAAAATTTAGTTTTATCGATAATCATAAATGATTACTAAAAGTGCAAAATTGATCGTTAAAACTTATAGTGACCTGAATTGGTCATCGATGGCCATGTTCACTACAAAAAATAGGCATTTTCCAACGAAAGTCTAGCAAAATTTTCATTGTACCCTCGTGAATTTTTGGCTGCCACTATAGAGTGTTGTCTCTGTTTATAGTCCCTAAACGAGCCATCATGTGTGTGATTGCACATGCCCTCGAAGGAAGCATATTTTGCACCTGGTGGATTTCAAACCCTGATCTCCAACTAAACAGAAAGAGACTCCTATCATTATAAGAATTTGTTAGTATATTTTTTTATTATATCTTTATAAAGTTATTCTTATTTTGTAAATATGTTTTAATTATAATTATATAATTATGTAATTTATTTTTTTGTAATTATTGAATTTATTGGTTTTGGTAATTATAAAATTCGTTAGTATTTTTTATTGTAAGTATGATTTGTTATTTTTTTTCATATTTAAAGCAAGTTTTGTAATTAATTTAAGCACTACAAGGAATTGAATGGATTTTTATTTAACTTATGCAACAAAAAAAAGATTTTTTTTTTTTGTTATGAGTATTCTTTTAGCAATCATGTAAAATTGGTTATTTTCAATATTTTTTAGCCACCATATAAAGCCGATCACTATAAATATAGAGATATATTTCCACCGAATTAGTTAGTTGTTAATGATTAATTTGTAATACTTTTAATGTTGACTCAATATTTGCTTGTTAATTTGATCACAAATGACAATAATTATTTACACCAACCATGAAAGCTTTTGCTAAAAACTCAAACTTTTGGTCACTATATTACTATCCATGATTTGCTATTATTCCTACATAAAAACGACCATTTATAGCTATCAATTATTAAGTGATGACAAAAGAATTCACGTAATATATAACTCTAGTAACCAAATACCCTTTAATCGCTAAGTTTGTATATTTAGCAACCATTTTATTATTATCGCTAAAAATTTGATTGCTAAAATTAATTTCTCTTGTAGCAATGATTGTTGGAGTTCAATCCATGGGGACAATCCAATTAAATGTCCATCCACCTATATTAATGAAATGAAAAGGGTGGAAAAGAAAATCAAGAGATGATTGTGGACAGCTGCAAACCTTAGCAATTTGCAGCTGAAAATTAGGAAGTTTTCGATAGTTACTTCAGCGCATGGAGGGCAAATTTTGGATAGTGTTTCTCTTGGGACAATACAAATGTTACAACTCGAAATAGAAATCCGATTGAGAGCAAGTGGCACTGGAGGAGTCTGCGTGAGATACTCGTTCTATTACGCCTTGGGGTTGGAAAAAATGTGGTTTGGGGGCTATTGAAAGCAGTTGTACCAGGGATTTTTCTTTTCTTGAATTTCAGAATAAAACTTAAAGTTGTATTTTGTATAACGGTAAAACATCTTTCGTAGTAGAAGAACAAAAACTCTTATGAATGTCATAGTTTTTGTCTAACCATATAAAATCATTGTGTCATCTTTATTATATCGCATATTATTTTTGTCGCTAATATTATTATTGTGATATGTTGGAATTTCTAATAAATTAAATCTCGATCCAAATTTCAAATTCAAAATTACTTCCATTGGACCCCAACAAAAACAAACAAAAGTACTAAGAAAGTTACCTATGACCCTTCATCACTTGCTGGAAAAGATGCAAAAACTCCATTATTGGGATAGATGGATGACCATATGCAACTAGGGATGACAATAGGTTTGGGTTGGACCTGAATTTAGATGGGTGGGTTTTTGTCCCCCAAACGGGTTCTATGCGAGTCCCAAATCTTCATTTTGAAACTCAGACCGCACCAAACTCGTGCTGCTAGGATTTTATATATTTTTTATTTATTATTTTATATAAATTTATATGATATGTATCTATACTTTATATACAAAAGCATATATTATATAAATAGTCACATGAAAAAATAAATATAGTATTCCTATATATAAAAATAATTATCTAATATTAGTGGTTAAGTTATAATTTCAAAATATATGCAAATAAATATGCTATAACAATATTTAACTTTTCAAAAAAGTAAAAAATATTCATGTAAATTTATAAAAAATTAGTACTTTGGTAATAGCATTATTGTTTTCATGATTAAAAAGTTATTAAAATATAATTTTTCTTTAAAAAACATTTCTTTTAATTGTTTTTAAAATTTTAACTGGGTCTACCGGGCCCAACCCAGACCTGTCGGGTCTAGGGCGGGTCTAGGTGTGGTATTTTTCAAGCAGCGCAAGTCCCAGATTTGCCCAAACCCACCCCGACTTCAAATAAAAGTACATTTTAAAGATCTTTTAATTACTGTATCCAAACGCAAAATTATTTGATTGTTTTATAAAAAAATATAAAAAAAAATCTACTATAAAAAATACTGTTTGAGAATCACTTTTTTTAACCTCCCCAATGGGCCCTTTATCTCCTAACTCTTCTCCATTTCCTCTCTTATATTCTTATATAAAACTATTATTTTTCAATCTATTCTTCTCTCGCCTCTTATATTCTCATATTTTATTTTACTTCTTATTTATTTTTCAATCATATGATTTTATCAATTTTAATCAATATTTTTGTCTTCCATATATTGAATAAATATATACACATTTTACCATTCAAAATTTTAAACATATAATTAAATTTATACCACTTATTTTAATGTGTCTCACCAGCTAATATTTAACAATGCCCTTGTTCTCCACATTTATTGAACATCCATGGACCGATTTGGGCAAAAATTTGTTGGACATTTAATTAGCAAACTTGTTCTTGACAGCCAATATCACTGTTTCTTTTTCCACTTGCGGCTTTGATTTGAAAGAGAGGCGGTACAATTATTGAATTTTTTTGGATTATTGAACATCAATTGTTTGAAAAAATTAACATAATTTGAAATGGCAAATTACACTTGATTGCGAAGAAAGCCCGGCGGCTATGTCCAAACTATATGCAAATGTTATTCTGATCTAGTTTTGCTAAATCTAACTATTATTGTAATAAATTCTTATAAATTTGTCATGATATTGATCACTCTGCTAAAATATAGTACTAATTGTGTAGCAAATGACAATCATTGGTTGGGCTGAAGTAGGAGTGCAAGCGACGTGAGCTTAGGCAAAATTTTTGAGCTTAAAATCTACATATTAGGCTCGAGCTAGACAAACCTAATCTTTTTTTAATTCAAGCTCGGCTTGGCTCAACTTAACTAAGCTCGAATTTTCGCATAATTTGAGTAGTTCAAGTTCAAACGCGAGATCAAAATTTTTTATTTAAAAAAATGATTAAAAAAATTAATTTATTTTGCCTTTTATTTTTCTAAAATATTATTGATAATTAAAAATATAAAAATAAATTAATTTCATATAATTGTATATTAATACACATATATATTAGCAATATAATAAATGTATATTAACAACAAAAATATATATATTCATAATACAAAAATATATTATTAAAACAGCTAGCAAGTATCAAGCCTAAATACAAAAAGTTCAAGATTAGCTCGAGGTCAAGCTCGAGTGTGATTGAACTAGACTCGAACTCTCATGAGCCAGTTCAACTCATTTGCACCCCTAGATCGAAGAATATTCGAAAGTATTTGATTTGTTTGAGAAGGTGTTGGAAAAAATGCTATGAGAAAATATATTTTATTTATTTATTTATATATAGGGGAAATTAATACTTTTGAATTAATAATATCAATATAGGCAGTATTTGACACGTATGACTAGGCTAGATATTGCCCTCTAATCGGACTTAATCTAATGTTTGGTACCTATGATAGTTTGAGCCGGGTTTCGGGGCTAGTGGCGCTCCAATCTAACGATGTGAATCAGACCTCCCCCACCCCCGCACCCCCACCGCCCCGCGTGATTGGATCCCTTTGCACGATTGAGTTAACACAATTTGTGCTTTTACCATTGTCTCCCTAAATTAGCCTTGACTTACCATTGTGCTTTATTTATTTATTTTTTCCTGCGCTAGTCAATTAAGTCATGTCTATCTGCTATTATATAATTAATTGAGATGTAGAGTGTGACAACTTTCAGTTCATTGCAATAGTGGTAACATTGTTTTCTTTTCCTTCAATTTCCTTGTTAGTGTCCTATTCTACTAACTATTGGCTTTCTTTACCTTTTGGTGACTAGATTTCACAGCACTGTAATCTGTATGATATTCTTTTCGATAATTTTGCTAATTTTGATCACAAAATCTATGTGTTTAAGGTCTATGCTTGCCATCGAACGATCTTAGGTTGGGATGCCACTTTGGATAGTCGTGCACTATTTCTGTTCTTGTTGTGGTGTAATCTGCTCCTAATTTCTAGCATTGTATTCTTCTTTTACTTTGTAAATGTAGTGATTACATTGCGGTTCATAAATGAGTTTTTGGAAACTCCATCAGCCTTCCCAAATGGCTACATCAGGAGTCAACCGTTATGTTGCATCATTGACTAATGAAATCTTTGAAATTGATGGTTACTGGAGCTTTCACTTCTGTTGAAACCCTTAGGCTATGTTTGGAACAAAGATTTTGGTGAGGAAAAGTGAGAGGAAAATGAAAAGGATCAAAAATGAAAACACAGAGTACTATCATTTCAAGCACAAAAAAAATTTTCCATCATATTTTCCTTATCAAAATCCTAGAACCAAACGGAGGGTTAGTAATAAATTGGATTTACATGCCCTCTTTGTACAGGTCTACAACGATACAAAATAGTTGGGTTAAGATTTTTGGTGGCCATCATGCAACTAGTGAGAACCAGGTAAATGTAGCTGACTGCGTAAAATGAGCTCTTGAACAAGGAATTCAACACGATGTGTGGAGATAGTGTGTGTGATACTTCAGCTAAGGAGTCAAAGGAAACATAAAAGCCATACGAATGGGTTGCACTTTATGAGGGAAACATACAAGCCGTGCTAAGTTTTATTACTATGGTGTTGCATATTGATGTCTTTTTTGACTGTATGATTTGTTGTAACTGCAGTTTATCAAATATTGGTTCGACAGCACCTAGGGCGGGGGATATTTGGATTGATTGACTTATTTGTGTTCAATCTAAGTAGTTTTTATTGTCCTCATGTGTCTATTTTTGTCTTTCCAGATCTGTTTTAACGTTGGAGGTAACCCCTTTTTAAGGTGTATTTCCTTTCTTATTTGTTGCAGTTATGTGGTTATCATTCAAGGTGCATTTTCTTTTAAATGATGATTTTTATTGTTTTCTTATGAACAGGGGAAATAGTATACCGAACAATAATGTGCGTAACCTGGTGATATTGTTGTAGGAAGTGAACTGGATTATCAATGATCACGCATTGAAAGATGGTGTCTTTTATTATTTGTCATTGCTTGCTCGTTAAGAAGTGCAGTGTTGGGTCCTAACAAACTACAGTCTCTCCTATCTCTGGAGACTTGCTTCATGATAGTTATTTTATGTAGTAGTCTGTGTGGCTCACACAATAGTGCTTGTTATGGCCCCCAAAAACACAGGTGATTGTTCTTCATGATAATGTTGTACTAACTTATATTGAATTTTGAAAAATGGAACACGGTTCTTTAAGAAATGCAGACAAAAAAAATGAAAAGAAAAAAAAAGGCACTCTTCTCATAGATTTCAGAATTTTATTATTCTTTATTTCTTTTTACCACTTCCACAATAATGGGGAGCTATTTATGTAAATTCTTAACTTATTTTGTCTGAACACTGCACTGTCTATTATACCAAACGTGTGATCAAGATTAGGGATGGCACAGGACGAATATGGGGTGAATTTGGCCAAACTCAGGGCCCACCCCGTCGGGGATTTTTTTGGACCCGCCCTTGACCCGTCCGATCCAGATTGGACCCAATTTATGTTTTTAAAATAATTAAAAATATATTTTTTAAAAAAAATTGATATTATTACAACTTTATTAACATGAAAAAAAATAATAGTACTACTAAAGCACTAATTATTTACAAATTTTTATAAACATATTTTAATTTTTAAAAAATTAAACATTGTTATCACATATTTATTTGCACATATTTTGAAATCACAACTTAATTATTAATATTATATAATTATTTTTATACACAAGAGTATCATATTTATTTTTTTAAGTAACCATTTGTATAATATATACTTCTATATATGAAATATAGATGTATATTATATAAATTTAGATAAAATAATAAATAAAATATATATAAATTACTAACCGGAACGAATCCGAACAGGACTCAAGTTTTAATCGAAGACTCGGGACCCGCCCCAGACCCAATTAGGAGTCTTAAAACCCACCCTATTGGGAGTGGGTTGACCCAAACCCATTGTCATCCCTATTCAAGGTTACACGTAATCTCATCTTGTCATATTTTCATACATACCATATATGATTCTATCTGGATTAGTGGGGATTAATCATTAATCACATAATTAGGCGCAATTACAGAGTCATGGGAAGCAAACGATTCCTATAGCATATTAAGAGGGTGTTTGGCTAAGCTCATAAGCTCCTCAAAACATCTTATAAGATGTTTGAGAGCTTATAAGATGGTGCAAAGTGTTTGGCAAAAATTTTAAAGGTGGAGCTTATAAGCTCCTCAAATAAGATGTTTAAGAGCTTATAAGCTCTTTTTAAAAAAGTAAGGAGGTAGCAACTTATTTTTTAAGATCTACCAAGCTCCTTTATTTTTAACCAAATTAATTACAATATTACCATTACTAACATCTTATAAGATATACCCCTTCTTATTTATCCAAACACTTTAATAACTTATTTTTAAAATAAGATCCAACATCTTATAAGCTCCTAAAACATCTTATAAGATGTTTTAAATAAGCTTAGCCAAACACCCTCTAAATGCAAACTCATAAATCACTAAAATCAATCAATAAATAACAAATAACCATGTAATAGACTACAAACCACCATCAATAGATTACTAATTACATTTGTGGAATTCCAATGTCTGACCTCATGATCGTGACAGTTATTTTTTTTACCTTTTTTGATAAGTCATGATGATGATAGTTTTATTCGGAAAAACATGTGCAGAACCAGGGTCTGAATTAATTTTATTGGGGATATGACAATGCTGCAGAAGTCTTTTCACATAAACATTTATTTGATTAAAATGGTGTCGCATAAAAAAAAATCTGCATCTCATTATGTGATAATATTATAATAGTATTATAATTGAAAATCACAAATATATTTATACTAAAATTAATAACTGAAAGACATCAATTTATAATTTTTATTTGTGTAACAAATTGAAATGGTAGTCCCTAATAATACTTGACTGCGGTTATAAAGAAAATTAGAAGTCTTAGACAAAGCTCAGTGTTACATGGTGATGGTAGAGACATCCACCAAGGAATAGGTATACCGTGCAACACACAACCCAATTCGAATTTATTCAAATATTTTGTGTTTCTTATTATGTCAAATCTATTATCGATTCAACTCAATAATTCTAAATCCAAACCCAATATATAATGTTGGTTCGTGTCATATTATCGTATTATGCTGAAAATTGCCACCCCCTACTAGACCCTCAATCCAACCATACACGCAAGCACGCGTGCACACATCTATGTGAATCGGGGATACCCGAGGTTCCTATTGTTAGACAAATTTAAACCAATTGTATGTGAAATCAAAATATGGCTCTACATAGTTAATATTCAAACGTGAGGCCCCTACAAACATCAGGATAACACATAAAATGAGAAGACCATAAAGTAATTTCATTCATTTCAAAAGAAGGTTCAAAACGACACATATATTTTTAACACTTAATAGGAAATCTAGAAATATTCAACTTGTTCAATAATTCAGACATTTAATCACAAGAAGTTATGTACCTAACCTCTTTAACATACAGTGCGAGTCAATCCACAATCTTCGTCGCTGAATTTGAAGGGCCTGTGAAATTTTGGTACAAAGCCTTGTCAAGTGATGAGCCTGCGATAATGAGCGGCTCGGATGACCGAGAGGCATGACAAATTCCAGCATTTGCCTGTCTTTCTGAATAGGATGCCCAAGTGACCAAATAAAGGCCAACTATAATGAGTATTCCACCAAAAATGCTGAAACAAAATTTGAGTAGACGAAGAATAATGCTTCAGTCACAGAAACGAATCATTTGTAAAACACAAAATCGAAAGGATATTGATCAGGATAAGAGCAGCAGCATTTGATGGCATAAGAGCATGAAAAGTCTGCTTAAAAGGAAAAAAGATATAAAACCAAATCCAGTCTGCTTACAAGGAAAAAAGATAAAAAACTGAAGCCCAAACCGAACAAGTATGAAATGACAAGTATAAATATATAACCTTCCCAAATATATTGTGCTTCCAAGGAAAACTTTTGACAGGATAGCTGATGCAGCAGGTTGAAGTGGATTATACAAGGCAACCAAGGCAGGGCCCAGCATCTTATTTGACCATGTGGAAATTCCATAGTTCAGGGCAGATGCTACAACTCCCTAAAAGGATAAAAGAAGAAAAGGATTATGAGGAATGAAAGGAACTTGAATACATGAGAAGGATATAGGTTTTCACCTCATCAACGATGTCAAATGCTTTTGAGCACATTATAAAGAAAGAGAAGTATGCAAAATTAGTCTCAGGCATAAACATTACTTTTTTTCCTAAATTCAACTCCAAAAGGATAAAAAAAAAATTAACAAGCACTAGGATCTTGTATTTCATAACTTCAAATTCCTCCACTTTGCAGATCCCTAAAATGTCAGAAATCTTAGTACATTTTTCTTGAACATGAAAAAAGCCATATAAAAATGGGAACAATGAAAAACATAGCACAAAGTTCATATAAACATGAGGAAAATCAGTAATTGAGGCTGAATGTTAGGGCTAATTATAGAAGGATTAGATATGATTGTAATTAGGTTTTCCTTATTTGGTTCTAATTAGGTTTTCCTTATTTGGTTCTAATTAGGTTTTCCTTTTTCAGATTAGTTTCTCTTGTATAAATAGCCTTGTAACAGCCGTGTAAATTAACTCAACATAAAGTTTTTGAGTTCTTCTCACATGGTATCAGAGCGCACAGCCCTGGGAGAATTTTTTCTGGTGCTTTGATTCATAGAACAAAGCACACAGCCCTTCCTTTTCTATCCGAGAGGAAGGGATATTTCGTTTTGTGGTCAATTATCTGACCATCTTCTCTAGTATTCACCATTTACCCTAGAACTCACTCGAGTCTTGCAGTATGTCCGAAGTTGAAGAAACTTCGAATGCAACCCAGTCCGAGGAAATAAGCCGGCCTCAACCGACAGGAGAACTGCCAAATATCCAAGCTTCCTACCGGTTAGATGGGAGAAATTATCTCAAATGGTCCCAGCTTATTAGGACTATTCTGAAAGGAAAAGGGAAAATCAGCCACCTCACTGGCACGGGTCCCAAACCAGAGGACCCTAGATTTGAGGCTTGGGATGAAGAAGACTCTATGATTATGGCATGGTTGTGGAGTTCAATGACTCCCGAAATAAGTGATACTTGCATGTTTTTAGCTACGGCTAAAGACATATGGGAGGCCATTAGACAAACCTACTCCAAGGCGAGAGATGCTGCACAAGTTTATGAGGTAAAAGTCAAAACTATGGCAGCAAAACAAGGAAATAGAAGTGTCACAGAATATGCAAATCAATTGAAGTCACTCTGGCAGGAATTGGATCACTACCGAGTGATACAAACCAGGTGTTCGGAGGATGCAGCCGTATTGAAGGATTTTATTGAACAGGATAGAGTTTACGATTTCCTAGTAGGCTTGAATCCTGAATTTGATCAAGTTAGAATTCAAATTCTCGGAAGAGTTAAAGTTCCATGTTTTAACGAGGTGGTGGCAATAGTCCGTAGTGAGGAAAGTAGAAGGGGACTAATGTTAGAACCTCAAACCTTGGACGGCTCAGCAATGGTGGCAGTCAAACCAACAGAAAAGGGACAGCCCATGGAAAGAGAAAAAAATGGTGGACAACCAAAAACTCAAAATCGGGATGAGTTATGGTGCACGTACTGTCGCAAACCCCGACATACACGAGAAAAATGTTGGAAACTTCATGGAAAACCCCTAAACAAAGATGGTGGACAGAAGGGGGGACATCAAAAAATTGGAGGACAAGCAAACTCTGTGACAACTCAACAAGATGAAGCACAACCTCCCGAAACCAGTGGCCTCAAACAGGAAGAAATTGAAAAACTGCGAGCCTTCATAAACAGCCTTGGGAAGAGTGAGGCATCCTCAGGTACATGCTCACTGTTATACTCAGGTAAACGACCATTTTCTGTCAGTTTAAGTGCCTCGGATTTTACTCTTAGCCGCTCCTGGGTCTTGGACTCAGGAGCAACCGACCATATGGCCCACTCATCCAGCATCTTTCTAACCTATTCACCTTGTCCAAGCAATAGGAAAATCGCTACAGCAGACGGCTCGCTCATCACAGTAGCGGGTTTAGGAGATGTTCAACTCAATCCATCTATAACCTTGAAAAAAGTCCTTCATGTCCCTAAATTATCTACAAATCTGATTTCAGTTACTAAACTCACTCAAGATATGAATTGCCGTGTAATCTTTTCTAGTGATTGGTGTTATCTACAGGACAAGGATTCGGAGAGGATGATTGGACTTGCTAAGGCAACAAATGGTCTCTACCACTTTGAAGCACCAAGTCACCCGAGCGTTGTCAAAGACAGAGGGCTTTCTTCAACTTCAACCGAGCCTATCTTATCATGTAAAGAGACTATCCTTCTTCATCACCATCGACTCGGCCACCCCTCCTTTAGAATAATTAAGTTTTTGTATCCTTCCTTATTTCAAACTATAGATGTTGAAAACCTTAAGTGTGATATCTGTGAACTGGCTAAGCATAAACGTGTATCTTTCCCTCTCAGCAATACAAGAAGTCCTACTCCTTTTCATTTAATCCATAGTGACATCTGGGGACCCTCTCCTATTTCTAATCTCTCTGGAGCAAGGTGGTTTGTCATTTTTGTTGATGATTGTACCCGAGTAACATGGACCTTTTTATTGAAAAATAAATCAGACGTTAGTCAAATACTACCCAATTTTTTCTCTATGATCAAAACACAATTTGGGGTACAAGTTAAGAGATTTCGGTCCGACAATGCTAGAGACTACTTTAACCAAACACTTACCACTTTTTTCCAAAGGGAAGGGATTATTCATGAATCTTCGTGTGCTTATACCCCACAACAAAACGGGATAGCCGAAAGGAAAAATGGCCATTTGTTAGAGAAAACCCGAGCCTTATTGTTTCAAATGCATGTTCCTAAAGCCTATTGGGGAGAAGCTGTGCTCACTGCAACTCATCTAATAAATAGATTGCCTACAAGGGTGTTGGGGTTTAAGAGTCCTATGGAGATACCATCAACATTCTACCCAGCCTTTCCCACCACTAATCACCTTGTTCCTCGCATATTTGGTTGTGTATCATTTGTTCACACATACGGACACACACGGGGAAAATTAGATCCAAGAGCCCAAAAATGTATCTTTGTGGGATACTCTTCTACTCAAAAGAGGTATAAATGCTACCACCCACCTACTCGAAAATTTTTTGTCTCCGTGGATGTCACTTTCAATGAAACCGAAGCCTATTTCTCTCGTCCTTCTCTTCAGGGGGAGAACTTCAACAGGGAAGACAAGGACGAGGACTTCTGGTTTGTTCCTAACCTTTCTATGATTCCTGAGTCAGTTCACGAGTCTTCCACCTCTCATCCATCACCTATTCACGAGTCCTCCACCTCTCAGCCATCAGCTTCCCAAACCTTAGATTCCAATGCCACCTCTCAGCCATCACCTATTCACGAGTCCTCCACCTCTCAGCCATCAGCTTCCCAAACCTTAGATTCCAATGCTCTTGAGTCACCACCACCACCACTTGATGTCCAAGATAATGCTCGGTTTGGCAAAGTCTTCACAAGGAGGAAAGTGGCCATTCAGGAACCTGAACAAGTCTGGGCATCCGACCCAACTCCTTCAAATGAGGTAACAACTTCCACTAATCCTTCTTTGATACATGATGATCTGGACCTACCAATTGCTATTAGGAAGGGAACTAGAGAATGTACCAAAAGACCTGTATATCCTTTGACACAATTTTTGTCTTATAAAAATTTTTCCCAATCACACAAAGTCTTTCTAGCCAACTTAGACACAGTCACCATTCCTAAAACTGTATCTGAGGCCTTAACTGACTCTAAATGGAAGGAAGCCATGAATGAGGAGCTAAGAGCGTTGGAAAAGAACAAAACATGGGACTTAGTCGAGTTACCAGTGGGAAAGAAATCTGTGGGATGTAAATGGGTATACACAGTCAAATATAAGGCAGACGGATCAATTGAGAGGTATAAAGCCCGGTTAGTTGCAAAGGGATATACTCAAACTTATGGGATCGACTACCTAGAAACATTTGCTCCAGTTGCTAAGATGAATACGGTTAGAGTTATCTTATCACTAGCAGCTAATTTTGGATGGCCTTTGCAACAATTTGATGTTAAAAACGCCTTCCTACATGGAGACTTAGAGGAGGAGATCTATATGGATATGCCACCGGGATACAAAAAAGGGACGAAAAGCCACACAGTGTGCCGACTAAAGAAAGCCTTGTATGGGCTTAAACAGTCCCCAAGAGCATGGTTCGGAAGGTTTACTAGAGCTATGGTGATGATGGGCTATAGACAAAGTCAAGGAGACCATACTTTGTTTATAAAACACTCTTCAGGGGGAGTTACTGTCCTTTTAGTATACGTGGATGACATCATAATAACCGGGAATGAAGAGATGGAAAAGCTGGCCCTAAGTCAATGTCTAGCTAAGGAATTTGAAATTAAAGCTCTCGGCAAGCTCAAATACTTTCTGGGAATTGAAGTGGCCTATTCGAAACAAGGTATTCTCATCTCCCAACAAAAATACGTTAAAGACTTACTTAAGGAAACAGGGATGACAAATTGTAAACCTTCAAGCACACCCATAGATCCCAATTGCAAAATTGGAAAGGCTGAGGAAGGCGCAGCTGTTGACCGAGAGACATATCAACATCTAGTAGGAAGACTGATTTATTTGTCCCACACACGACCAGATATTACATTTGCCGTGAGTGTCATCAGTCAGTTTATGCACTGCCCCAAGAAAACTCACCTCCAGGCAGCCAATAGAATCTTACAATATCTGAAGAGCAGCCCTGGAAAAGGAATATTATTCCAGAAAAACAAAAGCTTGGTGCTTGAAGCATACACGGATGCGGATTATGCTGGCTCTGTAGTCGACAGAAGGTCAACAACAGGGTATTGCACATTTCTCGGAGGAAATTTGGTGTCTTGGAGAAGTAAAAAATAAGCTGTGGTGGCTCGGTCAAGTGCAGAAGCAGAATTCAGAGCAATGGCTCAAGGGGTGTGTGAACTTTTATGGCTGAAAATTATTCTTGATGATTTGAAGATAAAGTGGGACAGGCCTATGAGACTTTATTGCGATAATAAGTCAGCAATCAGTATAGCCCATAATCCAGTTCAGCATGACCGGACCAAACATGTAGAAATAGACAGACATTTCATCAAGGAAAAATTGGATAGTGGACTGATTTGCACTCCCTATATTCCACTCACAATCAGCTAGCCGATGTTCTTACTAAAGGCTTAAATAGCTCAATGTTTCAGACTAATATATCCAAGCTGGGAATGACAAATGTCTATTCACCAGCTTGAGGGGGAGTGAGGAAAATCAGTAATTGAGGCTGAATGTTAGGGCTAATTATAGAAGGATTAGATATGATTGTAATTAGGTTTTCCTTATTTGGTTCTAATTAGGTTTTCCTTTTTCAGATTAGTTTCTCTTGTATAAATAGCCTTGTAACAGCCGTGTAAATTAACTCAACATAAAGTTTTTGAGTTCTTCTCACAAAACATAATCGATAGTTCAAATGAAAAATAGAATTCTCATCAATTAGACAGATATGACAATGCTTCAGCATGATATTTCCCGTTCAGTACTGAAGAAAAGGCATCTAAGTGTTTGGTTGTTTCTTTCCGAAGAAAAGTGAAGGCCATACTTTCTCAACTATCAAAACATCCCAATTTATTCCATAAGTTAATTTCTAAGAAAATGTAAATCCTTGTGCTACATCTACATTTCAACTATGATCAAGCATCATGCACCCGCAGGCTTCAGCCAACTCTGATGTGGGTTTAGGTCCAGAACAGACTTTTACAAGATATGTTGTACACTTGGATCTTAATAGAGTTATTTCTTACGGGTCAGGGGATGAGGATGTTTACAATGACCTCCCACGCTTTTCTCGCCCAACCAGAAACAAAAGATAGAAGAGAGGACTTACAGCATAGCAAACTGCAAAAACCTCAGATTCCGTGAGATTCCAGTCTGTTGACTTATTAGTCACAAAGAATGCAGTCACTACCATAAAGAGAGCACCAAAGAAGTAGGAATAGGCCGTCACTGATATACTTGCAGGATACTTGGCTAAAAGTGGAGCCTGATACACAATAAAGATTCTTAATTAAAGCTACATAAAGATCTCACTAAGCTATCATGCAAATAAGTCTATCGCGATGGATGAAGTAACACGCTAATCATATCATGAGGAAGACAAGGGTTTGGTAACATCTCAGAAACAGTAATGGCAGAAATACCACCACAATCCTACTCAAACTCTGGCACCAAATTATGATTTTGGATCCAGAGACTCAACAACTTTTTGAAGCATAACGACAGGAAGTGCAGTTCAGAAGTGCACGTTCTGAAATGTTGAAATCAGCACAATAATAACCTACGTTCATCACACAACATGTGCAACTGTTTTATTCAACATCAGAGTCAAAGACACGGCAAGGAGGAAATTGACAAAGAACTGCTCAAAAAGATCCTCAAGGTATCAACAAATCTTGCAAATAAACAACTAACTCATAAATCAGAAGCTGCTCTTCCATCGATCCTAGGAACCAGACAATAGTAGCCTGAAGCTAAACAACAAGATTTCCAGTCCAGATTTGTTACAATAAACTCAAATATTTTGGTGGTTTAAAGGAATTTGAGGGCAAATGCTACTGCATTACTTATTTCCTGTGATTGCTATTCCAGAACATTCAAGTTTGAAACTACACACTTCAGAACCAATCAGCTCTTCACAACCCGAGTAAATCACCAAGCACCAGATTTCGAGGAATCTGTTTCTTGATTTCATATATGTATGTATATATATATATATATATATATACCTTTTGCATAACCATAGAAACAGTAAATGTTGCACTGCATCAACTTGAATTTTAACTAGAAGAAAGAAACTGCCTCTAAGAAACCTGTCCTAATTGATTCCACTTGTTGAGATGAAACAAACAAAGATGACATTCAATATTCCAATGCTTCAATTATATTTCCAACATTCAATGGCATCTTAAGAAACAAAGAAACACAATTGCTTGCCGATATAAAATTACCTGAAACGCCAGATAAGCCGCATAGCACATGCAGTTCCCAATTAAGCATAAGACACCAAGGTGCCACTTGTCAATCCCTAACCGAAGAAAGCTAGATGCTAACAAAGCGACAGGTTCTGGTTGACCCTCGGCACTTATCTCACGATGTGCTGCAAAACCTGATTCCTCAGATCCAAACACAGCCGGACCACGGAACACAGCCATTAGAATGGCACCAGAAACACAAACAACCGTACCTCCTAACTTCATTTGACCTTGAGTTTTCCGTAAATTCACTGTTTCTGTACTGCACGTAGAAAACTACATGTCATAGTGATGAAACAACATAATTTGTGTTGATTTGAATAGAAAATAATGGAACTCAATTCAACACTACCAATATCTAATTCTCATGCATGCAAAACTGTAAACATACAATCAAAGAGCACAGGAAGTAGTCTCTCTGCATGAGTGAGTGAGTGAGTGTGTGTGTGTGTGTCTGTCTGTCTGTCTGATATATATATAGAGAGAGAGAGAGAGAGAGACACACACACACACACACACACAGAGGCACTGACAACATAAAGCTAATAGTTTGAAGATTAGACTGACCCCATTATCACAGCCAGTATGAATGTAAAGACTGGAATAGCAGGCTGTATAGCTGCAGCATAAGAAGGATTTGTGAAGCCAAGACCAAGAAGAAACAGAAGTTGGTTTGCAAATATCCTAATCCAATAGCAAGAAGAAAGAAAGAAAAAGCCATTAGCATAGTAGTAAGCAGAACGAAAAGCCAAATAAACCTTGAGATATATCACTTACCCACTGAAACCAAGAAAGACGAAGGTCATTAAAAAGTGTCTATTTAGTGGAGGTCTTAGCCTTCTGCGAAAACAGGAAATAAACAGTGTCAATTGCTACACCATTTATATTCACCACAATAACTGATTGTCAAAGAAACAATGTAAAAGAACAATGATTTGATGATTTCACTAATTCAAGATTTTCTTTAGAATTTCATATTGCAAAAAGTGCAATGCAAGATGAGTTCATTTACACGTCAGTAACTGCAATACAAGTATAATTCCAAACAAAAGATTCCACCAGATAAGAAAATAAATTTCTCATTGTTGCATGTTCACTAGGGTACTAACAGCACCAAGAATATATTCTTCTGAAACAGGAAACAGGCACAAATAATAAATTAGCACCAGAAAATATTAGTAATCATAACTGTATGTAGAAAGACCTTTCCAGCCCTTATTCTTTCCAGAGTATTGTACTCGGAAAAGTGATCCCTATCTTGTCTCCTTGGCCTGCTTGCATATACAACTTCTCAATGCACTCTGGCCCCCACCTAAGCGCACTAAAATTCAGATTCATGAACCGATACTTACACGAAACTGGTTTTTTGCCTATTTCTTTTTAACTACTAAAAATTTATGATCTATGGTATTGGAATTGAAATTGTAAGACAGAACCACATGAATAGATTGATTAGAAAGCGGGTCAAAAGCGATAGCAAGTGTAGGCGTATCCAGCCAAAAGTGCCCGAAAACCATCGCATATTGCACTTTCTCCCATCAATAACCAGAAACCCTTAGGACTCACTCCCTCGTCTGGGGTTAAAGCAAAATCAAGAATCTTCCACCTTTCAGCTTACAGTAGAACATATTCCACTTCATACATATCTACCATGAATTTTAACTATCTAATGCGATCAAATACAAAGACATACAAAGTCACACACACACACACACACACAGAGAAGCAGAGTGCGTACTTTTCGCGGAAATAGGCGACGGGGGCGAGAATAAAAAACGCAAGGAGGTCGCGAAAGACGCAGAATACGAACTGATTAACGCCGGCGTTGAGCGCGACTTTGGTGATGACGTGGTAGCCGCCGTTGAATAGCTGCACGGCGACCATCGCCATATGAGCCCTCCAGATATCTCCGCCATTTGCGCCGCCTGGCGTTGAAGCTTCTACCGCCATTTTTGTTGATCAAAACAGCTGCAATCTCATTCCCACTCCCTATCCGCCACAACCACCTGCTCCTGGTATTGTTTCAAACTGGGGCAATGAATGGGGTTGATTTCACGTACTGGATAAGCGATGGGATATGACTTACGTCTTATCAGTTGTAAAATTGTCTATTTTAGTCTGCTTCGCTCTACGTATCATTGAAGAATAGTCAAATAACAACAAATGACCCTTCATTTTTCCACAATTCGAATTTTTTGTAACATTTTTCGTTATCACAATTTTTAATATACCCATTTATAGGACTTTTTACAAAAATAACGTCACAGTGTGTCCTGTTTAAATTTTTAGCACGGAAACAAATTTTATTTAAAGAGTAACATAAATTTACATTGAGAATACCAACTTTGGAAGAGTTAGACATTGAGTAAAATAATATTTTGTTGAAAAATAAATAAAATAAAAGTAAGGGAGGCGGCAACTTGAATGTCGACTCCCATATAAATTTTTTAGGTCGATGGCATGAATGTCGGCTTCCCATGTTTTTTTTTTTTAAGTTTTTTTGGTTCTTCACCATTTTTCGAAAACTAAAAGATTTTTTAACATCTAATGATAAATATAATTATGATTAGTCCACAGGATCCATTATAAAAAATAATGTCATACCTAAATTAAAAAAACAAAAATATAACTAACATCTCCAAATCTAATCTACAAAAAATCAAAAAAAAAAAATTGCATACCTACCTAATTAACATAATTAACACACTTACATTATAAATAATCCCCTCTTACAAATTTCTCTAATAAATGTGTACTGTATACATTATACACACACCACACAACTACTTTAATGGATCTGCAGGCCTCATTCAATTATTTCAAAAAAGAAAAAAAAAGAAAAATAAATTTCATCAGTCGACAGCGAGGCTGTCCACTATCACTAATAAAAAAATATTATCCCCCTTTATATTTTGGTGCTGAGATTTTTTCTATGGAAGAACGTCGACTTCTTCTAATTTTTTTTTTAAATTAAGTAAGCTTGAAATAATATTTTATTCATACTCGATAGCGTGAATGTCGATTTCTCGTGAAGTAGACATTTACATTGTAAATTTGTGTTATTTTTTACAAAATTTTAAAATTTGTGCCAGAATATTAAACCATACACCTTATTATGCAATTTTTGTTAAAAAAAACCTCATTTATACATGTGACACATTATAAGCAATTGAAATTAAGGAAAAAAAATTATGATAACTGAAGAAGTTATAGAATCATTCTCTTAGGCATGTTTACATAGCATTTGTTTTAGAAAAAAATGTTTCTAGAGCCGTATTTTTTATAAGAGATTTTTTTTTTTAGTCAAGCAATCTATACTATACAAACACTGCGATACAAAGTTTTTAAAAATTTTATGGCACGATGTGTCTCCTGCACAATGCTATTTATATAAATAAACTTTTAACATTTTTGTGATAATATGACACACACACACACACACACACACATATATATATATATATATTGATACCAATACAAAAGGAAGGAGTTTACGTCACTAATTGTATCACAATTCTTTTTATAATCTATGAATTATCTATTTTAAATATTAAAAAAATGGTTTTCTATTAAAAAAAATATAGTGAAATTCTTGAATTAAACAACATTTTTTTTTTTGAATCATTTTACAAAAAATTTCTTCTTCATTATCTTTTTATCATTGGAATACTAACGGAAATATGTGAAGAAAAACTCTATGTGTTCAAAAAGTATCGAACACGTTGATGACAATGTAACCCACATGCCATCAAAAGTGCCGAATTTATTTAATTTATAGATATGTTGCGTGGGCCGTCGAATACGTTTCAAAAAAGTATTGGATGAGTGTCATTTCCAACAGTGCAGGCTCTAATTGAGGGCAATTGCGGTTTGGTTTCGGTCTTTTTTGGATATATTTAAAATTGAATTGCCGTATATAATTTTTTTTTTCAAAATATATTTCAAATTGCGATTTTTTAAAGTAAAACAAAAATTGTGATTTAAGATGGTTCGAGGCGGTTCTAAACAACAAAAAAAAAAAGACAAAAAATAAAAAAATACCATCTTTTAATATTATTTGAATTAATATTAAAAAATCAACATGGGACAACGAAAATTTTGAAATAAAAAGTATGAATGCTAAATTTATAGGGATCGTAAATCTAATAGATATAATGCAAATTTGATATTTAAATTAAGTTCAAAAACAATATTGATCAACTATACCATTTTTTATGATTTTAACATGATATAAAATATTAAATATTTGATACGTACATAACTTAAAATTGAATTATTGGATAGGTTTGAGATGTTAGATGGTTAAATCAAATGATTGCTGAGATGTCAATTGTCAATTAATTGTCCCGTAGATTTGTCCAAATATGCTGATGGAACTGGAAAGAACACGTTGGGCGTAGAGTCCCCGTCGAGTTATGGCGAAAAGGTTTTGGGGCTGTTGAGTAGTTTACGTGGGAAAATCACGTTTGACATCCTAGTATGAATTGACATGCGAATCAAATTTTGCAATGACTGGAATAAATTAAAATCCCTTCAAACTATGCACCCTCATGCCTGTACGATATGAACGCTTCTAATTACTAGCCTGCTTGGTTCCATAGATTGATAAGGTAATTAATAGCTAAAAGCAGAGAATTTTTTGATGGATAGAGTGTTTGGATTTTATTTATGCACACAAAATTCAGTTATAATCATTGACGTGATATAATTACGATCGAACCTCTCGATCGCCTTTCTAGCGACGTGTTCGTTGGTTTCCCCGCTCGAAGTCCTTGGAGACATTTCCAACTGGATGCCGTATATCGATCGGTTTGGCAAACCTTTCTCCCCGACGAACCCGGCCGGACGATTTCTCTCTCGATCAGACCCATGACCTCGACCCCTCGAACCCAGCTCCTCGGCCCCCCTCATTGATTTCATGATCGACCAAGGCCATATCAAGTCCAACGGATTTCTGCTGGCATTAGATGCTCCGTCAGACTAGGGTATGGGGGTGCCACCAAACCCCATACCTCATTAATTGAGTGCCAGCAAATACCTATTGACCCTATCATTAGGCTTATGAGTCGTCCACATTAGCCCTTGACAACCTATTTGGCCTAGCGAGACCACCAGAGCATGGTCTATATAGATATACTATAAATACCCTTGCATTCATGGTAAGAGACATTTATTAATTACTCTCAATACCCTTGCTCTGCTCAAATCTCTACAAAAATCGATCAACTTTCTTAACCATCGGGGGGTCTTAGCCGAGACCCATCTTGGCTAGCTCACGTTGTTTTTCCCTTGTTGCAGGTTAACTTCCTGATCAAACACCTTCATCCATACACTCGACCAGAGTTTCCCATCGAAGTCGACCAACTCTCGAAATCGACTTGCATCAACCATATTTTATTTAATTTTATTTGATAAGGATATAACCACATATTATATGTATTTTATGACAAAAAATAATATATAAGAGGTAGCTAAATCTAGATTATTTGGTGCATACACTCGAATCATGGAAGAATTTTCCGTTGAAAGGAGTCGAGAACTAGAAAGCATTTAAAGCAAGGACAAAATACACTTAACCTCCCTTCAACTATTCCTATGCAATACTTTACACTCTTGTAAGCTTCACTTTGACCCCTCCATCTTAATACGCAGATAAATTATACACAAACAAGTTTAATTATTTATCATAAAATACTTATATCACATTTCAGTCTTTTAAACTCCAAGATTACTATTAAAATATATAAAATACAAAAAATAAATAAATTACTGATGTCAAGAAAAATTTTATACATTTTTGTCACTGATTTATTTTGGCAATGAAAGCACTGGCATCGTTTTACTCTCAATCTCATAAATTTATTATATATTGAGGACCACATATACAAATTTTCAGTTGTTCATAATTCTATTTTTTGATTGAAAAAACTTAGCTCAACCAGTGGCATAGCCAAATATTTTATTCAATTGGGTCAATACTCGTTGGTTGGTTGACCGTAAAAGAGTCAGAAGAGTTTTTGACCATATTATTTTTGATTTAATTAAAAACCTATCGGAATTTATTTTTTTTGAAGCATGTTGAAATAGTTCACAATTCAACAAACCGATAAAATTCAATTACAATAAAAGATTTTGCATATTACTTCTTTTTTCCTTAAGGCCCAACAAATTTTATAAATCGTTTAATCGGAATACAAACTTGATAAGTTAATCTACTTATCATTCATGTGACATATAGGTGTAACATGTATTGTGGATGAGGAGATAGTTTGTACGTTTAAATTATTATAGTATTAGTGGTTATAGATACATGCATATATAATCTTATTTTTGCTTTTAATTTAACTAGATAACCCATTCCTTTTTAATTATTTAAAAGTTAAATAAAAATTTAAAATTTGCCTACATATGTATATATTTTCCCTATGACGCCTTTTAATTTAAATTTGTAATGTTGTTGGTGGGGTCAATCAACAAAATTATCATTGTAACTCCTCACACGTCAATATGTAAATGTATATGTATGATAGATCTTTACCAAAACGAGGGGGGTCAATTGGATCAGGTGGCTCCGCCACTGAGCTCAACTATTGTGTAATTTCCAACTCACTTAACAAATTTGTAGCTCAACGCATTGAATAAAATCACCGTTATTATGTTTATGTGTAATAAACTTTAGAAGTTTGAAAGAAATAAAAGAAAGCATGGACTACTAAATAAATATGATGATAATAATAATTTGTTAAGATCTAAAAAAACAATTTTGGTTTTTATATGAATAAAATAGATATTAACTGAACACCCAAAAAGTATCCATAAATAAAATAAAATAAAATCCCAACAAAACTTTCAAAGTCTATTATACACTTTTGCATTTGCATTACGATAGTACTATAATGAAAACACAATTGCGATTGTAAAATCTATCTCTCTCACACTAATAGTATTCCTTGTTTGTGTAAAAATTAAAATGAACCGATTAAAGTGAAGTTTATTATAGTGCAAGAGGGTAAAGTGTTATATTACCATAGTTGAAGGAGGTTTAAGTATATTTTGCCCTTAAATTAGTCACTCTGATTCCAAATCTATATTACGTTAAAACTTCTAACTCAAACTGAGTTTGTCCGACTGAATTAAGAGGTTGATATTTATTTAGCTTATATGTCACTATAGATATATTTTTCCACAAATTAGTTGGTTGTTAATAATTAATTTGTAATACCTTTTAATGTTGACTCAATAATTAGTTGTTAATTTGATCACAAATGATAATAATTATTTACAGCGATCATGAAAGTTTTTGCTAAAAACTCAAACTTTTGATCACTATATTACTATCCATGATTTGCTAGTATTTCTACATAAGAACGACCATTTATAGCTACTCAATATTAATTGATGACAAAAGAATTCACATAGTACATAACTCTGGTAATCAAATAATCTTCAATCGCTAAATTTATATATTTAGCAACTATTTTATTATTATCGCTAAAAAATTAATTTCTCTTGTAGTAGAAAAATGAGAAAGAGCATCGAGAACCAAACGATGAGCGTGCTTGAGATACTTTTCCATTATGTCTTGGGGTTGAAAAAGTGTTCTTTGAGTTCTATTGAAAGCAGTCGTGCGCGAGGGATTTTTATTTTCTTGGGTTTGGGAATAAAACTTAAAAATTGTACAACCGTAAAGCATCTCTCGTAGTGAAATGAAAAAATATCTCACGAGCATAGATAGTTTTCGTCAAATTATATAAAATCACTATGTCATATTTATTATATCGCATATTATTTTTATTTTTAATATTATTGGTGTGATTTGTCTGAATTTCTAATAAATTAAATCTCGATCAAAATTGAAAATCACTTCCATTGGACCCCAACGAAAACAAACAAAAGTTCTAAGATAGTTATCTGTGACCATTCATTATTTGCTGGAAAAATACTCTGAGACTCCATTATTGGGATGGATGGCTGACCATACGCAACCATGGACCACTATTCTCCTACTGTTTTTCGCTTCTATCAGCGTGAATGTTATGTTATCTATAAATGTGTGTTTGCTCAACTTTATTACAAGTTATCCAATAAAAATATGACGATTTAATAAAGTACTACCTCTATCACATAAAGTACTAACGTTATCACAACATAATCACATTCAATTTATCTAAATGTATACGTGACATCCAATGACCTAAGCAATTTTAGAAAATCCGGCAGAGGCAAGTATTTTTCAGCCAAACGTATATAAAAAACAAAAAACAAACAAAAAATAGGGAAAAGGGGGCGAGTACCTAAAAATTTCGGATACCCGATTATTCCTGTTCGATTTTGGGTAGCAAAATATGTTGTTTGAAATTTCGAGCATCCGGCCCGACTTACCCGATACCGGAATACCCGGCCAGATGCCCACCCCCAAGTGAGCCTTGGTCCCACTTTATCATTGGGCTTTTTCATATTTATACCCAATTACCCATATTATTAAGCTTGAACTAAATCAGGCTCCTGAAGTGCTGCCCTGGTTGCATTTGCCATACAACACCTCTTGTATATGATCCACCAAGTAGACTAAATTTAATCTTGGGCCTGGTTTTGTATAATGAATCTTGACAGATCCAAAAATTCAATGGGCCACATAAAACAAAACAAGCCCATATTGTCGAGTCACTCTGAGACTGGGGCGCCAACAGCACATTGTAGAATGCCCAGAATTTGATCTGATTCTTTTTTTTCTTTTTCTTTTTATGTGTGTGTTTTTTCTTTGGGTTTTTTGCCAAAATATTATAGTGCTGCTAGAAAATAATTCCCAAACTATTACTCAATTTAAAACATTCCCCATATTTTAACTCCTTATTCCATTATTTATCTTTTTATAGCCCCTCAAACTATTCCTCTTGTATCAAATTTGTCTGCAAACAAAACTTTTTGTATTTACTCTACTATACTATATTAGGTAACACTTGCTCCTTCTTGTCCCTTTAAATTCTTCCTTTTTGTTATTTAGTAAAAATAATAACAATAATAACAGCAGTAGTAGGGGGGTGGGGGGGGGGGGGGGGAGATGAGTGATGAGTATGCCACCAACCCTATCTTGTTCATTGTTTGTGTTGTTGAACCAATATCACACAATTATCGTGCCTTTTGGCTTTATGCATGACTCGCAAATGTTCTTAAGGATCTATGACAAAATCATGCTAAGCCCACTCCAAAATTACATTGTAATAATAATAATAATTAATGTGCTACTTATTTTGATCTTTAGAATAAGCTTTTTTCTTACGAGTTTCTTTCTTACGAGTTTCCTTTTTTAAGTGACATGCCCAATTAAGGTCGCTAAAATGTTATTAACAAAAAAAGATTACTTATTTAGATGTTCTTGAGATATAGGGAGAATTTTATCTTTCTATAAATTATTTTTTATTCAATTTTAGTATCATGAGCTATTTGAACTGGTCTCAAACTCCATCCTATAATTGTTTTACTTATTTTTTTAATGTTTGTCCATCAACAAACTTTTGTTGAGTTTTTATTAAAAAAAAATACACGTGTGTTCCCTCACTTGAAATCCTCCACTCCCAATAGTATTTCACAATCTTCTACTTCGATATGTGGTGATGAGGTCGGAATTTTGAGGGTGACACATCCTCAAGCAGAGTATGTTCGAATCTGATGAAATGCTAGTAGGCTCCTTAACTTGCTGCAATTGAACATATATGAGCTTAGCTGGAAGTGACTCCGGTAACGAAAACCCTCCGACATTTAAGTTGGCAAGATGTGAAAAAGAAAAAAGTACTTTGATAGAGTAGCTGTAAAGTGACAAATAATACTTTCATTGGAAGGTTTGCATGGAGTATTTATAGATAAGGATTGATGATCATATCGAGTCCTCTAGAATTGATCAATGTGGAGGGTCTAGAAGGGGCGAGCTTAGAGTGGCCCCCTTTCTAGAAAGTTAGGAACATTATGCGTCAAAGGGTAGTGCATGCTCACGTACAAAGGGTGAGGTACTACCAAACAATCCCGGATTTTTCAGATGTGGTTATATATGTCAGACCATCTACTCTGCTCAGGACGACTCTAGTTGATGAACATATCTTGGGCCACCGGAGCTAGGTTCGAGGCAACAAAAACATTGAGAAGAAGTATCCTCGACAAAGGGGCGACGTCAATCTTAGCAAATCCATCGTGGATGGAAATTCTTCCACATGGTGGTCTCTCATTGGTTCAAATAGACTAAACCAAAATAATTCACAAAAAATAATAATAAAGACAAAATTAGTTATGGATTTTAGCCAAAAATCAGCTGAAAAATTAGCCACGAATTTAGTTACGAATTTGATTCTTGACTAAAAATGGCGTGACTAATCTTTAGCTATGAAAATTAGCCATGGATTGATAGCTACACAAATTAGCTATGGAAAATCGGGAGCTAATATGGAGATTCGATCATGCGAGGTATTATCTTGCACCCTGAGATGATGAGATTTTATTTTTTTGATATAAAGGCGCCTCGCAATGTGAGAGAGAGATTAGAGTTTATAAGCTTACTAAGTCCTAGAGTTCTTTTGATATGGAATAAGAATACAGTATCATCATAAGTTCCCCAATTGAGGAATTTGGGAAGAGACACATTGCCATTGTCCTCATAGACGCTGCCATTTGATAATATCCAAATTCGTCATGGAACATGAAGGCCAAATCAATGAACTTATGAGGTATTGTTCCGCACCTTGAAGTAGTAGGGTTTTGCCACTTAATGAAAAGGCACTTCTTGGAACTTCTAAACTTGCCAAATCCATAAAGTCCTTCTGATTCAAGACAAAAATATGGTATTATCATTACACTGATATACATCAAGTATAAAGATAGTAGGCCTGGTGTACAATTAAAGAAATAACTATATATATAAACATGATATGAATATGTATTATGAAACAAAAAATGAAAAATTATTTCGGTATAGAGGATCATATTCGGTGTTCCCTCCCAAACTTAGCATGCTTGTATAATTTTCACATGAGTTTGTCCTTTGAAATCTAGTTAAGTAGTTGATGTTCCAATATTTAAAAAAAAAATGAAAAATGTGGGATGAAATATGAAACAAATACAAATGTTAGCATCGAAAACAAACAAAATTTAACTTATAAAATGAGAAATGATATTTTCCCTATACTTTTAATTTTGACTAAGGTATTTTATAAATTTGTTTGATTTGGTATATTAAAAAAAATTTGACTGAAATTTACAAACATCACCTCAAAGAGAATTTATTTTGGGAATTTGAAATTCAAGCAGCATTTTGAGTTGTGGGTTGAAATATAAATTTAACAAATCAAACAATGCTACACATGTAGTTGATGTTGTTGAAGTAAATACCACAAACAAGTGAATATCAACCAAGTCCTATATGTAGTTTAGTACTACGCTTATAAGCTGTTATAATTTGGTGAAATAGTGAGCTTATTAAGCATTTCAAAATATCTTACAACATGTTGTGAAATGCTTGTTAAAAACCTTAGGGAAGAAGCTCATTATAACCTCGTAATTTATTTTTTTTAAAAAAGTTTTAAGAGTAATGTAGCCCTTTTAAGAAATTAAAGGAATTACTAACTTATTTTAAAATTAAATCTCGCAAGAAGTTTCTAATTTAAAGATAACTATATTTGTTAGTACAAACTTGTGACACACTATAAGAAAATAGGTAAATTTGTGACAATATAATAAGTAATAATCAAAAAATTGTTATTAATTATATTCATTTGTTGACAACAAATTGAAGTTGTCATAAAACATAGTATGTACAATGTAAATGGTGACAACTTATTATAAAAAGATGGCAACATAGTACAAAATTGATAATTAGCACACACCTATTGTGACAATTTAGTAGCAATTAAATCTTGTCACAAAATCCTAATAACAATTTTTATTGTCACCAAATTATCACTGTAGGTGTGTCATTAATTATCAATGGTGACAATTAAAACATTATTTCTTGTCACCATTGGGTGAGATTGTGACAAAATAAAAATTATTGTCACCAAAAAACTTAATTAATGATAAAATAGAATGTATTATCACTTTATACAATAATTGATGAAAACTTTTATAATGTCACTTTTAAATCTTGTCAATAATATTTCTTTTTCTTGTAGTTACAACTAATATCTTACAAAATTAAAAGATCTTTAATTTATCCAAATAATTAAGAGTTTCTCTTATGGGTTATATTTAATTACATCTTATAAATTGTATTCAAAAAAATATCTTGTAAGATATTTATAAACATATCGGCTATTTTTGAAATAAACTAAGCTTAACATCATCCAAGTTTGAATTGCGACATCCCTAGCACGTAAGTTGTCCATTGTCTTTTGACTTAAAATCTTGCACCAAAAAACACACTTAAAATAATAATAATAGTAATAATAATAATAATAATAATAATAAATTAAGACTCAAACTGTTATAAGCTTTTAACTGCAAAAAAGTTTTCGGAACCGAATCAATTCGATTTAGAAATCATGTTCGCTCGCATTTGTGTAAATTTAATAAATGTCCAATAATTGTATGCATTCCATGTGAACAAGCATATGAATTATCAATATGATAATGGAGGAATATATACACACGCTCGTGGAACTAAGGTGGTAGAGGGTACAATCGTCATCCCTCAAATTTATATCGAATTAATTTATATATAATTTTTCGAAAACTTTAAAACTCTTCACTTTAAAATAATAAAAATATTTTTAACATTGTATGAAAATTTAATTTCTCTCTCCTCCCAAATAATTTTTTTTTTAATCCGTCCCTATATATGTAATTTAATTAGCTAAAATTAATTAATGTGCTTGCATTATTAGTGTAGAAATGTGTGTGACGTTCTTGAGATTGGGGAAGTTGGTTGGTCAGATGAAATTTCATGTTCCCCAGAGGACACAAAATTCAAAAGAATATGATAGTAAACTCACTAGCATGCCATCATTTCAGACACCTTTTTTCAAAATTAAAAAAATAAAAGAACAAAATAATGAGTCGCCTGGGAGTTGCGTTGCAGATTTTAATTGCGGGGAGCAAAATCAAATTTTCAAACGGCAAACAAAATCATCCATTTTCACGGGGAAGAAATGGGATATTATATAGATTTTGAAATGGGACATTAGTTAATAAAGCACTCGTTTCAAAAACAAATCACTATGTTAATTAATAAGCCAAAACACGTATCGATTGATGCCTAGTAAATGTAAAAGACATACGCTACAACAAAATTAGTAAATTTGTGATTATACACTAAGTGACGGTGTAAAAATTATCATTAATTATATGCATTTAATGATAATAAAATAATTATATTATCGCAAAATATAATTTACACAATATCAATGGTGATAACATAATGTAAAAAGATGACAACTTAGTACAAAATTAATAATTAATGACATACTTATGATGACAGCTTAGTGACAATAAAATATTATCACAAAATTGTAATGACATTTCTTTTGTCACCAAATTGTTACACTAATTATCAATGGCGGCATTTAAACCATAATTATTGACAAAATATAATATATTGTCATCTAATACAATTATTGGTATCAATTTTTACATTACTATTTTTATATATTGTCAATAATATTATTTTTCGTGTTGTGAGTTAGTTCTCAGTTCCAACCAGATACACATCCATCAATCTTGTGTTGAAACAGAAGAAAGTAAGTTTCAAGTGAGAGTAAGTTTCAAGCCTCCTTTAAGAGTGTTATTATTTATATGCATCAATTTCTTTTATTATGTTTCATATGATATCACAAATATTGATCCTTAAGTATAATTTTTCTCTGATTAGCGATATATAGTCCTTAATACCCATGACATTTCATAAACTGTAAGCAATCACCTCATAATTGAACATCATTATTGTGAAGGGACAAGTCTAAAAGAATTCATTCTTCCCTTCAGTTCATATTAATTGAGACTTGGGGATAATTACCCTCACATTCCTGAATTTAGACGAAATTACAAATAACTTCCTCTTATTTAGAAAATTGTCAATACTCCCCTTGATTTTGTCCCGTTATCGCTAAATCAAAACAAAAGAATTGTATTGCTCCAAGGTATTTTTAAGGAAGAATTACCCTTACATCTCTCAAATTTAGGCGAAATTACAAATAATTCTATCTTATTTTGACCCTAAAAAATACCCAGCACTGCTGCCGTATCGCTATGTACCACCTAGATGGTCAAGCTATACACCAATTTTTTCATTTATCCAAACCCGCCAAAATTCCTTAATAAATTTTGTCAACGCTCCATTCGTTTAAATTTACTTAAACAAAAATTATGTCAAACTATAATCCGTCTTTACATCTCCTCTATCAATTCCTGCATCATTATCGGTCATATCTCAAAATGGACTTACCAATGCATTGCTCATTATGATTAGCTCAAAAGCCTTCTCAATTCCACCAAAAAAAATCCTTCGGAGGGCGTCGCCTATCAATATATGTTTTTTTTTCAAAAATATTATCAATAAATACACTTATATAATTCGAAAACTTACAACAAACACCATTCAAGTTTCAAATACTTCTAATGAAGGGATAATTCCACTAGAGCATCTTGAGGTTTGCCTAAATTACAAATAAAATTCTCGTTTTTGGAAAATTACCTAACAAACCCCGAAATTTGTAAATGTTTTACAATGTCAACCTTCTGTCTACAAACATTAGGGTTTGTAACGAAAACCGTCAAATTTTTATTTCGTTCTTCCTATTTTACCCTTTTGGTCAAAGTTTGAACATATTTGACTAATTTTTTAAGACTAAAATGCCATCTGGTTCAAATCTAATTTTTTGTAACCCTTATTACTATCAAATATTTCTACATGTATCAGACTCATAGGGCATTTTAATCCTTATAAATTAGTTAAATATGTACAAACTTTGACCAAAAGTGTAAAATAGAAAGAATGAAATTAAAATTTGGCGATTTTCGTTACAAATCCTAACGTTTGTAAATAAAAGGTTGACATTGTAAAACATTTACAAATCCAAAGGTTTGTTAGGTAATTTTCAAAAATCGAGGGTTTTATGTGTAATTTAGACAAACCTCAGGGTACTCCAGTGTAATTATCTCTATAATGAATAAGTATATTTCAGTCCTCAAAAAATGATGGAGAAATTGACCTGATGGCATTTTCGACAATTTACTAATAACAAGATAATTTTTGTAAACATGGACATATGTCAGGGGGTCGAAATAAGAGAGGGTTATTTATAATTTTGCCTAAATTCAGTAAATGCGAGAGTAATGATCCCTTCAGACTAATATAAGTGCATAAGTCTTGTCATGAAAGGGTGTGATGTGTTTTCCATTCTTTTATTTTTTTTCAATAAATTTGGAAATACAATCTTACCATTTTTTAAATAAATAATGACATGTTTTATAAACGGTAACAAATGATATTTAATATTTAAATATTTGTCTTAATAAATACAAACTTCAGATAACACAAAGTTGAAAAATATTTTTAATTATCAAAAATTGAACATTCACAATGTTATGACTTATAAAAATAAATTTACTAACTTAAATGAAATTAATTAAATAAATCATATGAAAATGTGGATGATAGTTTTATAGGTGAAACAATGACTGATTAAGTTCATGATTGAAAGAGTACTATAAATTTTTAGGGTGAATATGGGAAACTCTTAAAAATGAGAGGAGAATAAAATATTTTTTCATTTAATCGGGCATAATAAATCCACATAACCAAATAATAAACTAGTAAAAATGTGGGATATCTAAAATGAACGAATAAGTTAACAAACAAAAAATTACTATGGATTTGATATAATTTCTTCATTAATAATCCATAGTTAATGAATCATATTCATTTATATCTAAAATAGCAAACGTGTCCCGAATGTATATTATAAATTTTCCAGTGTAATGTATATCAGGAAAAAAAATTAATTTTTTATAATAAAAATTCTAAACTTACATTGACACATGAATAGTACTACAAGAAAACACTAATCTTACAAATAAAAATTTTACAGCAGATAAAATTCCATCACATGTAAAGGCGTTTGTGATGAATTTCTAGCATAATTTTGGCAAATTAAATATAATTGATTTGTGACAAAATATATATAATAACAAATCTATAACAGATAAAATCCATTACAAATCTGTATTTCCGACAGATTCATTGCATCACCCATATTGAATTTAATCTGCTGCTAATAAGACTCTGATATTTGCCGATGAGGCCTAGCTTAATTGGCGAAGCTGAGGCCCAAGACTCTAAAGGTCTTGGGTTCGATTCCCACTGATGAATGTGTGAACTTTATTCCTACCTTTATGGTAGTTTATTATCCTACTTTAATAGTAGTTTATTGTAATAGTTTGTCTATAATTTGTGAATGATTTAGTTTGAAATATGATGTAATAGTTTGATTTGTACTCGAAGAGTCATTGATATAATCCGATGATATGTATTCAAAAAAATAAGACTCTGATATTTTACGACGTGTGGTCCACATTAGGTGATATATAATTTTCGGTTTTGCAGCTTCACTAATAATTGAGGAATTTTTAATTTTAAAAATAAAGAAAAATACACAGAGGAAAAATAGTAAAGTTAATTAATTTGGTGAGTGACTTATACCTAAAAATTTGGAAAACATATTAATGTTGATGGGGGGTTTACCTTTAAATAGCAGCAATCCCACAGCAAAATTAACACGCGTTCGAATAATATTACTTTCACAGAAAGCACACTTTCCTTTTCGCAATAAATTCACCAACTCTGAGAAAACTCAATAGCGCCAGTTTCCTTTTCGCACATCACATAATTATATTTGGTATCTATAAAAGTATTTGTGATAATTATTTTTTTAAAAAGGTATTAGTGATAATTACAAAATATTTTTTACACCACCACCCCCCCCCCCCCCGCCCAAACAAAAAAATAATAATCAAAGTTCACCATAGGAGCCACTTGCATTGCATTTGATATCATACTGAAATTACAAAATAAATTTGTAGCATGTATCCAAGATCCTGTTGGGAAAATCGGGTAATTTTCCACTCAAACTACAACTAGTGAATTGTACTGATTCGATAATTTCCAGGAAAGACTACTGAGCAGTCTCCTTAGACAAAATTATCATTCCAAATAAATTCCCAGGAAAGGCTGGAGGGGTCACAAATGGTCCCACTTAAAACCCAGTCTCCTAGACAGAACTTACTTGCACAGTATATTATCACAACCTAAACCCGTGTATACATGAACAGTACCATACACGTGAATAGAAAAATACACCCAAATGAATAGTACAATACACTATAAATAAACCCGACAAACAAATATTGAATACTATACTATAACCGAAAAGAAACAAATCAAATGCGGAATAACTAAAAGAGATAAGGAAAGAACACACCCGAAAATTGATAACGGAGTTCGGCCAATTATGCCTACGTCTCCGAGCACTACTAACGCAGCCTGCTCTTTTAATTTGGGAGAAGAGAGTACAAATTTTTGGGATGATAAACTAGGAAGGGAAGGAGTCCTTTTATAACATTAAGGAACTTCCCATCTTAGTTCACAAAGCAATGTGGGATAAAAGAATTTATGCCAAAACATAACAAATCTCCACCTTGGCATAATTTCTGGTCCCACCAAATGCAATTCTTCTCAATCAAACAAAAACTATCTTCGTAGTGCTTCCAATTTGCGCCTTCAGGCGCTAACTCAAATATGCAGGATATTGACCAAGTCTAAACAATGTTTAAACTTGACTTTTGTCACCACCTTGGTCATCATATCTGCAGGATTCTCCGTAGTCCGAATCTTTTGGAGAAGTATCTCCTCTTCTTCGAGAATTTCCCGCACAAAATGATAGCGAACATCAATATGCTTCGTTCTTGCATGAAAAACTTGGTTCTTTGCTAAGTGAATAGCACTCTGACTGTCACAATACACCTCAAGGTGTTTCTGACCAACTCCCAAGTCTTTTAGCAATCCTTGAAGCCAAATTGCCTCCTTCACAACTTCTGTAACTGCCATATACTCTGCCTCTGTTGTAGACAAAGCCACTGTTGACTGCAAAGTAGACTTCCAACTAATTGGCGCCTTGGCTAAAGTGAACAAGTAGCCAGTTGTGGATCGTCGCTTATCCAAGTCACCTGCATAGTCAGAATCACAATATCCAACTACACATTGACCAAGTGATTCATCCTGCTCAAACACTAAGCCAACATCTACAGTACCTTGAATATACTGTAGAATCCATTTCACAGCTTGCCAATGAACCTTGCCAGGATCATGCATATATCTACTCACAACACCAACTGCCTGTGAAATATCGGGTCTCGTACACACCATTGCATACATCAAGCTTCCAACTGCATTAGCATACGGGACTTTCGCCATGTATTCTCGTTCTTCATCTGTCTTTGGAGATAACTGGCTGCTAAGCTTCAAATGAGGAGCAAGCGGAGTACTTACAGGTTTGGTATCTTCATTTATACCAAAACGTTGTAATATCTTCTTCAAATACTGCTTCTGTGTCAGCAAAAGCTTGCCTCTCTGTCTATCCCGACTTATCTCCATGCCGAGAATCTTTTTGGCTTCTCCCAAATCCTTCATCTCAAACTCTTTACTCAACTGAGCCTTCAATTTGTCAATTTCAACTTGACTCTTTGATGCTATCAGCATATCATCAACGTACAAGAGTAGGTAGATGTAGGACCCATCTTGAAGTCTGCGCAAATACACACATTGATCGTATTTGCTTCTTGTGTACTTCTGACCCATCATAAACTTATCAAATCGTTTGTACCATTGTCTCGGTGATTGCTTCAATCCGTACAACGATTTGTTAAGTTTACAAACCCAATTCTCTTTACCAGCAACTTTGAATCCATCTGGCTGAGACATATAGATTTCCTCCTTCAAGTCACCGTGTAGAAACGCGGTCTTCACATCAAGTTGAGCTAGCTCCAAATTCAACTGTGCTACCAAGGCCAACAAAATTCTAATGGAGGAATGTTTAACAACTGGAGAAAATACCTCATTATAATCAACTCCCTCCTTCTGAGCATAGCCTTTAGCTACCAATCTTGCCTTATAGCGAACATCATTCTTGACAGGAAATCCTTCTTTCTTTGCAAATACCCATTTGCATCCAATTGCTTTCTTGCCTTTTGGTAACTGTGTCAACTTCCATGTCTTGTTCTTCTCAAGAGATTGCATCTCTTCTTCCATTGCATCTTTCCATCTACCATTTTCTGAACTTCGGATGGCTTCTGGAAAGGTGGATGGGACTTCATCAACAACTGGAAATGCATAAGCTACCATGTCAACAAAACGAGCAGGTTTCTGAATTTCTCGTCTTGTCCTTCTAACAGCAATTGAATCTGGCTGCTGTTGAGGTTCTTGGGTCGGAACCTCTTCCTCGTCTGACTCTTCTTCTGCCATGGGAGAGTCACTAATGGTGCTTTTTTCTGGGCTCACCATTATCTGTTCAAACTCCACCTGCTTCGGCGTACACTCCACCTGCTGTGGAATATCATCAATTCCTCCTTGAGTTACTTTATGCAACATGGCAGATTCATCAAAGGTAACATCCCTGCTGATGATGGTCTTCTCTGCCTCTAGACACCAAAGGCGATATCCTTTAACTCCAGCATTGAAGCCCATAAATAAAGCCTTCTTTGCTCGTGGATCCAACTTTGATTCATTTACATGATAATATGCAGTAGAACCAAAAACATGCAAAGAATCATAATCTGTTGTAGGTTTCCCGGACCATACCTCTAAAGGAGTCTTGCAATCTATTGCGGATGACGGCAAACGATTTACGAGATGTTGAGCATATGTAACAGCCTCAGCCCAAAACTTTCTGTCTAACCCAGCATTAGACAGCATACAACGAACTTTCTCCACTAGTGTTCTGTTCATACGCTCCGACACCCCATTCTGTTGTGGTGTTTTTCTGACTGTGAAGTGCCGAACGATGCCAAACTCTTGGCATGCCTCCAGGAAAGGATCACTCTTGTATTCTCCACCGTTGTCTGTTCGGAGAACTTTGATCTTTCTTCCAGTCTGATTCTCAACTTGAGCTTTCCACTTAAGGAAAACTCCAAGCACTTCATCCTTCTTTTTCATAGTAAACACCCATACTCTTCTGGAAAAATCATCAACAAAAGTGACAAAATAATGTCTACCTCCAAGAGATGGAGTCTTGGCAGGTCCCCATACATCTGAGTGCACATAATCCAAAATACCCTTGGTATCATGGATGGCAGTGCCAAATTTCACTCTTCTTTGTTTTCCCAGAACACAATGCTCACAAAATTCTAATTTGCAAGTCTTCGTACCTTTCAACAATCCTTGCTTAGCAAGAATTTGCAAGGATTTTTCACCAGCATGTCCCAAACGCATATGCCACAGCTTTGTCGCCTCTGCATCCTTCTTGCTACTAGATGTTGCAGTTGCTACTGTCCCAACTACTGTACTACCTTGATAGTAATACAGATTATTCTTTCTCATGCCTTTCAACATCACAAGTGCTCCTGAAGTTGCTTTGAGAATTCCATCTCGCATCATCACAACTAGGCCTTTTGACTCTAAGGCCCCCAAAGAGATGAGATTCTTCTTCAAATTCGGAACGTACCGTACATCCTTCAAAACTCTTGTAGATCCATCATGATTCCGCAGCTTGATTGAACCTATCCCAGCTGTTTTACATGGATTGTCATTGCCCATGTAAACAACTCCACCATCACGTTCTTCAAAATCGAAGAACCACTCCCTGATGGGAGACATATGGTAGGTACAACCGGAATCCAAAATCCACTCGTCTGGATGGGATGTTGAAGGTGATGCCACCAAAGAGACATCTGACTCTGCATCACTTTTGCATTCTGCAACATTTGCATCTTGCTGAGCCTTCCCTTTATTCTTCAACTTTGGACAGTCTTTCTTCCAGTGCCCTTTCTCATGACAGAAAGCACACTCATCTTTGGCAACTCTGCTTTTCGACTTTGATCTTCCTCTTCTTCCCTTTGACTGGCTCTGCTGACGACCTCTCGCCACTAATGCTTCATCTGCTGTAGCTACTTTGTTTTTCCTTTTATCTTGTTTTCTCAATTCATGACTATACAATGCAGAACATACAGCATCTAAAGATACATTCTCCTTCCCATGAAGTAAAGTAGTTTCTAAGTGTTCAAATTCATCGGGAAGAGATGACAACAGCATCAAAGCCAAATCTTCATCTTCAAATTTTACATCTAAGTTTAACAGGTCTGCTACTAATTGTTGAAACAAAGTGATATGTTCATTCATAGTAGTACCTGGTTGATAATCAAACCGGAACAACCTCTTCTTCATAAGGAGCTTATTCTGACCACTCTTTTTCAGAAATTTCTGCTCCAACGCCTTCCACAATTTATGTGCAGAAGTCTCATTCTTGAATGCATACTTCTGCTCTCTGGACAGGCACGATCGAATTGTTCCGCATGCTAACCGATTTATGATACTCCAATCCTTATCTTCTATGTATTCTGGTTTCTTTTCTTCAATGGCGATGTCAAGACCCTGTTGGAAAAGGGAGTCCATGACCTCGCCTTGCCACATGCCGAAATGGCCAGTACCGTCAAATATCTCTACCGCCAACTTCAAACTTGACATTGGAAACCTTGTCCATGAGGACGAGGAAGTCGATGTCCCTTGTGTCATATTTGATGTAACACTATTTGTTGGTGGAACTTCTGACGCCATTACAGACTCAAATGATAGTATTCAATATAAACAATATTACAAACAGACCTAGGACGAACCTTCGGCTCTGATACCACTTGTTGGGAAAATCGAGTAATTTTCCACTCAAACTACAACTAGTGAATTGTACTGATTCGATAATTTCCAGGAAAGACTACTGAGCAGTCTCCTTAGACAAAATTATCATTCCAAATAAATTCCCAGGAAAGGCTGGAGGGGTCACAAATGGTCCCACTTAAAACCCAGTCTCCTAGACAGAACTTACTTGCACAGTATATTATCACAACCTAAACCCGTGTATACATGAACAGTACCATACACGTGAATAGAAAAATACACCCAAATGAATAGTACAATACACTATAAATAAACCCGACAAACAAATATTGAATACTATACTATAACCGAAAAGAAACAAATCAAATGCGGAATAACTAAAAGAGATAAGGAAAGAACACACCCGAAAATTGATAACGGAGTTCGGCCAATTATGCCTACGTCTCCGAGCACTACTAACGCAGCCTGCTCTTTTAATTTGGGAGAAGAGAGTACAAATTTTTGGGATGATAAACTAGGAAGGGAAGGAGTCCTTTTATAACATTAAGGAACTTCCCATCTTAGTTCACAAAGCAATGTGGGATAAAAGAATTTATGCCAAAACATAACAGATCCAACTTATTAAAATATATAAATAAAATGAAAACTTGGAACAGAAAATCTAATATGTGCATTTCGCATTCAGAGGTAGAGTCAAAAAATTTTATTTGGGAAGAGGGGTGAAATCAAAATTTTATAAAATATTAAAAGGATTTTATATTATTTTGGGGGCTCAAATTTTTTTTTTAAAAAAATATATATGTAAAATTTAGCTCATTATGAATTGAAGGGAGCAACCCCACCTTCCAGCTCCGATCCAGCTCCGACTCCGCTGCTGGCATCCCAAAATATGAACAGGGCAATTTGCATGCAAATAACTTTAGGTTTTTGGCAAAAATAGTGTCCCTTGTTCAGCATATATAAAAGATGACTCCCACCTTATGATGAGTGTTGAATAACACTAGTACGAGTTGGTGGTGGGCAAGATTATTACTTATGTTGTGGCAAATAAAAAAAAAGATATATATATATATGTTATTTTATAATTATTTATTTATTGTAATTAGGGCTTGGGAGAAAGTTGAATTAGGGTTCTATGAGGCCTTAAGGAGAAGTGATATTTCTTCAACCAAAAAATTTGAGGCTAAAATAACAAAATATTTGCTATCACTATACAATCAAGAAAACATAATGTGGTGAAGTTTAGCAAGAACAAGAAAGGGACCAAGTGCGATATGGGTTTCGGTTTAATTCAAACACATTATAATTGTGGCACATTCGATATGTGTGCAAAAAAAATTTAATATTTATAAGATTAAATTTTTTGTTTAGTTTTTTTTTTTGTGGTATACATTTTATCAATTATTCAAACTATATAATTGTGAATTTGTTGTGTTTAATAACATATTTAAATAAAAAAATAAAGTTGGAAAAAATGGGTAAGTAGTTTATTTTGAAAAAAAAGAGAAGCAAAATAATTGACATTGAAAAGAGAACTAACAAACGTATAAAATGATTCTTTTTTTGGGTAAGGTCATAAAAGGAATTTTGTTGGAGATAAATAATTAATAATAGTTTATGAAGATAGTGGTATTTTAGAAAAATCAAAATTAAACAAATTAAAAATACCTAAGGGGTTAGTGCTTTATATGGTATGGTACAGTGTGTGTGTGTGTAAAGTGAATGAGGCAATGAGCCACATAGCATAACTAAATTTGAAAAATTAGCCGCCTTTTAGGTATGATGAAAAGTTGACCAGTATGGTATTGACAGATTATGCGACAAAAAAGGGCACAATTTTAATAATAATTATTATTTTTAAATAAAAATTGTTACTATTATTATAATTAGAAATATCAGTCAATACAATTGTTGGAAATAGGCTTGATAAGATGATGTATTCAAGGGATAATCTACGATTGAATCATTTCGAATGGTAATCCAAAGATAAATCCCAAAGGAAATATTATCTATATGTAAATAAAGTTGTGTAAAATATCCCACACCGGATATATTGGCCTTGACTGTGCTAGTATTTATGTGGTTAAGTGTTGTTATAATGTAAACTAAACAATTAAGTGTCGCATATGGACAAATCCTACACGCACGCGCCGCCCGCCCGACCCGGCTCCGGCTTCGGCTCCGGCCATGAGCCACGGACCAAGTCTGGGTGCGGGTGCGGGCATGTGGGCGAATTATTTCGGTCTCGAGCTTAATTTTTACTAAAATGCCCTTTGTGTAACGGTTTTATTCAAAAATCTGATTTTTGAATTTCATTACTATATTTAATTAACGCGATTTGAAACCGCCAAACACGTTACCTGGTCAAACAACACGTTTTCAAATGTTGTCTCTGTTTTTGAGTCCAGCTGCATTGCGTGTCTGTTGGCATTCAGGCGGTTTCAAATCGTGTATCAATGTGCCAAAATTTAATTTTGGATGTCTCCTCCCCCATATATAAGCTGTCTCTTGATTCACTGCAAAATATACAAACAAAATAAGAGAGAATAATAAGTATACTGTTTTAAGAAACTGTAGAGTTTTAAGAGTGTATACACTTTTAACTTTCGAGTGTGTGTTTTGAGTTGCATACACAACCTCTAGAGCTGTTTAGCTTTCGAAGTGAGGTTCAACGTAGTAGTGCGGCTTGTAACAGACCTCTGGACTGTCTTATCCTGGAAGGAGTATCACAGGCCCATCGCACAGGTCAGTGGGGTGAACATTTCTTTAAGGCAAACCAGCTCAACCCGGTTATTCAATCGTACCCTTTCAAATAAATATTAATAAGTCATCTGTACTTTCTTGTTTATTTATTTGTTTACGGCATTGTTTAGTTTGCTTTTGACTATCGTGTTTATACGGTAAAACTGTTATTGCATTGTATTTATATTATCGAATAAATCCACCCACAAGAATGTCATATTTTAGATATTTTGCTCAATTGTTTCCAACAATACAATCGAGTAAATAAAAGGGACAATAATTCAAGTCTATAAAATCTGATATAGAACTAGAATGTTTAACAATCATATAAATTATTATAAACAGTTTGGTTCGTAAATTATTTTACAAAACTAAAATGCAAGTTGTCCAATCTCTTACTAATAAAAAGACAATTTTTAATAACTAAAAGAACATCATATTCTAAATCTACATTTCTCCAACCTTGCTCTTTGATCCAACTCAATGCTTCCCGCACACAATACTTTATTGGTTTTCGAACAACCAAGAAAATACGAATCCTCATATAGACCCTCCAAAAGCTTGTGAAATTATTTGCATCAGCACACGCAAAGTCACCATTGTAATTACCAATGTACTTAGCTACACAATTGACATAAATCCACCAAAAGATTTGCATTTTTCTATCACAAATCAACTAAAAAACAACAGAATCAAAACTTGTTAATAGACAAGACAGAAATCAACCATGCCAATCGGCAAAACAAAAACTGTCAGAAAGAAAATTAATTTATTGGAAGAAATGATTATTGAAACTAAAAATTAAACATAGAGGTGTGTGTGTGTATATATATATTGTCTTAACCACCCAGTTTCGATCTATTGACCGGCTAATTCGAATCGAATATTGCAGATATCCATTATGGGGGTGATCCTTCCAACACAATTGCTCCATTTACTACTTCAAAATTCAAATTCTGAACATTTTTTAAGAAATACAGCATCTCACTTAATTAGACCAACTGATAATTAGTGAAGAGACAATTTTCAACGTTGCGTGTGATGTGCAAGAAATTAGTCCCCTCATATAATTAGCATGTATTATTTGGAAACGTAGCATTCATTTTCATTTACCCTTTTTGGTCTTTCAACTTTAGCTCGTGTTATTAGGGTTTTGTGTGCTTATAATTAATCTTTTGCCGGATTTGTCGAAGTTTTCTATTACAAGCTTAATTAGATTATGCACCATTTTTCTATCCAAACATTTTTACCTTCACAAACTCATGTAATTTGATTATTATTAAAAATTATTCTTTAATAAATAATAATTATAGATATTAGGAATAGAAATTGTAGAAATTATAAAATGGTGTAAAAGTAGGCATCTAGGGACTAGGAAGAAAAAAAATCGTAAAACTTAGTAATTTATCGATATGGTAGCGTTAGTTGCAATCTAAACTTTGTACATGCTATGGATTATACAGGAACCAGCTCAACTCGCCGTGCTATGCACGGCTTTTTTGAAATATATTATTAATGTTATGGCGAATTTTTTTTTTTTGATCAAATAATGTTATCGTGAATTAATTTACAATATAATTGGACAAAATTTCAATACGTGAATTAAAATGTGGGAAAAAAATCTAAAATATGTTCTAGGGGAATAAGGAAAATTGGTTATTGCTCCCACACATTTAACTACGTTATTGCAAACATTTAAAGATTTTTTAGAAGTTTATGAATAAAAATATAAAACTTGTGAAAAAAGAAAACAGAAAATATCGCGAAAAGAAGAATTAAGAGAAACTTCATTAGAAATTGATAACAAATAAAATGAATTGAACATTCATTAAAGATAGTTGAGAAAAAAATAAAATAAAATAAAATTACGAGAATTACTTTAAACTAAGCCTATGTCGACCATAAATTGACCAATTTAAAATTTGCATAACTGGCTAGAAAAGGCGCAAAACTACTGGGCTTATATAAACTTTTTATATTAAATATATATAAACCAATTTAATTAGTCCGGAAAAATATGGTGGTAAAGAAGAATAATTTAAGAAAAATTAAAGCATGATACAAAAGCAATTATAAAATCATGAATAGATGGTAGAAACTATTAAAATCAATTGACATCTCCCATCTTATAAACATATAAGTAGATGAACAATACGGAGGAATTCAAAATTTTGTGAAATTAAAATGAGAATCTATGAGTAGATCAAGAAAGATTGAAACAGATATATCGATAGAATAATATATGAAAAAAAAAAAGTCAATTCACACAAATCCATGTACATAATTACATATATTTAAACAGACAAATGGACAATCAAATGGTGTGCAAGTTTGATCATAAATTAATATTGAATTTAATTCATTATATTTTGCCTAAATTTCTTACAATTCATTTATTATAACTCGTGGTGTAGAAAACTGTCAAAGTCCGAAAAACACGTCTCGGCCACAAGCTGCCTCTTCCTGCGTGCAAGTAACGATACAAGCCCCGCTTTGACTCACCTGGGAATTGACAAAATTGTACAACAGGAGAAAATAATTTCTTTTTTCCCATTTTGTTTAAGGAGAAAAAGAAAAAATAAGAATATTAAAAATAGTACCAAACATGTAGAAAATTAGATAGCAATATATACATGTGAAGCATATAAATTCACTATTTTAAAAATAATTTTATTAAATGCCACATTATTGATAATTCAATGCCACATATTAAACTTGTCAATTCTTCTCACAATTTTAATTTTTTTTGTCATAAAAATATATAATATATACACAAAAACTAGCCGCATGAGTGCTTTTAAATAAAAACTAACTTCTTGTTCTTATATATATATATACTTAGAATTATTAAATTGGAACTACATCAATAAAAGTTTGTTTAGCTTTCTCAAGAGGCTATAAGGAAATAGTTGAAAATCAAACTTAACTCATTTTTCTAATATTATGTCTCAAATTTAGTTTGGCAATTCAAGAATTGAGATAATTAGAATGAGTTTTAATAGATTCAAAAACAAGACGGATGCAAATATATACCTTGATGTCTTCAACTAATAGAATACCCAAGTTTCAAACAGCATCTAGCAATCAAGAATTTGAATACGTAATCCCGCAGTCCAAAGCACAGAAAAGTTTGTCCCGTAGTCCCGCAGTCATAGTAGGAGGATAAACTATCAGGAAAATAATAGTAATAAAAACTTCTCTCTGTTTTTCTTCTTCTTTTCTTTATAAGGAGAAAGAAAGGCATAAACAAAATAATACTAATATTAAAAACAGAATCAAAAATTTAGTAATACCTGTGAAGCAAGTGAAATCCCACACTTGTAACTTTACTCGATGATCAGATTGGGGATTGTCAAAACTATCAAGCACCGGAATAAATGAGTTATCAATAGGCTATCAAGAAAATAAAAAAAAATTTGTCCTTTTATTTCTCTTTTTCTTTCCAATAGAAGAAAAAAATTAAGAATATTAAAAACAGAGCACAAACATGCAGAAAAAATAAATAGTAATACCAGTGAACCAATTTTTAGGTTCGGAATGTGGGCTATCTTGTGCCAGTCCTCCCCCTTTCCTTTCTCACACCGCTGTTCCAACAGTGGGCAGGAATAAATTCGAAGTGTCTTGAGATTTGTCATTTCTTGAATGCTGGATGGAAGTGATGCAATCCTTGGGCATTTCCAAATATCCAAATACTCAAGAGACATCAAATTGCCCAACCAGTCCGGCAGTGAAGTTAGCTGATCGAGGCAATATAAATATAGAAGTTGAAGTGAGTGGAGGTGCTGTAAGCCTTCCGGTAGGCATACCAGATTATAAAGAATCCCAAGGCTAAGACTTTTAAGAGACTGGAGGTATTTGACTCCCTCTGGCAGCTCCACTAAATCTTTACCGGATACAATACGTAGGTCCTCCAATGCAGTGAGGTGCCGCAGCCACTCTCCAGCAAAACAAGTTACTGTCTCTCTCGTTTTTATCTCTAAACTTGTAAGGGATTTTAAGCATCGAATCCCCTGCCCTTCTATTGGCATAATATGCTCGTCTGCATTGTAAATCCTGAGGCTCTTGAGATTGGACAGCCTTTCAAGCGTCTCATTTGGAATACATGTCGTCGTATTCTCATCCATTTCCAGCTCAAGAGAAGTAAGATTGTCATACCTAGATAGTGAAGACAGATTCAACTGGCTACGTCCACGTATGGCAAACTCTTTGAGGGATGAAAATGGTGGCAATCTCAACAAAGAGCAATTCTCAATTCTTAGTTTTTGAAGACTTGGGAACATGTCTCTCACTTCCTCCTTTAACAACCCTTTCAGATTGTGTAGATCCCACAATCCAAGTTCTTCCAACGATTGGAACTTTATCGTTGTTGGATTTCCACCTTGAACTTCATTATCCATAATGTACTCAATCCCAAGCCATCCCAAATTCAATTGTTTTAGCCGAGGCAGATCTCCCAGTGGTGGAAAACGCAAGCAATTTGGGCAATTAAATATTTCAATCCGAATAACGTTAGCCACCGTTGACTTTTCCATCCAAACAGGAAAAGAACTGCCTTTGAAACCAGATATCCGTAAAGTTTCAATATTCGGGTGAGGTTCGAGCGCTTCTAGTACCATTTGATCCATCATTTCTTGATATTCAGGGCCAATGTCACCTCTCCCTTTTAAGACCAGCTCACGAAGGTTTGGTTTCTCAATCAATTTTGCTTTTCTCGCATCCATATGGTTTTTCACTCTTTCGAGATGTCGAATTTCTAGTTTACCTCCAATATTCAAGCATTCCAACTCACTGAGTTGATTACCTATTTTGTAACCCACTATGAATAGACTCAATGTTTTTAGGGAAGTCAATTCCCCAATTTTGGGAGGCATTTCAATCAATGAACGGCATGATTCCAAAAGAAGATGACGGAGGTTACTCAAATATCTCAAGTTCTTGGGCAAACTCACAAGTTTCCAGCAGTTATTCAAATTCAAAATTTGCAAATTCCAAAGGCCACAAATGGTGTTGGGAAGAGTACGAATGGAAAAAGATTCAGACAAATTCAAGTGCCGCAAATGTTTCAGCTTGCCTATTGAAGAAGGCAAAGCTGTATCGTTAACACATGCATATAGCACTCTGGAATGACTATAGTTCATTAAGGAGGCCAAGGTCGGCACTTGAAACTGAATACTTGTAGGAAGGGGGGTTATACGGAGGCTAGAGCTATAGTGATTGAAATGTACCTCACGAATTCTACTATTCGATGCACTTGGATGATTGCTATCAGCGTGTGGTGTGGGAACTTTATTCTCCAAGATGGATAAGGCGAGATCATGGACAAGATCGTGCATCTTGAAAGTGGTTTCTCCGTCGTCTCTAATTTCTACTTCTTGAAAGAGGGATCTCAAAGCTAGCTCATTCCATACCTCATCACCAACATACTCGACTTCTTGCATTGTATTTGATGAAATACATCCATGAGCTATCCAACGAGAGATCAGTTCTTCCTTCTTAATTATATAATCCTTCCGAAAGAGTGCACAATAAGCAAAACACCATCTCAAAGTTAAAGGAAGATGAAGATAACTCAATCTCAAAGCTGGCAAGATTGAAGTTTCTTCTTGTGGTAAATCCCATATTTCACTCTCTTTGACACAAGTCCATTCCCTTTCTTTCCTCTTAAATCTCAAAAGGCCTCCAAGCGTCTTGGCAGCTAAAGGCACACCACCACACTTTTTCACTATCTTCCTCCCAATGGGTTCGAGGTTAGGGTATTCCCCTATCTCGTGCCCAAATGCGCACTGGTTAAATAATGACCAACAATGTTCTTCTGACAACCCCATCAAGCAATGGGCGGGATGTGTTCCCATTATATCTGCTACCTTTTTACACCGTGTGGTGACGACTACTGAAGCGCCTCCTGCGCCACATGTCAAAACATTTTTTAGCATAGCCCATTTCTCTTGATTTTCATTCCACACGTCATCCAATATCAGCAAGTACCTTTTTCGGTTTAGCAACTCGCAAAGACGACGTTGTAAGGCGTCCAGTTCCATTAAATTTGAAGCATTTCCGCTTCCAGATTCTATCATCGCCTTAATCAAGATCTTTAGATCAAAATCATCAGATACACAAACCCAAATGAGGAGTTCAAAGTGATCTTTTATCCGCTGATCATTATACACATATTGAGCAAGAGTTGTCTTGCCAAGGCCTCCAAGACCAAGTAAGGGCAAGACAGAGAGCTCTTGACAATCTTTCACACGGTTGACCAATATGTCCACAATCTTGTCCCTCTCTTCATCCCTTCCGTAAACATGATCAAGCTCATTACGAACCGAACCTGTCTCACGTTTGGCGCATCTTGTAGTAATTCCAGTTTGCTTCTCTATTGGCATTTCACGCAAATGAAAGTTTTGACGCTCTGCAGCAACATCATCTATTTTCTCAGCCACTTCTTTCATCCTTCTCCCGATTTTGCGTTGGAATAGAATTTTCTTCAAACTATATTTGCTGTTGTTCTTTTTCATCTTTGAAACTTCAGTTGCACATTCATCCAGCAAGTCATCAATCTCATAAGCAAGATCGTTGAGCTTGCATAGCCAATCTCGTATTGACTGATTTTGTTGTTGTTTGTCTTCAGCATCTGCTAGTACTGCTTGGATGGCGGTGAGAACGCTGGAAAGCTTCTTCATCTCCTTGTCTACGCCCAGAATCAACCCAATCTCCTCTTTGATTAGGGAGATCAGGTTGTCCAATATAACTTGAAGAAATGCGTCTGCCATGAGGATTAGTCCAAGTTCGAAAAGTAGAAATTTAACTATTTAAGAGAGGTTGGAGTGAGGGAAGTTGGGAGCAATTGAAGTGTTTTTTATTTTCAAATGAAATGTTGATATAAATCAATTGGTGTGTGACAATTAAACACCAACTAATTTATTTCTTGTTCCATCAATAATTAATTTCTGTACAAGACAAGTAATTGAAAGCATTCACACTACATATTTCTTTCTCTTAGAATGGGTCCGCACTGACAGCTACTTGAATGGGAGGTAATTTCCTCAAAACACCTGCTTTTTCAATTTTACCAAAATTATGAATCACAAGTTGGTTGTTGAGTTTTCTTTTCTTTAATTATTTAACATATTAGGGACGTAATTGTTGCCGTACTTTTGTCCTTGAGAGTGACAGGAGCCAATCTAGGCTTGTAGAATCTCTGAAATGCCCTTGTCTATATCTTGTTTTATTTCCGCGAAATTAAGGGGAAGACTGGTATTATTAGAATTGTCCGAGTCAATACTCCAAATATAGACCCTATAGTACGGTTCAATAGTTTAACCCTGTAGACCCCCACTCCTTAACTGTACAAGAAATGGAGATTGCGAGCAGTCTATATTATAGGTGTCGCGGCCATGTTTAACCATGATTGTAACCATGGTTGGACAAACCGTGGTTAGATTTAATCCTCCGTGGTCAAGCCCATGCATAGAAAAATGTTTAATTTTTGGTTTTATTTTCATTTTATATGTTTAATTTTCGAGATTTTTTTTTGTCCAGTAATTTTACTATTTTTGGATTTTAGTCCTCCCGATTAAGCAACTTAGATTTTTGTTCTCTAATTTAAGAAAACACGGTAATTTTCGCTCCATTTTTGTCGGAATCTTTAATTCCCAACTTAGTGTAAAATTGATGCAACATGACTGTAAAAACAATAAAATATTTAGCAATATTTCTAATTTAATTGCAATAAATTTTCGTGAATTATACTCGAGTTTTGGTGGTGTTATACAATAAGATCAGTACTTGCACAATTGCACTAGTTATTTATAGCTGAACTCGAAAATTAAAAATTCTATCATATGACATGTGGGACAGTGGAAGGAGGCAACGTGATATTACTGTGTTTTTCTCTACCCCTTCTACCAAATCGCAAAAACAAAAAAAATAATAATAAAAAGAAAAAGGACAAAAAGAAAATAAAAAGGATTCCCTGTCAATGAGGGTAGAAAATTGAAGGAAGGTGCCGTTTTTTCACCCATAATTATTGCCAGAGTTTTGCCCTTGAGGAGTGAAAAGAGCCAATCTTGACCAGTGTGTGAACTACTATTTGCCAAAGTAATTTCCTCAAAGAACTCAAATATATAATCTCTGAAATGCCTTAGATGTATTTAATTTCAGTATTTCATGGATTATGGACCTTGTAATTCTTCATACACGTTTGATTGGGATTGAATTATCTTATGAGCCGGCACGCCTAGTAATCCAAATCAAATTTGAAATACGCAAAATAAGATATTAAGTAATTCTCACAAGATATGCTTATTGTGTATTTCAGTTTGTCATTACATAAATGACCTGCAAATTTATTGAAATGCCCCCAAAAATTGATGTGAAATTACTTCAACGGGGGTAAGTTGGTAAAATCCCCTATCATAAGAAATTCCACACAAACTAATCGAATAAGATTGTATTAATATTTAATACATTATTCCTGAAATTATAATAATTCTATATCAAACGAGTTTATGAAATCCCACATCTGTGGAACCCACTCCTTTAAACCATTTAGGAACTTATGGGTATAATTCCCTATCAAATGAATCCCTTGTCTATATCTTATTTATTTCCCCAAAATTTGGGGGAAGACTAATATAAGATTGTATATAATTATTTTTTTTCGGTCAGTCGACACGTAATAATTAAAAAAATGTCCAATTCAATTTATAAATTCTTCAAAACATCTTATTTAATAATAAGATAACTATAGACTTCGTAATGTGGTTCAGTAATTTACCTCAAATCCATCTTACACATTGAAATAAAATACAATCCAACCTCATTATGGATGAGGGAGACCATATTATCCAATATAACTTGAAAAATTGCCTTTGCCATAAGGATTAGTCGGATTTTGGTAAAAGAAAGAAAGATATTTAAGAGAATCAATAATAATTGTGAGGTGAATGATAGAGAAAATGAATATGAGAGGGAGCGCCCCCCCCCCCCCCCCCCTTTCCATTGTAGGGGACTAGGTGACATGAAGTAAGTGCACATGCAAGAGCATGAGTGAACGCGGACATGCGATAGTGTAAAAATTAAAAAAAGAATAATTAATTGCGAAAACACCTTAACGCATTTAATAAAAAATTATTTTATATGTATTACTAAATTATATATATTCAACATAAAACATATTTAAAGAGGGAGTATAAATAAAATATTTTATTAAATACCACACTTGAATTATATTATTGATAATGTAATGTGATTGACTAAATTTGTCAATTCTTCTCACAACTTGAAATGTTATTTATACAAACAATGTACAATTTATACACAAAAATACCAGTCACATAAGTGCCTTAAATAAAAAACTAGCATATTGTTTCATATATATTTACTTATTATCTCTTAGAATTATTAGAAGTAAAATTTTTTTATACCATATTTAATTAGGATACGCATTAATTTTTGTCTAGATAGTCAATAAAAAAATAATTCAAGGGTTTATTTACTGAATTAATATCAAATCTTTACTCATTTTTTAAAATAGTATGTTTAAAACATATACATCAAATTCGTGTACACCCTGAGTCAACCCAATCTCCTCTTGGATTAGGGAGCTCAGATTGTCGAATATAACTTGAAGAAATGCCCCTGCCATAGCACTGTGGAGAAAGCTAGAAAGGTTCCTATCCTCTGCTGCTCTGTTAAGAAAAGTAGATAAACATTTGTTGCTCTATCGAATAAACATTCATTTTTATCTACCATTTTCTTTAACTTAAAAAAAAAAAACTTTTAAATGCTTAGACCGAGCTTCAATAGCTCGGTCTTTAATTTTTTGAAAAAAAAAATAAAAATATTTAGATCCGAACGCACAATAAAATCAAACTCTCAAAGTTCGATTTAGAATAAAATATAAATATTTTAAAAAGTGAAGTTATTTTAACAAGTTCGGCTCGGCAAAATAAAATTGTTTTCTAACTTTTATAAATATATATATAGATATATATATATATATAAAAGTAATATTAATAAATAGAATGGGTCCCACTAATTTATTTCTCGTTCCATCAATAATTTCTGCACAAGACAAAGTAATTGAAAGCATTCACACCACATGCAACGTTTTTTCTCCTAGAATAGGTCCATGCTGATAGCTATTGGCAGTGGGAGGAAATTTCCTCAGAAGACTTTTGCATGTAATAATAATAACATATTAAACAATTTCATTAAATAAAAGATACAATTACCATTTGCGATTCTAGACATACAAATCAATGAAATACAGGCCCGTTACTAACGAAAAACATTTCTTTTAAATTATTTTAGTTTATCTTTCTTTTAAACATTTCAAAGTTCGATCTAGATATTTTATTTTATTTTATTTTTCAAAAAATCAAAGATTGAGCTTCAAGAGCTCGGTCCAACCATTTAATATCTTTTTTTTTTTTGGAAAATTAAAGACTGAGCTCTTGAAGCTCGGTCTATGTATTTAAAGTTTTTTTTTTTGAAAAATTAAAGACTGAGCTCTTGAAACTCGGTCTTAGTGTTTTATTTATTATTTATTTTTTTTGAAAATTACATGACCGAACTCTTGAAGCTCGGTCTATTAATTTTTTTTTTTTTTAAATTTTTTGGCCAACTTGTAGACAACATGTTTGTGTTTAAAATAAGGCATTTTAAATAAACAGACACCAACTTATGGAGTCAATAGTTAATAGTACATGCTATAGAATTTGTAAAAGTGAACTTTCACACATGACTGTTCAATCATTGCTTCTAGACGTTGTATGCAACTAAAATCAAATTAAGACCGAGGTTTATTTTATTTTATTTTTTCCAAAATTCATTTAAGAGCTGGAATCGCCCAGTTTATATTTTGAAAAAAAAAAATTAAATATCTAGATCGAGCTTTAGAAGCTCGGTCAATCTCTGAGCATAGTAAAACCAAGCTCTCAAAGCTCGATTTAAGGTAAAATTTAAAAATTTTAAAAAATAAGGGTATTTTGATAAGTTCGGATCCAAAAAGGGCAAAATAAAATTTTTTTTCTGCATTTTCACCCATAATTATTGTCAAACTTTTTCTTTTCTTGTAGAATGAATCCATATATACTGACAGCTATTAGTAATGGGATGTAATTTCCTCAAATTATTTTCCTTATACCTGACCATTTTTTTTTTCAGTTTTACTAGAATTAGGAACCAAAAGTTTGCTGTTAACTTTTTCTTTTCTTTATTTAACATATATCAGAAATTCTTTTGCTTATTTTCCTCGTGGCTAAGCAGAAACCCAGATGTTCAGCAAAATTAGTGAAAAATTAATGCATAATGCATAATGCATGTAATCATAATAAAATATTAAGCAATTTTAATTTAGTTGCAAGAAGGGCTTTCGTAAATTTACTCAATATATATTTTTTTCTTTAATAAAATTAATTCAAAACACTATATAGATATCAATCGAAAAGACACTTCCACACACGCGCACACACTCACGCAAGGAAAAAAGCTACCTTCCCATTCGATAGGTGAAGAAAATTGAAGGAAGGTGCTGCATTTTCACACCATTATTATTGTCACACTTCTGTCCTTTAAGGAGTGGCAGGATCCAATCTTGACCACTGTGCGAACTAACATTTGCCGAGTAATTTCCTCAAAATTTAGGGGAAACCTCACATAATCTATTATTTTATTTCCTCAAAATTAGGGGAAGATTGGGATGAGCTTGTACATAATTATTGTTTTTAAGTCAGTCAATACGAAATAGCTGTTAATAAATCAACAAATGAGACAACTATAGACCATCTAAGGCGGTTTAATAAAAAATTATTTATATATTTATATTTATCTATCTATTCTATTCTATTTTATTTTATATCTATATCTATGTCTATTTATTTATTATCTATAATATAAAAGTGCAAATAACTCATTCGTGTTTTATATTTATTGAAAAACGTACAAAATACAACTAAGCTTATTGATTATTATATTACCATTTAGTGTTGTTGGAGCTGTCGGGCTATATTGTGTCTGTTTGATTGGGGATCTAGAGTATTAGGTAGGTATGTATTGTGGATTATAATTGCAATTTGTTTGATTAATTTGGATTGGATTATGTGGTAATGTACTTTTATACCCTTAAAGGAGAAGTTGTTGCCATTTGAAATGAAGGGCAACAAAGTAATTATAACCAACAACTGCTCTAACCGCCAAACCCAACTCCCTTAATAACACCTTCACCTAAGACTAAATTTAGCCCATAAACATGCAGCCAATCCATGTCTCCATGAATTTCGAGAGTTCAATACATACTACTATGACGAATCAACTCGGGTGGGCTATATATATATATAATCTCTGAATCAAATGTGGATTATTTGGTGCATACACTCGAATCATGGAAGAATTTTCCGTTGAAAGTAGTCGAGAACTAGAATGCATTTAAATTAAGGACAAAATACACTTAATCTCCCTTCAACAATTCTTATGCCACACTTTACTCCCTTGTGAGTTTCACTTTGACCCCTCAATCTTAATATGCAAATAAATTATTCACAAACAACCATAATATTTCAGTCTTTTAAACTCCAAGATTACTATTAAAATACATAAAATACAAAAAAAAATAAAAAAATAAATTATTGATGTCATGAAACATTTTATACATTTTGATATTATGTCAGTGATTTATTTTGGCAATGAAAGCGCCATCAGCGTTTTACGTTCAATCTCAAAAATTTATTATATATTGAAGACCACATGTGTAAATTTTCAGTTATTCATAATTTTATTTTTTGCTTGAAAAAACTTAGCTCAACCAATGTCATAGCCAAATATTTTATTCAGTGGGGTCAATACTCGTTGGTTTGTTGACCGTAAAAGTGTCGGAAGAGTTTTTGACCATATTATTTTCGATTTAATTAAAAACATATTTGAATTTTTTTTTGAGGCATATTGAAATAGTTCACGATTCAACGAACCGATAAAATTCAATTACAGTAAAAGATTTTGCATATTACTTCTGTTTTCCTTAAGGCCCAACAAATTTTATAAATCTTTTAATTGAAATACAAACTTGATAAGTTAATCTACTCACCATTCATGTGACATATAGGTGTGACATGTATTGTGGATGAGGAGATAGTTTGTACGTTTAAATTATTATAGCATTAGTGGTTACAGATATATGCATATATAATCTTATTTTTATTTTTAATTTAACAAGTGAGCCCGTTTCTTTTTTATTATTTAAAAGTTAAATAAAAATTTAAAATTTGCCTACATATGTATATATTTTACCTATGACCCCCTTTAAGTTAAATTTGTAATGTTGTTAGCGGGATCAATCAACAAAATTATCATTGTAATTCCTTACATGTCAATATATAAATGTATATGTGTGATTGATCTTTACCAAAACGAGGGGGGTCAATTGCATCCCCTCATGTCAATGTGGCTCCGCCACTGAGCTCAACTATTGTGCAATTTCCAACTCATTTAACAAATTTGTAGCTCAATGCATTGGATAAAATTATAGTTATTATATTTCTGTATAATAAATTTTAGAAGTTTGAAAGAAAAAAAAGAAAGAACGAACTACTAAATAAATATAGTAGTAATAATTTGTTAAGATCTAAAAATCAATTTTTATTTTTATTAGAATATAATAAGTATTAACTAACACCAAAAAGTATCCATAAATAAATAAAATAAAATCCCAACAAAAATTCTGAAGTTGCATAGCCTCTCTCTCTCAAACTAATGAGTGTTTGATTATTCAAAAAAAAAATTAAAAAGTTATTTTACAAGTAACGTTAACACCTTGTTTGTGTATAAATTAAAATAAATGGATTAAGTGAAGTTTATTATATTATAAAGGGGTAAAATGTTACATTACCATAGTTCAAGAGAATTAAGTGTATTTTCTCCTTAAATTAATCATTATGATTCCAAATCTATATTACGTTAAATCTTCTAACTCAAACTAAGTTCGGGCTGAATTAAAAGGCTGATATTTATTTAGCTTACACATTACACAAAAATATAGAATAACCGATGACACGATAAGTATATACAATAACATATAATACCACCACGGTAGCTGGATATCATAAAATTTAATATGGAAAAATATGTTTAATCTCTTTGATAGACAAAATTATAGACATTTTCGATATTGTTTAGTTAAGCTTAAAAAAATAAAACTAATTAAGGACAATTATTCACATGCAAAAAAAAGATACGACATCAAATAGGTAAAATTAATAAAATAAATTCTAGAAATGAATGGAGCAATAAATGTAAGGGAAAATTTTCTCTAAAAGAAAATTTAATTTTAGCGATCATTATGGATAATTATTAAAACCGCGAAAATGGACGAAAGTCAAGCAAAATTTCCATTGTAACTTCTTTGATTTTTGGCCGCCAATGGAGAGCGCTGCCATTGCTAGTAGTCCCTAGACGAGCTAGCATGTGATGCAATTGCACACGCCCTCAAAGGAAGCATATTTTGGGCCCAATGAATTTCAAACCCTGATCACCAGCTAAATAGAAAGAGAGTCTTATCACTAGATTGTTATAAGAAACTGTTAATATATATATATATATATATATATATTATATTATTACAAATTTGTGAAATTATTCTTATTTGTAAATATATTTCAATTGTTAATTTATTTTAATTATAATTTTATAATTATGTAATTTATTATTTTTGTAATTTTATCAATTTTTTAATTTAGTAATTTATTAATTTTGATAGTTATAATTTTTTTTTATTTTTTACAAGGACGAGTTGTTATTATTTTTTCAAATTTAAAGTAAGTTTTTTTGATTAATTAAGCACTACAAGGGAAATGAATGTATTTTTATTTAATTTTTGCGAAAAAAAGAAGATTTTTTCTTTTTTTTTTTGGTAATGAGTATGTCTTTTAGCAATCATGTAAAATTGGCAATTTATGATTACTTTTTAGCCACCACATAAAGTTGTTCACTATATATATATATATATATATATATATATATATTTCCACAAATTAGTTAGTTGTTAATTTTTTCACAAATGATAATAATTATTTACAGCGATCATGAAAGTTTTTGCTAAAAACTCAAACTTTTGATCACTATATTACTATCCATGATTTGCTAGTAGTTCTACATAAGAACGATCATTTATAGCTACTCAATATTAATTGATGACAAAAGAATTCACATGATACATGACTCTGGTAATCAAATAATCTTTAATTTCTAAATTTATATATTTAACAATTATTTTATTATTATCGCTAAAAATTTAATTGCTAAAATTAATTTCTCTTCATCTCTTGTAGTAGTGATTGTTGGAATTCAATTCGTGGGACAATCCAATTAAATGTCCATCTACCTATATTAATGAAATAAAAAAGGATGGAAAAGAATATTAAGATATGATTGTGGGCAGCAGCAAACCTTAGCAATTCGCAGCTGAAAAATTGGAAATTTTCAACAGCTACTTAATTCAATGCATCGCGGACGAATTTTGCCTATAAATTGCCACAAGAAAAGTGCAGAAAAAAGAGAAAGAGCATCGAGAACCAAACGATGAGCAAGAGAAAAATAACAAATATGTAAATGTGAAATACGGGCGGAGTGTGCGTGAGATACTTTTTCCATTATGTCTTGGGGTTGAAAAAGTGTTATTTGAGCGCTATTGAAAGCATTCGTACGAGGGATTTTTATTTTTTTGGGTTCGGAAATAAAACTTAAAGTTGTACAACCGTAAAGCATCTCTCGTAATGAAATGAACAAAAACTCTCATGAGCATAGATAATTTTTGTCAAACTATATAAAATCACTATGTCATCTTTATTATATGGCATATTATTTTTGTTTTTAATATTATTGGTGTGATTTGTTTCAATTTTTAATAAATTAAATCTCGATCCAAATTTAAAATTACTTCCAATTGGACCCCAACGAAAACAAACAAAAGTTCTAAGAAAGTTACCTGTGACCCTTCATTATTTGTTGGAAAAAGACTCAAATACTCCATTATTGGAATGTATGGATGAGCACACGCAACCATGGACCACTATTCTCCTACTGTTTTTGGCTTCTATCAGTGTGAATGTGATGTTATCTATAAATGTGTGTGTGCTCAACTTTATTCTAAGTTATCCAATAAAAATATCACAGATTTAATAAAGTAATACCGTTATCACATAAAGTAATAACGTTATCACAACGTTATCACATTCAATTTATTTGAATGTATACCCAATTAAGTGACATCCAACGACCTAATCGAATATTCAACAATTTTACAAAACCCCGGCACAGGCAAGTATTTTTCAGCCAAAGGTATATAAAAAATTTATATAAAAAACAAAAAACAAAAAAAAAAAAAAAAAAAAAAAAGGAGAAAAGGGGGCGAGCACCTAAAAAAATTCGGATACCCAATTATTCTGGTTCGATTTTGGGTAGCAAACTATCTGAAAATTCGGGCATTCGGCCTGACTTACCCGAATACCCAGCCAGATGCTCACCCCCAAGAGAGCCTTGGTCCCACTTTATAATTGGGCTTTTTCATATTTATTCCCATATTATTAGATTTGGGTAATATAATTAGCTTGAACTAGATCAGGCCCCTTAAGTACTGCCCAGATTGCATAAGCCATACAACACCTCTTGCATGTGATCCACAAGTAGACTAAATTTAATCTTGGGCCTGGTTTTGTATAATGAATCTTGAAATATCCAACAACACAAAGGATTCAATGGGCCACACAAAACAAAACAAGCCCATATTGTCGAGTCACTCTGAAAGTGGGGCGCCTACAGCACATTGTAGAATGCCCAAAATTTGATTTGATTCTTTTTTTTTCTTTTTCTTTTTTTGTGTGTGTTTTTTCTTTGAGTTTTTGGCCAAAATATTATTGTGCTGCTCGAAAATAATTCCCAAACTATTACTCAATTTAAAATATTCCCCATATTTTAACTGCTTATTCCATTATTTATCTTTTTATAGCCCCTTAAACTATTCCTCTTGTATCAAATTTGTATCCAAACATAACTTTTTGTATTTACTCTACTATACTATATTAGGTAACACTTGCTCCTTCTTGTCCCTTTAAATTCTTCCTTTTTGTTATTTAGTAAAAATAATAACAATAATAACGGTAGTAGTAGGGGGGGCGGGGGGGCGGGGGGGGGGGGGGGGGGGGGGGGGGGGAGAGAGATAGAGAGAGAGAGAGAGAGAGAGATGAGTGATGAGTATGCCACCAACCCTATCTTGTTCATTGTTTGTGTTGTTGAACCAATATCACACAATAATCGTGCCTTTTGGCTTTATGCATGACTCGCAAATGTTCTTAAGGATCTATGACAAAATCATGCTAAGCCCACTCCAAAATTACATTGTAATAATAATAATTAATGTCTCTTCCCCAACATCTCCTCATGAGAATATTCTGTCCGCCACCATTATTGCTTTTGACCACCATCATGGGAATTACACTCTGCGCATGAAATTAAGACAACAATATTTTCTGTATCTAAAACTTTATTTTTGCTTCATTGGAAACATCAAATTCCTCTAAAAGAAATTAATTCAGCTCTCCATTTGCAAGAGATGTAAGTTTATCGATCATTTAATTAATTCCTACTTACTTTGATCTTTAGAATAAGTTTTTTTCATACGAGTTTCCTTTTTTAAGTCACATGCCCAATTAAGGTTGCTAAAATGTTATTAAAAAAAAAGATTACTTATTTAATGGTTCGTGAGATATAGGGAGAGTTTTATCTTTCTATAAATTATTTTTTATTCAATTTTAGTATCATTAGCTATTTGGATTGGTCTCAAACTCCATCCTATAATTGTTTTACTTATTTTTTTAATGTTGGTCCATCAACAAACTTTTGTTAAGTTTTTATTAAAAAAAAAATGCACATGTATTCCCTCACTCGAAATCCTCTCAAATAGTATTTCGCAATCTTCTATTTCGATACATGGTTTGTACGAAATGGTGGTGAGGAGGGTGACACATCCTCGAGCAGAGTACGTTCGAATCCGACGAAATGTTTGTAGGCTCCTTAACTTGCTGTGATTGAACATATATGAGTTTAGCTGAAAGTGACTCCGGTGATGAAGACCCTCCGATATTTAAGTTGGCAAGATGTGAAAAGGAGAAAGTACTTTGATAGAGTAACTGTAAAGTGACGAATAATGCTTACATTGGAAGGTTTGCATGGAGTACTTATAGATGAGGATTGATGAGCATATCGAGTCGTCTAGAATTGATTGATGTGGAGTGTCTAGAAGGGTTGAGCTTAGAGTGGTCCCCTTACTGGACAGTTAGGAACATTATGCATCAAAGGGTAGTGCATGCTCACGTATCAAGGGCGAGATACTACAAAACAATCCCGGATTTTTCAAATGTGGTTATATATGTCAGACCATCTACTCAGCTCAGGATGCACGGCTTTAGTTGATGAACATATCTTGAGCCACTAGAGCTAGGTTCGAAGCAAACGAAAACATCAAGAAGAAGTATCCTCGACAAAGGGGCGACGTCAAACTTAGCAACTCCATCGTGGATGAAATTCTTCCACATGGTGGTCTCTCATTAGTTCAAATGGACAAAACCAAAATAATTCATATCATGAGCACCCCCATAGTAAAGCAAAAATAATAACGACAAAAATAGTTATGGATTTTGGCCAAAAATCAGCTAAAAAATTAGCCACGGATTTAGTTACGAATTTGATCATTGGCTAAAAATGGCGTGACTAATCTTTAGCTATGAAAATTAGCCACAAATTGATAGCTACACAAATGGCTATGGAAAATCCATAGCTAATAGCTACTTGATGATAGTTCCGTAGCTACTTTTTGGTTTGCTGAGTTTGATGATGCTCAAATCCCTTACCGAATATGGAGATCCGATCATGCGAGGTATTGTCTTGCACCTTGAAATAATGAGATTTTATTTTTTGATGTAAAGGCAAGTCGCAATGTGAGGGAGAGATTAGAGTTTATAAGCTTAATAAATCCTAGAGTTCTCTTGATGTGAAATAAAAATATACATCATAAGTTCCCCAATTGAAGGACTTAGGAAGAGACACATTGCCATTGTCCCCACAGACGATGCCATTTGATAATGTCCAAATCTGTTATGGAACATGGAGGCCAGATCAATGAACTTATGAGGTATTGTTCCGCACCTTGAAGCGGTGGAGTTTTGCCATTTGATAAAAAGGCACTTCGTAGAATGAGAGAGGGATTGGAGCTTCTAAACTTCCCAAGTCCATAAACTTCTTCTGATTCAAGACAAAAATATGGTATTATCATTACATTGATATATATCTAGTATAAAGATCGTAGGCCAGATGTACAATTAAAGAAATAACTATATACACATGATATGAATATATATTACGAAACAAAAAATGAAAAATTATTTGGGGATAGAGGATCATATTCGGTGTTGCCTCCCAAAATTATCATGCATGTAACTTTCACATGAGTTTGTCTTTTGAAATCTAGTTAAGTAGTCGATGGTCCAATATTTTTTTAAAAAAATGAAAATTGTGGGATGAAATATGAAACAAATACAAATGTTAGCATTGAAATTAAACAAAATCTAACTTATAAAATGAGAAATGACATAAAAAAGTAGATAGTTTATTTTTTCTCTCGTATGAGAGCGTCTAATACCTCGCATGAGGGATTTCCTTTACCTTACCTTCAGTATTCTAATTACGCTCCAATACTTCTTAACATTTAGGATTTCTCTTGAATTTTGTCCTTTCTTTTATTTCCTCAGTTCACTTGATTTCAATCTCTGTCCTTTTCAGGGTAACGTAATCTTGTGGGAGCGGTTCTTTTGAAGTGGTTATATCTGGTCATTATCGGATTCTTGCGGTTGGAGCAGGTCGGATTGCATCATGGAGGAGGATTTGGCAAGACTGGGGATGCTGAGTCTTACGACGGGGGAGTCAGATGTATTCCAAATTTTTGCAACGGCATGGGGCCCTAATCGCCATGCAGGGAAGTTTTTGGTGGCTGGCCGGATTTGTACACAGAAAAGTCTGAATTTTGATGGCTTAAGGGTTTCTCTTTTAGCTATGATGAACCCATCTAGGGGGATGGAAGTGCAACGATTGCCTAATAGCAGATTCCTATTTTCTTTCAACCATAAGTTAGATCGAGAGAGAGTCCTTGGCAGAAGCCCATGGATTTTCGAAAAATATTTTGTCATTCTGCGAAGTATAATGGAAGATGAGGATCCGCTGGAAATTACCCTGGACTAGGGAGAGCTATATGTCCACATTCGCGGTTTGCCTTTTCAGCACATGACAAAGGCGACAGCGACGGCGATTGGGAATAGAATAGGTGAGTACAAAGACGTTGATTTTGGCTGGAAAGAGCGCGGGCGGGGTGATAGTATGAGGGTTCGAGTTGCACTCAATTTGTCTCAACCGCTGATGCGATGTCTCACCATTCGGCGTCTGGATGGAAAGAAATTCTGTTAAAATTCACATATGAAAAGCTGGAAAATTTTTGCTATTATTGTGGATGTTGTGATCACATTCTCCGCTCTTGCGAGAAATTTTTCCGGGAGGCATCGGAGGACCAGAGCCCTAACTACCATATGGACCATAGCTCCGTGCAGAGGTCAGACCCTGTAAAGGGCCACGTAGGAATTTCAGTCACCCAATGATTCTGCCCACAACGGATCTCTCGGGATTGGAAAATCGCATGCAGTTGCGGGATCCTAGCAATTATAAAGGTAAGAATATCGTGGAGGAAGCTTCCCCTATTTCCAAGGATATTCAAACTTCCTATTTGCATGGCAACTTACCCAAGTCAGACGTCTAGCCTAGGTATTTCACTTCAGCAATTATGACAGAGCCCACTATCCTTCTCACCAAAACAACTTATCAATGAGCCTATATTCGAAGCAAAAAAGCCCAACCCAAATATTAACCATTCAGCCCAAACTTCCTTAATCTCTACTACACAAAGTAAACCCATTGTCCCTTTAAGCCCACCTATTCCCCATGCAAACCAATCTGATCCAATTATTTCCCATGCAAACCAGTCTGCTACACCCTTAATCTATGAATCAAACCCAGTTTCCCTGTCATTTACTACTCTCGTGAACGTACTGTTAACATTTGCGAATTCATTTATGCACTTCACCAATACACCTAAACATCGACGACTCAACCCCAACCCAATAACCTCACCTCGCAAGCCTACTCTGTCAACTAGCAAGAGAAAAGTAGTACAATCACCTGAGAAATCATATCCTTCTTTGAGTACAGTGAAAAAGATTGCACTACTGGAACTTATAGAGACCAATGAGTCTCCTATTGTGGAACTGCCAGGGGTTGGGGGGACCCTGGACGATTCAAAACCTGGAGCGGATTATCTAGGAACATAAACCCTTCTTGGTTTTCTTGTCCGAAACACGTTGCCGGAGTAAGAAAATTGAGACCTTGAAAGCTCAGCTTAATTGGAATAGAATTTGTGTAGATTCGATTGGGAGATGGGGCGTTTTGGCACTGCTGTGGAATAAAGACATGAGTGTTACTCTCTAGAATGTCTTAAAGAACCACATTGATTCTACGATCCAACTCGACGATGATATACCTCTATGGAGATTCACTGGATTTTATGGGGCACCAAGGACCCAGGACCGGAGACAGGCATGGGATTTGCTTCACCGTCTTCGTTACTTGTCACAACGGTTGTGGTTATGTGGGGGTGATTTCAACGAAATACTACATCAAGATGAAAAATTAGAAGGAGCACCCCGACCGTATGGACAGATGTTGGATTTTCAAATAGCTTTAAAAGCGACGGGTTTGATAAATGTTGGCTTTGTGGGATCACCGTACACATAGTCTAACAATTGAGAGATCCCATCTATGGTTTGGGAGCGCCTGGACCGGGCCGTCGCTTTTGATTCTTGGTGTCGTATGTTCTCGAACCATCGTGTCACTCATTTGGATACCTTCAACTTGAATCATAAGCCAGTCTTGGTCGAGTTATCTCACAAAACTTCTCCAGGTCATCGAAAGAAGCGGTTGTTCAGGTTCGAGTCCATGTAGGTAAAGACATCCGAGTGTGAAGACATTATTAGAGAAAGCTGGAAGAATAACCCCCAAGGAGGATCGAGAATGACTGTTTGGGAGAATATTCAGAGCTGTTGGATCAGATTATTAAAATGGAGCTATGAAAGATTTGAGAACCCTCGTCGTGAGATTAAACATATTGAGGAAAAAATAAATCGAATTAGAAACAGTACTATATCCGGAGAGTCTAAGGCTGAGGATTGGCGTTTGAGGGAAAGATTGGATAAGCTGAGAAACAGAGAACATATGTGGTGGAAATAGAGGGAAAAAACTGAGTAGTTGAAAGAAGGGGATCGAAACACTACCTTTTTCCACTCGCGGGCGTTGGGGAGAAAGCGCAATAACCATATTGAGGGGCTGGAAGATGATAATGGTATAATATGCACTTCGGAGGAGGCGATTAGAGGCATTATCTAGCGGTACTTTACAAATCTGTTCAAAGCCAGTGGATGCTTGGATGAAGAGATGGATGAGGTACTCGAAGCAGTGAATCCAAAGGTGACTGAGGATATGAACCAATTCTTACTTGAGTCATTCTCGTCAGATGAGGTTAGCTGCAGTATCAAACAAATGTCAGCCCTGAAGTCTCCAGGGCCGAATGGTATGCCCCCTCTTTTTTACCATCGTTATTGGCCTATTATTAAAAAAGATGCGATTCTTTATGTACTCGATTTCTTGAATCACAATAAATTCCTGCATAAGATAAACTTCACTCATATTGTGCTTATCCCTAAGTGCAAGAGTCCCACTCATATTACCCAATTCTGGCCAACAAGTATATGTAATGTCATTTACAAAATTGTATCTAAAACCTTGAGCAATAGAGTCAAACCTTTATTGAATGACATCATTTCACCTGCTCAATTAACTTTTGTGCCTGGTCGGTTAATTAGTGATAATGTTCTGGCCGCCTTTGAATTAAATTATTTTCTGAAAAAATCGTAGAAAGGGGAAAATTGGTAGTTTTTCCCTCAAGCTTGATTTGAGTAAAGCGTATGATTGTGTTGAGTGGCGCTTTCTGAATGAAGTTCTATTAAAACTTGGATTTCATACGAGCTTGTTAGATTGATCATGAGATGTGTCTCTACTATGTCATACTCGTTTATGTTGGTGGGAACTCAGTTCAGCCATGTTATCCCAGAGAGGGGCATCCGGCAGGGTGACCTGCTCTCCCCTTATTTATTTTTGTTTTGCGCAGAGGTTTTGAGCAACCTATTTTAGGGAGAGGAGCGCAACGGTATCCTTAAAGGCATTGCTGTCTCCAGAGGGGCGCCTAGTGTGTCTCACCTCTTGTTTGCAGACGATACTTTGGTGTGTGGGGATGCAACACAGAATGCAGTACAAAATGTGGAGAGGGTTCTGGACAAGTATGCTAGGGTATCCAAACAGGTGATCAACGGTTAAAAATTTGCAATTGTGTTCAACCTGAATACCCCCACTCAAACTCGCGAGACCCTAGCTTCGATCCTAAAAGTCCCGATCCGCGTCCGCCATGATCTTTATTTGGGATTACCCACAATCGTGGGTAGTTCACGAGGGGCAATTTTCTCTTCTATCCGTGACAGAGTGATACAGAAGATCCAAGGTTATTCGAAAAAATTCCTTTCATCGGCAGCGAAAGAGGTTTTAATCAAAATGGTGTTACAAGCGATCCCCAGCATACACAATGAGTTGTTTCACATTGCCTAATTATTTTATTGAGGAACTTGAGAAACTCATTGCAAATTTTTTGTGGCATAACCAGGAGCAACGTAAGATACATTAGACGAGATGGAATGATTTGTGCTATCCGAAAAAGGAGGGCGGCCTAGGGTTTCGATAGCTAAAGTTGTTTAATTTGGCATTATTGGCTAAGTAGGGGTGGCGTCTTATTAAATATTCGGACTCACTCTTGTCACGAATCTTGAAGGCACGTTACTTTCCTCGAGGAGACTTCCTCAGCGCTCAACAGGGACATAATTCTTCTTTTACTTAGCAGTGCATTTTGGCAGCTCGGAGTGTCTTGGAGCGGGAAGTTAGATGGCGCGTGGGGAATGGGCAATCTATTCGAATTTGGCATGATAAGTGGGTACCATGCAACGATCTATTCCAACCAAGAGCAAAGAGTCTGGGACACACTGACATCGAATGGGTCTTTCAACTTATGGAGGTGGAGAGGGGGGAATGGAATTGCCAACTTATTGATCAGCTCTTTGTGGATTCGGATGCGGCTTTGATTAAACAAATTGCTCTTTCTCGATTGGTATCCCCGGATATTTTAGTGTGGCACTTCACTAAAAATGGTATCTTTTCTACTAAAAGCACCTATAATTTACTTTTGGAATCCGGGAAAAGGGCATGCCTTCTTCGCCCTCTATGTCTCCACAGCTCAAATGGGGAAAAATTTGGAAGCTAAATGTGCCGCCTAAGGTCCGAGTCTTTGCTTAGCGTTTGTGTCGTCAAGTTTTACCGACTGTCGTTAATCTAACAGCGTGACACTGCCCAGGAGATCAATCTTGCCCGTTTTTGCAATGAAGTGGAAGAGAATGAGGAACATGCATTCATTCGATGTCTATTGGCTCGCCTTACCTAGGCACTCTTTGATTTTCCGTGGATGTATATCTCATTATGGACCGGAGAGGTAAGTCGTTGGTTCCTTAGTTTGCTAGAAAAAATGTCAAATTCAGATGCTGGCCTTGTCGTGATGCTTCCATGGGCAATTTGGAACAATAGAAATAAGAAGCGCGCAAACGAGGATATTATCAATCCGGATGACCTGGTGCATATGACCAGGCAACAATACGGAAATTTTCAGGAAGTGTTGGCACAGTAGTCACTGCTTTCGATCCCAATGGCCCATGAGAGATGGCATCCGTCGGAAGAAGGTTTTGTTAAAATCAACTTTGACGGGGCATTGTTTCGGAGCAGTGGAGAGATTGGTATTGGAGCAATTGCTAGGGATCATATGGGTCAATGTCTTGGATGGCTTCAAATGCGCAAGACCGGCTCTTCTGACCCGGAACTAACTGAGATGTTGGCGTGTTGGGAAGCTATCCGGATGGCTCACAGGCGAGGATGGTCCAAGATATGTGTCGAGGGCAACTGCTTGACTGTTATCGAACGATTTCATACCACTGAAGCTAATTTATTAGCACTTGGGAATATCACATCGGAGGTTACTATTATGAAACGATTGTTTAGCTCTATTTCCTTTGCTTTTACTAGGCGGTCCGCTAATGGCGTTGCCTATGCTTTGGCTCGCCACTCTACTACCCTCTGCGAAGGGATTGATATTTTGCCTAGTTATGCTAGAGTTGTTGCACTGCAAGACATTACACTTAAATTCTAACAACATCACCGCTGTTTGGTTTCAAAAAAAAATGAAAAATGATATTTTCCCTATACTTTTAATTCGAATTGTCATAATAAGAGGATAATTGATCTTTTACCGACAAATTGACTAACTTTCCCGACTAAAAACTAAGGTAAAATCCGTAACAAAGTACAGATTAAAACGAAAAAATCACAGTGACCTGGCCATTTTACGCCGTTTAACTCGAGAAGATAATAATGTGGTTTTACTATAGTCTTACTCGAGTAATTATGTAGATGTTCATGCATGCAACGGGAACGTATAGTGCGTGATTGTGGTTCTTCTACTAAAAAACCTATAAATTAACCACTTTGATTTAGGTGAAAATTTGAAGAATTTCAACTATAAGATGCTCAATTTTAATTGTGTATGGAGTACATGACTTAGGCATTTTATAAATTTGTTTGCTATGGTATATTAAAAATTTTGACTAAAATTTACAAACATCACCTCAAAGAGAGTTTATTTTGGGGATTCGAATTCAAGCAACATTTTGAGTTGTGGGTTGAAATATAAATTATAACGAATCAAACGATTTTATATTATACATATATTTGATAGTGTTGAAGTAAATACCACAAACAAGCGAACATTATCCAAGTCCTATATGTACAACGCTTACAAGGTGTTATAATTTGGTGAAATAGTGGGCTTATTAAGCATTTCAAAATATCTTACAACATGTCGTAGAATGCTTGTTAAAATCTTTAGGGAAGAAGCTCATTATAAGCTCACAAAATAAAAAATATTAAGAGTAACGTAGCTCTTTTAAGAAATTAAAAGAATTACTAACTTATTTTAAAATTAAATTTCGCAAGAAGTTTCTAATTTAAATTTAACTATGTTTGTTAGTACAAACTTGTGACTGCTAATCTCACAAAATTAAAAGATCTTTAATTTATCCAAATAAGTAAGAGTTTCCATTATGGGTTGTATTTAATTACATCTTATAAATTATATTCAAAAAAAAATATCTTGTGAGATATATATATATATACATATATATATATATATATAACCAACATGGGTTGGCTCAAGTGGAAGGGGCTTGAGTTCACTTAACCAGAGGTCTCTAGTTCGAGCCCTGGGAATGTAAAGAACCCTGTTGGGAGAGCTCCCCTCCAAATGGGGCCTGACAGCAACTCAACTCCGGATTAGTTGGGGCCCAAAGTGGCCTATGGATACCGGGGGGTCATGAACCAAAAAAAAATATATATATATATAAACATATCGACTATTTTTGAAATAAACTTAGGTTAACATCATCTAAGTTTGAATTGCGACATCCCTAGTAGGTACGATGTCCATTCTCTTTTGACTTAAAAATTTGTATCAAAAAACTCACTTTAAATAATAATAATAATACATTAGGATTCAAACTCCAAAAAGTTTTCGGAACCAAATCAGTTCGACTTAGAAATCGTGTTTGCTCGCATAAAATGTAAATTTATTAAATGTCCAATAATTGTATGAATTCCATGTGAACAAGCATATGAACTATGAATATGATAATGGAGGTATATATATACTCTCACGCCGAGCTAAGGCGCTAGAGGGTGCGGTTATCATCTCTCTCAAATCTATATCGAATTAGATTTTATATATATATATATATATTTGAAAATTTTAAATCTCTTGGCTTTAAAATAATAAAAATAATTTTAATATTGTATGAAAATTTAATTTCGCTCTCCTCACAAATAATTTTTTTTAATCCGTCCCTATATATATATATATATATATATATGATTTAATTAGCTAAAATTAATTAATGTGCTTGCATTATTAATGTAGAAATATGTGTGACGTTCTTGAGATTAGGAAAATTGGTTGGTCAGATGAAAATTCATGTTCCCCAGAGGACATAAAATTCAAAAGAATAATGATGGTAAACTCACTAGCATGCCATCATTTCTGGTACCCTTTTTCAAAATATAAAGTAAGAAAGAAAGAAAAAAAAAACAAAATAATGAGTCGTCTGAGAGTTGCTTTGCAGATTTTAATTGTGGGGGGCAAAATCAAATTTTCGAGCAGCAAACAAAATCATCCAATTTCAAGGGGAAGAAATGAGATATAATTTTTTTTTTTTTTTTGATAATGAAATGGGACATTAGTTAATTAATAAACCAATCACATATCGATCGATGCATATTAATTATAAAAGATATACACTACAAGAAAATGAGTAAATTTGTGATAATATAACAAGTGATAGTGCAAAAATTGTCATTAGTTATATGTATTTAGTGATAATAAAATAATTATATTATCGCAAAGTATAATTTGCACAATATCAATGGTGATAACGTAATTTAAAAAGATAATAATTTAGTGCAAAATTGATAATTAGTGACACACTTATGATGACGATTTAGTGATAATAAAATATTGTCACAAAATCCTAATGACAATTTTTTTTGTTACCAAATTGTTACACTAATTGTCAATGGCGGCATTTAAAACATAATTAGTGACAAAATAGAATATATTATCACCTAATATAATTATTGGTATCAACTTTTACATTACTATTTTTATATATTGTCAATAACAATTTTTTTTCTTGTTGTGAGTTAATTCTCAATTCTCACCAAATGCATATAAAAAGGTAATTAAATCAAATCCATCAATCTTGTGTTAATACAGAAAAAAGTAAGTTTCAATCCTCCTTTAAGAGTGTTATTATTTATATGTATCAATTTCTTTTATTATGTTTCATATGGCATCACAAATATTGATGATTAAGTATAATTTATCACTGATTAGTGCTATATCGTCCTTAATACCCATGACATTTCATAAACTGTAAGTAGTCGCCTCATAATTGCACATCATTATTGTGAAGGGACAAGTCTAAAAGAATTCATTCTTCTTTTCTGTTCATATTAATTAAGACTTGGGGATAATTATCCTCACATTCCTCAGTTTAAATAAAATTACAAATAACTTTCTCTTGCTTCGAAAATTATCAATACTCCCCTAAATTTTGTTCCCTTATCGCTAAATCAAAACAAAAGAATTGTAATGTAAAAAAAAAACAAAACAAAACAAAACAAAAGAATTGCAATGTACTTTCTACCTCAAGATATTTATAAAGGAGAATTACCCTTACATCCTCTGAATTTAAGTAAAATTAAAAATAATTCTTATCTTATTTTGAACATGAACAAGACCCAACGCCGCCACTGTATTGCCATGCACCACCTAGATGGTCAAACTGTACACCAATTTTTTCATCTCTCCAAACCTGTCAAAACCCCTTAATAAATTTTGTCAACGCTCCATTTGTTTGAATTTACTTTAACAAAAACTATATCAAACTACAATCCGCCATTACATCTCCCCTGTTAATTCCTCCACCATTATCGGTTCTATCTCGAAATGGACTTCACTAATACGTTGCTCATTGTGATTAACTCAAGAACCTTACGAATTCCGCCAAAAAAACCCATCAGAGAGCGTAACCTACCGTATGTGTTTTTTTTTTTCCAAAAATATTATGGAGATACCTTTATATAATTCGAAAACTTACAACAAACACCATTCAAACTTCAAACACTTACAATGAATAAGTGTATTTCAATCCTCAAGCAAATGATGGCCGGAGAAATTGACTGATGACATTTTCCGCAATTCACTAATGACAAGATATTTTTCATAAACATTGACATATGTCAGGGGTATTAATAATTTTCAAAATAAAAGAGACTTATTTATAATTTTTCCTAAATTCAGTGGAGGCGAGAGTAATTATCCCTTGAGACTAATTCAAGTGCATAAGTCTTGTCATATTTATACATAAATGTAAATAAATTTTCAAGTGTTAAGTATTTCAGAAAAATAAATAAATTAAAAATTATAAACTTATATACATGTATAGCAGTACAAAAAAAATTCATTTCACTAATGAATATTTTATAACAGATAAAATTTCATCACAAGTAAAGGCGTTTGTGACGAATTTTTGACATAATTTTGGCGAATTAAAACTAAAAATTAAAATATAATTGATTTGTGACAAAAATATATATAATAACAAATCTATAGTAGATAAAATACATTATAAACCTGTAATTACGACGAATTCATCGCATCCATAATGAATTTAATTTGCTGTTGATAAAATTGTGATATTTTTACGACGTATGGTCCACATTAGGTGCATATATAATTTTCGGTTTTGCAGCTTCACTAATAATTGAGTAATTTTTAATTTTAAAAATAAAGAAAAAATACATAGAGGAAAAATAGTAAAGTTAATTAATTTGGTGAGTGACTTATACCTAAAAATTTGGAAAACATATTAATGTTGATGGGGGGTTTACCTTTAAATAGCAGCAATCCCACAGGAAAATTAACACGCGTTCGAATAATATTACTTTTACAAAAAGCCCAATTTCCTTTTCGCAATAAATTCACCAACTCTGGGAAAACTCAATAGCCCCAGTTTCCTTTTCGCACTACATCACATAATTATATTTGATATCTTTTAAAAGTATTTGTGATAATTATTTTTTTAAAAAAGGATTAGTGATAATCACAAAATATTTTTTACCTCCCCCAAAAAATCAAAGTTCACCATAGAAGCCACTTGCATTGCATTTGATATCAAACTGAAATTACAAAATAAATTGGTAGTATGCATCTACGATCCGATTTATTAAAATATATAGATAAAATGAAAATACAGAATAGAAAATCTGATACGCACATTTGGTATTCAGGGATAGAGTAAAAAAATTTATTTGGGAGTAGGGACGAAATCAAAATTTTATAAAATATTAAATGGATTTTATATTATTTTGGGGGGGTAAAATTTATTTTTTTTAAATATATATATATATGTAAAATTTAGCTCGTTATAAATTGAAGGGACGACCCCACGCTCCAGCTCCGGCTCCCCCACTGCTGGTATCCCAAAATATGAGCAGGGCAATTTGCATGCAAAATAACTTTAGTTTTTGGCAAGAATAGGGTCACTTGTTCAGCATATATAAAAGATGACTCCTACCTTGTGATGAGTGTTGAATAACACTAGTACGAGTTGGTGGTGGGCAAGATTATTACTTATGTTGTGGCAAAGATTAAAAAAAAAAAAAAAGATATGTATTATTTTTTTTATTATATATTTATTGTAATTTGGGTTTGGGAGAAAATCAAATTAGGATTTTATAAGGCCTTTTTTATAATAAAAGAGAAATGATATTTCTTCGACTGAAAAATTCAAGGCTAAAATTACAACTATTTGATATCACCATACAATCAAGAAAACATAATGTGGTGAAGTTGAGCAAGAACAAGAAAGGGACCAAACGCATTACGGGTTTCGGTTTAATTCAAACACATTACAATTTGATATTTAATCGATAGAGGAAATAATTAACAAGGCAATTGCCCATCCTCAAATTTGTAGGAAATGGTACTTTATACATAATTTTATTCAGTTAAGTTAAAACTTCACTCATCCATAGTAATATGAGCCATTTTTATATGTCATGAAAATTGCATTTCACCTTCCAAATTAAACGTTAACTTTATTGACCCCATCTCCAAAAATAAGTATTTTAAACCCGTTAGTTGTTTGTGTATCAAGCCCAACGAGCACGATCACAAGAAAGTTGAAAGTGGGAGGGTCAAGTTTCGCTTGATTAATGATTGGTCAATAACAAATATGAAAAATTCTCTCTCTCTCTCTCTCTCTCTCTCTCTATATATATATATATATATATATATATATATATATATCGGCAATGCTCTCCAGCCAAAAGTTGTCACGTTAATGTTGACATCATGATTATACTAATAATTTTCGTTTTTCTAAGTTGTCATTTGTCACTGTGTTATAATTGGTTCACTCCAATTACAATCAAGAGGTTTAGTCAAACTTCCGGGACAAGTTAAAATGCAAAGACAAAAAAAGAAACAAGGTTTTTGTTAGAGTTAGGCTATTGAACTAAATCAAATCCGTGATTGACGGTGTTAACACCAAGACAAATAATAGTAACATGAATACTAGTAACATATCTAATTCATTAATTAAATTGGACTTAGAACATGATACGCTGCCTGTACATGATATGATCTCACAAAATGGGCCCGGGCCGCATTACAATAAGATTATAGAACTTGACAAGAAAAGATCTAACAAAGCCTAGGATGAGCTAATTCTATTTGTAGGGACTAAGTAGAAGAAAAATAGTTAAATTAGTAAATATAATAATAATAATAATGGAGAATTAGGAGGGAAAATATTTTCTAAAATTGAAGTGAGAATTCTAGTCCAAATTGGATATCGAAGTTAATCACAAAATCCCCCCTCAAATTTGATGAATTTTCACAAAACCTCACGCGTAACGAAAAATTACAAATGTTCTCTTTATGTTTGATTTTTTTTTACACCCAACTAAAGATTAGGAGGGTGCTTGCACAATGAAACCAAACATTACCGAGGTACTTGTAATTTTTCGTACTATAGAGGATTGTATGAAAATACATTTAATTTCATAAATTCTTTTGTAAGTAACCCTTAAATTTGATTATATCTAATAAATTATATAAGTACTTTTATGCTTGTCGTATGATTGGCACTTTTTAGCCAAACTCAGTTCAGACTAGCTTGTCGATAGTCGGACCTTGTCTTCGATGTTACACAATTTGTTACACTCATAAATATACATATATTGTGTGTTGATAAGTGTAACAAAATATGTAAAACCATCGTTCAACCAGTCAATAGCGCAGCTGATGTTGCCCTGTCTCGGCCTGGGGCGAACACAGCTCGACGGAGCCATAATGGAGAAGCTCTTCAATCATTTGCTCAACGTGGTCCTCTTCTAATGGCTTGATGAACTGCTGATGATGATTGACCCACTGATTATAAGTGTTTTGGCGTTGGTGATGAGAATGAGATGTCACATGACTCACCACATTAGGCAATTTGGCTTCATGAGCAGAACTAGGAACAGAAGCATAATTGAGGCCATTTGTGGGATTATTATTATGATAAGGCATCGGTGTTGTTTTGGGTGAGTCTTGTTTGCCAATCAAGTGAAGTGAAGCCATGTAGCACTTGTGCAATTTGGCCGTGAGGGTCGCCGAGAGGAGCCTCGAGTGAGCAGAGGCTGCGGTGGGGTTGTAAGGGAAGTTTGTTCGGGCCCTTGGCCCACACATCAGCCGCGCGGCCTCGTCGTACGCCTTCGCAGCGTCTTCCGCCGTCTCGAATGTTCCCAGCCATATCCTCGTCTTCCTGCACATCAATTTACAGATAATTGAATGAGAAATGGCATAGCTCAGTTGCAACCATTGCTATGTCTGAATTAGTCAGTGGTAGTGGAACTAGGACACAGGGCACTTATCCATAACACAAATAAGGGTTAATCACTTGTCGAGTGTTTGTGTTTTACACTTATCCTGTGATCATTTTTTCCAAATTAAGGGGCTAATATAAACTGTAACTAATCCTACAAATAATTGTAAATTATCAAATTGTATTGGGTCGGACAGTGCATTGTAGGATAATTAGAAGATTATTAAAAATTAAAAACTATTATCTACATATATGTGGTTCTGTGGATAATTTTGATGTTGGGACGTGCATGTGCACCTCTTGAGGTCAATGTGGCTCCCTTATTAGTCTTAATCATAAATTTCGGTGAGAAAAAGATAAAAATAACTGAAATGATCATATATGTATATATAAAGTATAATTTTAAGCGAATTAAAGTGAAAAACAAAGAAAAATTGTAAGCAATTTCTTTTTATAACTAAAATTCAAGAACCAAAAGAACTTACAATAAAGGATGGCGTATTTCAGAAACCCAAGAGCCCCAATGCCTTTGCCTAACGCCTCTGTAACGTTGTTGTGGTCTTACCATTTTTAGCTTAAAAATCAATGACAAAATGATAATGAGAGTGGGGGTGGGGGTGGGGGTGGGGGTGGGGAGGGGGGCTGGTTTGTAGTTATGAGTTGGGGATATATAACGTTGAGAATGTGAGGCAAATTAAAGACAAACCTAAATTAGTGCTATAAATTTTTAGTTTTTTCTTGGCTTTTTCTCTGTCTAGCATTTAAGTTTTTCGATTGAGTGGAAAAGGAGATATTGGGTCCCACTGCAGTCTTTACCTTCCTTGCACATAATAAATGACTAATAAACACCAGCTTGGCTCATCTTGACTTGCATAATTATTATATGAGTTTATTTTATTTTGCTTTCCTAGATTGATTAATTCGATTTATTCTTATATAGACATTATTAATTTTGGCCATCACATTACAATCTACTATTCAACGCCATCCTTTTTTTAAGTTTTTGTTAAAAATCTTAATATTTTTCTATTTTGTAACATAAAAAATTTAACGGAACACTTAAGGAAAGGACAATATTGAATAACAGATTGTAATGTGAGGGACCGAAATTGATAATGCCTATATATGATGGACCAAAATTGAATTGGTGTCAAACGTCAAGGACGAAAAATGAAATAAACCCTTATTAAATCAAACAACTAGCTCAAAATCGAGAGTTCTGCCATAGAGCGGGTGTATGTATTCTGCGGTCAAAATTCAATTATGTATAATATATTAATTTTTTTTTTATAAAATACATATAACATGTTGGTTGAATCAACTACCAATTACTCTAGTTGGATAAGACGCTAAATACTTTAAGTAATGTTCAAAATTCAAATTCTGGATTTATAAATGAAGCAATTGGATTGAGAGAATTGCTCCCATAATAGACCTCTTCAGTACCCGAATTCAAATTAGTTGGCTAGTGAGTCGGAACATGGTGGCAAAAAAAAAGCTAGCTCAAAAATATATAATAATAATTATGTTTTGTTTTTTTTTTTTTCATTTTTTCCCCCAAAACAAGACCATATTCATTTCACATGGCACCATCATTAAATTAGTGTTAGACTAATACCTTTTGTTGTGGCTAATTAATCTCAATTCCGCTACTTGTTTTTTTCTTTGCTTGGCTGAACAAAATCTTTAAGTCGCAATCCTAATAGATTCTTCTCATGTGACTTCTGACCGCGTATTGAAAATTGTTGATTGCCAACTATAATCCAGAATAATTTCGAAATTAATTAAAATAATAATAATTATTAGTATTGTTCAACATCATCTACTTTAATACTTTAACCACGAAGACTAAATTCAAAATTAGCAATCAATAGTAAATTAATGAAGCGCAGACAGCATTGGAAACGCTAGTTTAATCGTCTCTATAGCTAATATAACTATAACTGGATACAGACAACCGCTGGCTTTAAATTAAGAATTAGATGGCAATTAGAGAGATTAATACATATGTGTGTGTGTGTGTGACTGTGTGTGTATATATCTATACTATTATAAAAAAAATTAATATTGTGTCTAAAATGACAGTTTTTTTTGTAATTTTACAAAAATTATTCTTCAACTCTGTGAAATAAATAGAATATGTAAAATTATGGTTAAAATTAAAAATTCACATGAAATCAATTCAATTCGGATATCAAATTTTGATATGTCAATTTTACTCTTTTAATTTGTAAACACATGGAATAAATAAATAAATAAAAATGTCAATATTGTAATATTACATCCAATTTAAAAAGCACATGCTCTCAACCGACAAATCACTTCCTCTAATTACAATTACTTGATTTTTTTTCTTGTGTGTTTATTCTTTATTATGTAATTTTGTTTCATATAATTATTTTATTTTTAAATTATTATAAGTTAATAAATTATTTCAAATAATTCTTAAAAAAGTATTCTTATTTATAAATGAAATTTAATAATATATTTATATTTTCATCCTAAAAAAAATTTAAGTACTCAATTAAAATATATATTTTTTATATTTTACACACATTTAGAGTGTGCAGTGTTGCTAGTATATATATACATATATATATCAATAGTATTATATATAAAAGAAAAGGTAAGCCCACGTTTTGCCTTTATTTTAAAAAAGCTTATCCCAAATTTCTAACTATTAAAAAACCAAATTTTATTTATTTTACCCACTTTTGAAACAAAAAAAAATACCATTTAATTTTAAATATGTGTAAAAATATTTTGGATTTCATAGCAAGCTCTCTATGATGTGGGTCGGATTTCATAGCAAGCTCTCTATGATGTATCAAAGAGGGAAACCTCTTTGCCTACAAGATGAGGACAAACGTGAACTAATTGGGATTCTTATCTAAACGTTTTGATGCTCAAGTCAACAACTTAATGTACAAATATTGAGGAGAATATACGAATTGTGAGAATAATAAATGTCTTGCCAATCATAATAAATAATGGGGGTATTTATAAAGGTAATTTCAGAGCGAAAAAATCTCTTATTTTATTGCATAACGATGATTTTACATGGGCTAACTATAAGCAACGACACTCATGTTAACTTCTACTTGGTGGTTACATGGGCATATTTTGGATGTATTAAATGCTACAAGACATTTGACGTCACTAGACATCAAACATACATAACCTCATATGTGATGCAAACATTCACTTGAGTATGCAATCTCATTAGAAATTTCTTAATATTCTCAAGGTCGATTTGCCACTTTGAGAAAAATGATACACAGATAAGAGAAGCCCTCTAAGTGAAGCTTGGTGGACATGCCAAGCCAAATAATGGATTCTCTTGAGCTCAAGGGCCCAAGATTTAATTTTTCTGCTATGTTTGGAACAAGAATTTTGATAAGAAAAAGTAGAAAAAAAATGAAAATGATCAAAAATTAAAGTAACGAGTGTTGTCATTTAAAGTAAAAAAAATAAAAAATCCTTCCTCATTTTATTTTTTTTGGCCAAAATCCAAGAACCAAACACAGCGTTAGGACAACCTTTATGATTTGAAATGATATAAAAAGATTTGAGGGGAGTGTCTCAATCAGCGGGTGATCTGCTTGGCACCTTGTGTAGACTTGAAGGTTTAATCGTGTAACATGATCTAAAATATACAATATGTATTTTTTATCAGAAAGAACCAAATATATTTTTAGTTTTATTTGATTTTCCAAATAATTGAAAAATATTTTTATTTTAACATAATACTAGAAAACTATTGATGAATTTTTAATAATTGCTTCAGATTTAGAATAATTTTAACTTTTCCTCTTTCTAGGATCGAAAATCATCATAATGAAATTAATTCCTTAACTCTAAGGATGAAAATCATTGACTAAGAAGCAAGCATGACTCATGAATGCGTGATGATAATGATGATGATGATGATGCACTAATGATAGATTTGGGCGTGGCAATATATATACATATATATATATATATATAGCTCGTTGGAACAAAAATAAGGTGGATATGCATTGTAAGTGGTATTCCATGCAGCTTTCATTGTCATGAAAACTTTAATATGAGGGCACTCTCATGTTGTAGAGTCACAGAGTAATGGTGGATTTTGGGTGGATATGTAGTTAACATGGATAGCCATATATGGAGTTGCTATCATGGTTTCTAAAATAGGAAACATACCCATATGGTTGTTACTAAGGAGACATCAATACATAGTTGCTAATGATGTTCCTATGTGGTCACATGCATGCCATCAAATCCTAGGAGACAGAGAAAAGAATTATCGATTGTTATATCATGTATAATAATATCAGCATTTTAATTTACTATGATGTAATTATATTTTTTCTTAGTGATTCATAATGCAGTTGCATGTGCGACAATCCACTTAAGTTGTAGGATGAATTAAACCGTTTTGTCATTCTATGTCATTAATTGATCGACTTGTATGCGATAACATATGTATTAAGTGTATGTATATGTGTCTATGTATGCACATGTCACTCATTATTATCATGTGAGATGGGGTTCAAAATTTTGAGTTGGAAGGGCGAGTTTAAATTTTCATAAAATATAAAAGATAGCTTGTCATATTTAGAAGGTGAAATTTCAAATTTTAATGAAAGTACACGTAAAATATGGCTTTATATAGATTTGAGGATAAAAGAAGTGACTAAACCTTTCCAACACTCACTGGCTCCATCTCTGATCATGATGATAGATTAATAACGTCTTAAACAAATTTCATTCCTATTTCCTAGTATCAAATGTATGCATCAAAACATTATCTTTGTTTGTATGTTCATTTTGTTCCACAAAGGTCCCTTAAAACATCACACATTTCTATTTACTGCTTTTTGTTACATTAATATTGAGTACAGATCCGTGCACCACCCACATGCCATTGCCTTTTGGCTATGTCATTTTATGCATTTCGCAAATATGGAATATACACATCATGTCCCTTTGATTACATATATGTAACATACATATACCCACACGGGTAATTCTAGCCTAGACTCGAGTTGGCTGAACTAGCGTTAATCACATGACAGCCAGTGTTCTTACACTTGCCGTATAATTGATGTATAATTTAGAAAGAGTAACCGATTACTTGACAAGTGAATACATTTTTTGTATGATTTATTGGGTTCGATCAAACCAGATCCCGGTAAAAATTTTCTACGCACACAGACACAAACTTCCCAATTATTTGCTTATATGTGACACAATCATAGTTAAATGTCTTCAGGGCCAACTCTGAGAAAATCCAAATGTGCATGATATTATGGGTCCAACCCAACCCAGGGCTGGAACTTGTGATCTGTATAATTGGGCTGGGTTGGGTAGAGGTGGGCTTGAATGGGTCCATTTGAAAAAAACTAAAACTCAAAAATTCAGAAGAGAAAAACATTCTTATAATATCCTTTTATTTAAGTTTCTAACTCGTAATTTTCGTCTCTCTCCTTATACGCAAACAAACAAAAGAGCTAATTGGGCTGGTTTACATATTTCTATTGGGTTATGGGCCCAAAAATATGTCCAACACAAAAATCTAAAATTTTGAATCAATAATATATTTTTCTTTTACTTCAAAAATAAAATGCGTCATATGACATCTCTAATTATCTCAAATAAGAAAATTATTAAACTATATTTTAAAATTGAGCAAAAAAATTGAGTAAAACACAATAAAATTAGGTTCAATTATATATTATTCTCATAACGAATACATTTATTTTGATATATAGTTAATTTTAATTAGACCACATTTCATTCAAACCAACATTTTCTCTCATCTCAAGCAAAAAATAAAATAAAAAATAAATTAAATTAAAACACACACACACACACACACACACACACGCTCTTACACACTTTGGAGCACCACATAGGAGTTTTGCATAGGATTCCAAATAAATGAGCGAAAATCTGCAAAAAAGAACAACATAGGATTCTAGTGGTGAGCCCCTATATAAGCCAAACAAATACGAAATGGATTTATTAGTCGTGCAACATTGTGGTGCAGCGCAAAAATGCGGATAAGTTCTTGAATGTACTATTTGATCTGAGTCCCATACATGGATTAATACAGGGGGGTACTTGACTAAATTTATCTAAAACATTTTATAAATTTCTACATTTTGTAAGATATTTTAGAAATTTATAAGACGTTGGTGCTTTATGATTTATAAAATGTTAGTAAAAATAATTTTGTAATTAATTTCACCGAAATTAGAGGGACTTGTTATGATGCTTGAAATAAATTACCATCTCCTTACCTTTTCAATAAGAGTTTATAAGTTCGTAAGTATCTTGTTTCAAGAGCTTGTCTAAACTTATATTGCCATTTACGTAAAAAATTTATCAAACACTTTGTGGCATCTTCTCGAATAAAAAAAAGTGAATATTTTAATATGTAAAATATCAATTTAATTTAAATTAATAAAATACATGATATTCGAAGATTTATCATTTATATTTTTTGCATGAGTTGTGCAATTTGCATCGCTAGTGTGTTACAGTATCCTTGTCCGACACTGAAAGAAATTAAAGGGTTTTGCTCGATCTATAAATTACCCTCGCTCTTCCATCTTACCAGACGTCTTTGCATAAAAGATACAAAGCTCACCAGTACATTCAAATGCTTGCTAAGAAGAAAGTTCTCACATGAATCCAACAAATTATATAACAAGCGCGCTATATTTGTTAATTGATTGGATACTCTCCCTAAATTATACATCAACCATATAACAAATAAAATACTTACCACGTAATTAATACAAATTCAGTCAAATTGAATATAAACTACAATCCCTTTGAAAAGTAATACTCCTTCTGTCCCATAATAGTTGTCGTTTTAAGAATTTTTTTGTCCCATAATATATGTTGTTCTCACATATCAAGAAAGAACTTATTAATTTTTTCCTAATATACTTTTAGGAGAGAGAGATTAATAACTAATGATAAAAATTAATGGCTTAATTTATTAAAAATGTATTTTAATCTAAATAATTTATATTTAATATTTTTAATTTATTTTTTAAATTTTTATACATAATTTTAAAACGATAAATATTATGGGACGAAAGAGTACCTCTTCAGATCGGACTTTTCTCGTATTTGTGTAAAAGAAAGTTTCTTCCAAGTCAAATATACAAGGACAACAAAAGAAAAGTAATTCCCCTTACAAGAGGCAGGTGAAATTCTTGACCATTTTTTTTTCTTTTCTATGTTTCAAAGTTTCAACTTTGAAAATGGATCCATCAGTTAGCGGGTCCGGGTCTACCAACACACTGACTTTGTCCAACCAAATTCCAACCAAATAATTCTAAGTCTCCTCCAACTCCTCCCTCTCTATCTATCGTTATTTTCCTTTAATTATCTCCACCTCTCGAATAATTCATTTCCCATATGTTCTCACGTATACACACACATCTTTTCATTGATTAAATGTCGCAGCACCGTCGCTCTCCGTCGTGCTTCGGCGGCCCCTCCGCAGCCGCCGCCGCAGCAACCATCACTCCCAATCTAACCACCTCCCTCTACAACAGTGATGTGGGTCTATTCGCCCTGTCCTGGTCTCGCAGCCGCTTCGGCCGCTCCCTCCACCTCCAGCACCACTCCCTCGCAGCCGTCCACATCCGCATCAAACCGTTCCCATGGTATCACACCAAAAAAGGGTCGAAAAAATTAAGCCTCGCCAACATCCAGAAATCGGCCACAGTATATTGGGATCTTACTGGCGCCCAGTACGGATCCAGACCCGAACCCGTATCCGGGTTCTACGTTGCCGTCGTCGTCGACGGCGAGATTGTCCTCCTCGTCGGCGATTCTCTCAAAGAAGCCCACCTAAAAACCGGCGCTGCAACAGGGGGAAAGATCGAAAAAATCCAAACCCCCCTGATTTTGAGAAGAGAGCATGTTTATGGGACGAAGCAATACTCCACAACGGCCAACATCGGCGGCTGTGAAAGAGAGATCTCCATCGAATGCCGACTGGCCGAGGATCCGAGGCTGTTCTTCAGCATCGACGACAAAAGGGTTTTAGAAATTAAGCATCTAAAGTGGAAATTCAGGGGCAATGAGAGCGTCGAAATTGATGGGACCTTGCTACAAATCTCGTGGGATGTTTATAACTGGTTATTCGCCGGGCGCCGCCACCACCAACGCCACGATCGCCCTGAAGATGGATATGCATTGTTCATGTTCGCTATAATGCCTCAGAGACAAGAAGACGAATATTGCAACAAAATCAACGGGATCACACCATTTTTGCCGCAATTTCATCACAATGAGCATTCATCATTCGGGCTTGGATTTGAAGAGAAGAAAATGAAGAAGAAGAAGGGGTTTTTGACGAGGAGATCGGGGAGATTAAGCTCGTCTTCGTCTTCGTTATCCTCTGCAAATTCTTCGGGGAGTTGCAGTAGCTCTGTAATGGAGTGGGCTGATAGAGAAGAAGATGAATTCATGAGTTTGCCTCATAATTCTGGTTTCTCTTTGCTCGTTTATGCTTGGAAGAGCTAGTTCATCGTGAATATTATCTTGATGAATTCTTTTTGTTTTTTATCCTTTTTGATCCCTTATTATTATTTTTGATTTTTTTTTATCTTTGTTTTTACAGGTTATTATTTTAGTTTAGTTAATTATTTTCTTGCTGTGGTTTTGTATAAATATATTTTTTTTTATTATATATGGAGGAAGTTTTATAATTTGTTTGATTATTAACATACTGAAAATAATTAAAGCAATGTACGTGAGTTTAAATAATGGACATTTGATGATATTGTTTTCTCTTTCTCCATGTAATAGATTTACATGTAAATTGTATATTTAATTTTCTATTTTTTTGGCTATATATGTAGCATGTATGTATATCGAAAATTGATCCGAACGTTGACGGAGGTTTACTTGCCAAATATATACATATATACACATATTTTAAGGAAATTAAAGCATAAATTGATTCTAATACCACTACAAGAATACATCCCGTTCTCCAGTGTTCTTGGCTACGAAAAAAAATTATTTTGAATGTTAAATTAGACAACTTCTGTTTTAATTAAGTGGAAAAGAAAAGTAAAAGCCGCGATGTTGGAGAGAAACATATTCTATAAGTTTAAAAGTAATTATTGATATTTTTATAAATAAATAAAAAAAAACTTGAATCGTTAACTATTAATTTTTGGTTATTTTTCACGTTTATTTTTAAATATTTTTTATTTTTACTGTCAATTTTTAATTAATTTTTATTTTTATTTTTATTTTTATTTTTATTTTTAAATATTATATATTTTTACTGTTTAGTTTTTTTTTTAATTTTTTTTAACAATTTCAATTTCTGTAAAAGTAATCCCACACGTCACTTTCGTTTTTCCCTCTTAAATTTTTGGAACTTGCAACAATCGTCTAGTATTATAATATATATGAAGTTCTTGGTGGTGATGATTGGAGATGCATATGCATGTTTGTGGTGTGCATGAATGATGATGATGATGTGTTCACAGTTCACACATAAAATTCTTGTGAGCAACTGCTTTGTCGAAACAAGGCTGGCATGATGATGATGAGTTGTTGATTATGCTATATTAATAAACTAGTATATAAAGTATTTTAATTTGTTGGTGTGATTATATGATTCCCCCTCTAAATCCGGATGAATTTTCTAGAAGACTACAGTTTGAGCATGTGATGGTGGGTCTCCACTCTCCATTCTCCTCTTGGCTGTCGCTCTTCTGTGTGTGCGCGTGTGAACGGAAAGTTTGTTTCTTGGATAGTCTCTATTTTTTAAATTGAAAAATGAAGGAAATAGCCGTGGCCCGTGGATATCTTTGTCTCCCCTCGTTACGTTATGTTTGAAGAAATATATCAGATACCTAAAAAACAAGTACAAATATTGGTCATATTAGTATAATACCACTAGGGATCGAATATATTTTACAAAAATCGACGTTAATCCACACTAGATCAAAGAGTACATACTGATGCCTTGGCGGAATTCGAATCCAAGAAATAGTAAACTTAACAAATCACTCGACAATTTTGTATATTTCTTTTGAGAAGTACACGAGACTTGCACTTAACCCTTCGAATCCATTTTCTGGCCAAAAATTGTCGGATGGCCGTGCCTCCACTAGCAGAGAGATTTCTCCACTTCAACGCTAGATGTGGCTTGCCGCTCCAATCAAAAATCTCAAAACAATTCAAATTTAAAAGTTTCTTACTGATCAATTTTACCTTTAAAAACCACTATAGTGATGTTGTTAAACACTTTCCCGCAACTTTTTCAATCAGAAATAAGTAAAAAATAGCTCAAGGAAAAAAAAAAACAAATTTCATAGAATTTGTTTAGTAAAATACAACAAAAAGTAATTTAATAACTAAAATATAAAAATAGAAAGATCAAAATATTTTTACCCCATATCTTTATATAAAGTATACAAGGCATATTGAGTGATTGCTTTGTCTCCCCTAAAACTCTTTGTAGTGCTTTACAAGCTAGATGGTAATGATATTCGTCATTTCCATTTGTTGACCGTCCAATCCTTTTTTTATTTTATTTTTTTATCAACGTTGCTATTGCAAATTGCAACGTCTAATTTAAGTTGTCCCAAAAAAGGTCTTGCCACGCTACTTCATATAAAGACAAACTCCTAGGCACGCAAACGCTCTCGCTACTGTGCCTTAATGACTGATTAATTAAATCGATAATAATGTTAATAGTCTTCATTCAATAATGAACATCTAATCTAATCTCCGAAATTAAATTTCTCATTTTGCCTACTAGGCTGCAGGGCTCCGCCGCCGCCGCCCTCCAAAATTAGGTGTAATTATAAATTAATCCTTATAATTTTAAAAATTATAAATATTCTTAACGTAATATATATTAAATTGATAAAATTTATTTTTATCAAAACCTGGCGTAGTTGTTAGTTGTCTCTCCGGTGTTTTGAACGTAGTTTTGAGATGGATCGCATGGTTTGTATAAGCCTAGATTGTAGAATTTGTATATGAAGTTAATTTCAAAATCATAATAGTGACGGTATTGGATTATAGATGCTCATGTCTGGTAGTTGTTATGGTAATATAAAGTGTAATTATTTCGTAAAAGTTTATGGAATAATAAAAGCAAATGAGGGATTTTGTGAGGCTCGACGAGGCACATTTTTTGATAGTCATATTAACTACTAGAGCTATAGTAAAATTATTTTTTTGATATCTCTATTAATGTTCACTAAAAGATCCTAAATCTTCATTTGGTATTTGTAATTTTTAAATCAAGAACTAGTTTGTAATTGCTCTATAACTCAAGGGATGTAAACGTAATTTATCAAAAAAATATGAAGTGGTGACCAATAAATAAATAATAGTATTAAAATTTTTATGAATAATATATAATAATAATTCTTATTTTGTTACTAATGGTATTAATTACAATATTATAACTTTTATTTTATCACAAAATAGTTTAAAATGACAAAATTTAATATTCTAATTATCATTATTTAAATTTAGAGGACAATTTAGTGCAAAAAATAAGTATGATAATTTTTTATCAGATTTCTTTTGTTCTTTTTGGCTACTAAATTGCCTCTATGAAGTTGTAACTTTAATTATAATGATGTCAATTTATATAATTTTTTTAATTCTCATTAACCTTATGGAGATTATATTTTTATGACAGAACAAAATATTTTGTTCCCTAATGTTTATAATTTGTAATAACTTTATAGTTTTATGTTTTGACCTCTCTCTCTCTCTTTCTCTCTCTAAACAAAATGATTGGAAATTTGGACGTTTGAAAATGTGGTCATGTATGACCGTTGAAGGCTCCTCCGGGTCTCTTCTGGTGAACTTCAACGTAAACGATTATATGTGTGTGTATATATATATATATGTTACTATTTTTGATTATGACAATTATTGACTAACAAGATTGCCGGAACAATGCATACAAGGAAGGAGCCGTTGACAGTAAACAAGAAAAGAAGCTGTTAAACGAGATTTCGGTATCAAAGAAAAGAAGACGTTAGTTCCAAGACTAAAAGAAAAGAAGATCAAGAGGGAAAGTAACCGTTGGAACTTTCCCTAGAACCGACCGATGAAACACTATATAATGGACACTAGTACCAGTAGATGAATCATCAAGTGTTGATTAGTATGTGTATCGAGCATAGTGTGTATTCGAGTGCTAAGCATTTCTCTATTTATCAGTGTGTTTAAGAGAGTGTCTTAACTTATCATGTTCATTCAACTTTTAGTAGTGAGGTTGTGAGTGAGTGTGTGTCAAAACAACCTATATACTACACTATCTTTGGCCGTTCCATAGCTTAGTGTTAAGCTCCTTTTTACTGTAACTTGGAACTTATGATTAGTTCCAGTCTCGTTTTTTTTCACTTTCTCAAATTCGTGAATAATTCCAATATTAATAAAAAAAAACCTTTTTTCCCTTTGTATTTCAGCTTAACAATATATATATTGGATTTTTGTGTTGCTTGAAAAATCAAAGACCCCTTTTATTAAACTTAAAAAAGGAATATGCAAACAAATTATTGGAATCAATTTGCAGTTCTCTCAGCATTTGAAAATATTTTTGGATTGGTGAAATGAAAATGAAGTTATAGCGTGGTTCACTTGCTTGTCATTGAAATCATCATCTTTATTTATTTTGTATAGTTTTCACCTCATATCAACGATAGTACGAATATTCGAAACTTGAAAATGAATTAAACTGATGGCTAATAATTATTAACAAAGAAATATATAGGTACGAAAATTTAGTTTGCTTATCTAAATTAAATTAAAATATAAGCTACTCTGTGGATAAAGATGGATATGCCTCGATCTTAACGAAGAAAATAACGTATATTTCTAGATGAAAGTTGGACTGTGTTTGGCTCAAATTTATTTTAAATATTTTATAAGGTCTTATATCTTATAAAACGTCGGATTTTATTTTAAAAATAAATTGATAAAATATCTGAATAAATAAGATACGCATAATTTATAAATTGTTAGTAATAGTAATATTGTAATAAATTTGATTGAAAATAAAAAAGTTCGGCGTACGATTTTTTTTTATTTTTAAAATAGTTAAGAACTCCTTACTTTTTAAGGAGCTTCTAAGCTTATCTTTAAAAAAAAAATTATCAAACACCTTATAATATCTTATAAGATGTTTTGAGGAGGTTGTAACTTTAGCCAAACACCCCTCAACCAAACAATTCAAGTGTAAGCAAATATATAAACAACATTCTAAACCCCCCCCCCCCCCCCCCCCCCCCCCCCACCCCCAACACCCCCAAACCACTTTTTTGGGAAAAGTGGTTGAGTGTATTTCGTTTCATTGCATTAGTTTATAAATCAATCGCACGGCTGTTGAAGAATGAGTTGGTGATTAATAAGCAGTGGCTTGGTTAAGGGAGCCCACCAAAGCAGTAGCGAAGCGAGTCTTTGTAAGGCAATTGACACTGCTTATAAATCTGAACCTGAGTGATCAATGACGAGGATGAACAAATCGAATTATTACATTATAATTCAAACTAACGAAAAAAAAATTATTATTCATAATCAGTAAAAATAAGGAGTGATATAATTATGAAAATAAATAAATCTCCACAATAGTGGAATTTAATTCTTCAGCCTCTAAAATTACGCCTGAGCCCAGTGCTGTTTCGGCTTGAATTTTGCATAGGTAGTTCAGTCCAGAGCCCAACAAAGGGTGCAAGTTGGACACCTCTTTAAAGAAAGGTACATGATCAATTATTTTAATCTTTTACTTTTTTACTTTTTATCTTCTTTCAATAAAGAGCAATTTATTTTATTTTATTTTCTTTTATTTATTATTATTTTTTGGTTGGTTTTCTTAAAGCAGTTTGGTATATTAAAGCAATTAAAACCTGCTATCATAGCCTTTTTGTTGAAATCTAGTGTCTTAAATCTTATATTTGAATCTTCAAATCTAGTGAGAAAATGAAAAGGAGAAAATAAAAAAAGGCAAAATATTTAAATAAAATAAAAAAATGAAATGAGAAAATTCTTTCTTCTTTATGTTTTCTCCATTAAAATTGAATGTCTATCTAATCAAATCCAACCTTTACCTTATTCCTCTTTTTCTGTTCCTATTTCCTTAATGTCCTAATTAGTTAAGAAATAGGTTACTAAATTATATAAGATAATGGATCAAACAAACTAATTGTAATTTAGACAATAATAATGAAAGTAGAATTTTACTTATAACCACTTTATCAAGTAATTTAGTAAGTACTCTTTAACTAGGTCAAATTTAAGTAAAAATGTGTGAAGCAACCATATGAAGAGAAATTCTTGCCCAATCTTATTTTGTTCGTATCTGCATTAATTACATGATAAGTAAATTACATTTATTATGTTAGTGATATATATTTTAAGAAGAATTATCGATTTAATGACAAATAAATTACATTTACCACGTGATTGATTATCTACGATTGAGCCAAGTTCGAGCAAGAAATTTTCCAACAATGATGGTCTATGGACATTTTAGTTGACTATTTTGGTAAAAAGAATCATATCAAAGTACCTTCATCATCTCATCTAATGATGACACAATTTCCCATAGGAAGAAACACCTTTGAATTCAAAAATATGTTCCCTTTTATACAAGCGAGATTGCTGTGTTGGGGGGTGGGGGTGGGGGGCACTAGATTTAAACTCAGGACCTATTTGAGTGAGGCCACTTTAATCAAACGACGATGGCAGTGCACCATCTCTATAACCAAGTGACGTTTTGACACGAATATCAAATTTGTGGTGATTTCAAATATCCATCACCCAGAAAACTTACATAAAATTAATTACCAAACCGTCACAAATTAATCCATCTTGCAAAACTCAGAATGAAAACCTGCCACCATTAAACGGCGGTTCTTGACTCTGAAGAAGAACGGCGCAGAGATGAGGAACGTTGGGTTAGGTGTCGGGTGGCTCTTGTTGCGGAGCCTGATGATTTATGCGGGTGATTAGAAGTAGAGACGAACCTACTCGAATCACTTCTCAGCTTTTTCTTCTCAAGGTTCGTGTCTTCTGCTCTAACTTGCCGAACCTTAGTCTCATTCAAACCCGCCGGGAGAACACAATTGCAGAACCCACCTTCAACATTATGACAAACAAATTTATTTCAGAACACAAATTTTCGTTTTATTTTACTATTTGTGGACTGAGATTGTAATTTGGGATATTCACTTAATCTAAGTCCAACCAGATCCATTATGTATGATAGATAGCTCCCAGGTGGAAGCTTTTTATGTTGGATCACACAATTCATGGACTTTCAAAGAACTTATTGTATGAAAGCAAGTGTCATTCCTTGGATATTGTGACATTTAACATAACCTTTTATGGAAAACATAACTCCTAGGATCACCTAATCAATAGTGAAACTCATGCCTTGAACATGCAATAAACAAGATTAGAGTGCCTAGTTTAACATTATCGTATCCCCACTCTCTAAACTCCATTATCTCACTCTACCCGAAGCAAATCGAACGCAGATAGGAGAAGATGCAACTAGAACTGACTGCAAGAAGAGATCTTGAGGGGCCAAAGAAACAATCCATGGCCAGCGACAGAGTCAGGGGTTTGGAGGGGCATCCCCCCACCCCCGTCTTCATTCTTAAAGTTCAAAATTTTGTCCCTCCAAAATAATGATAAACACTTTTTATATTTTGAAAATTTTCAATCTTATCCTTGTAAATAAAGTTTACGACTTCAACCCTCTCAACCACCACATATATGCTACAACTGCTTCTGGCTCTTTCGCTCGTAAACTTTCAGCTCACTAATTGTAAGAATCAGAAATGTTCCTCAAACAAGCACAGCCTAATATTACAATGTAATTGGTGCCAGAGCATATAAAGTGAAAAACATAACAACGAAGAGCAGAAACAATCAATGCAACTCGGATTCCCAGCTGTAATAAGGTGCTTACCAAGTCGAGCAAGGCGATTGACCCAACTTGGAATCGGTTTCCCAGTCAAACGAACACACACATCGTTGCAGAAATGGTTACAATTCTTCGTGATGAGGTTATAAGTATTTCCAGAGTAGTCTTCGGCTAGTTTCTCCATGAACGAACGGACCTCCTTGGGACCCAAATCAGATCTCCCGATCAAAATTGATTTTCTAAACGTGAAACCAGGGCAATGCTTTGGTTCTACCTCAAATATCCCAGTCGCCGAATGTTCGTGAGCACCAAATGCATACTCAACCCCATGAACTACCAATAAGAAAGAAAGTCATGTAAGAGATCCAAATCCCTCAGATCATATAGATCTCCTAGTTAATCAAATAATATGTATTCATGCTTAAACTTGCTTATTTTTATGAGGCAAAATACAGATTATGCCTTGGCAAAATACAGATTATGCCTTGGCAAGATGTCGAGTCGTTCCTAAGGCAAATCATATTATACAATAAGCAAAAGGGTCAACATAAATAAGAAGATCAACCAAAGAAAATATTTTATATCACTGACTACTCAAAATTTCCCAAAAGCATAAAACTTGGGGCAGAGCTTTGCAAGCCATTTGCAATAATATAAGTGATAAATCCCAGCCAACTTTACCTTACACGCTTGCTCGATTCGGTATGTTCCCTAAGGTCATTGGCTGAGCATACAAAGCCTTATGCAAATTTTTTAATCAGTTACGCAATTTCCAATTTAGCAGCTTATCAAACATAGCAAACACCAAACTCTCTCCCTCTCTCTGCAGCTTATCAAACATAGCATACACCAAACTCTCTCTCTCTCTCAAACATAGAATACACCAAACTCGCTCCCTCTCTCTCTCTCTCTCTCTCTCTAGATTGAATTCTTGAATTATGCAAGACTTCTCTTTTTCTGCTGAATTTTCTGGCAAAACACAACCAAGAACACCCCCCCCCCCCACACACAACAACAACAGGAAAAAAGAAAGGAGAAAAAAAACAAGAATTTGAAAACACCAAAGCAAACCCAGGAAAAAAAAAAATAACAGTACCAACCCCAAAGAATCACCCAAAAAAAAGAATCTAAAAATCACAAAAAATAAAAATAAAAATCGAATCCTTTTGATATTACCTTGAACCCCAGAATGGTAGATGCCGAGGCCGAGCCAGTAAGCGTAGCCGTTCATCGGGGTGAGATCGTATACATTGAGGTACACCGGAACAGCCCCCGTCTTCCTCTTCCGCCCCATACACAACATCTTTACCTCGGATCTTTTTCTCAGAAACTACAGTTACACGCGCGCGCGCACAAATTCTTGTTTTTTCCTTAAATTTTTCTATTGCAGAACAATGAAAAAGGTGAAAATCCCTATTTGGGAATTGATTGAGGAAGGGAATTTGGGGTTTTCAAGAAAATCTCAAAGGGAAAAAAATAAAATCGCAGTTTATTTTGCCATGAGCCTGGATGTCTTGTATAGACTGTATCGTTATGATTATTAACAACTGTAAAGAAATAATTACTCGTGGTAATAACATTAATATTAATATTAATATCAACCCCAGCATACTGTTTTCCGGCTTAATCTGTACGCACGCGAATGATAGCTTCTGTAGAAAGCAATGATTCATCCGAGGAATCTGAATCTGATTTTCATTTTGTTAATAAACATAAACATATTCATATTAATTTATTGAATGTGTCGGTCACACCACTCCCACATCGACAAGCAAAGTGATTTTTGAGTGTTATGTGGGAGTGAGTGAAAAAGAATATATATTAAATAGTTTAGTTGGAATTATGGGCACAAGTATGCTTACTTGTGACTTATCCAATCCTAACTATGATCTCAAAGTTCGAAATATAGTTGAACGCAAATTTTTCTATGCATTGGACGTTGGACTCACATATGTATATATATATATATATATATATGTATATATGGGATTCAAAACTCAATTTATAGAATATTTTTGTATGAGTTTAAGGCTTACACATGTACATACAATTCGATTAAATCACAATCCGTAGGGGTATATTTCTATTTATAGAATAATCACTGGATGCATATGTAGGATCCAAAACTCAATTCATAAAATATTTTCTAAAGTTGGGGCTATGGTTCACATACGTATTTAATGACTGCAATTCATACAATTCTATTAAATTGCATTCGTTGGATATATATTCCTGTTTATAGAATAATTATTGGATATATATGTGGGATTCCAAACGCAATTCATTGAACAACTTTTCCATAATCGGATCTATTGCACACTTGAATGGCTTCACATATGATCTATTTACAAATATTTAACTTTTCTTTGAAAATTTGTTATGAAATTTCTTGATTTTTTCTTTTCGTTTATTTTTTATCTCCATGGGTTTTCAGAGGAAAAAAATATTTAAAATGGTAGAAATATATTTGATGCACACTCGCCATTTTCGCCTTATTTTCTATATATAATGGAACAAGATGTGATTTTTCCGTGAATCACTAAGTAAAAAGTTAAGAACATGAACGAAAAACATTCGTGTATAAAATATTAAAGCTGTAAAAATGATTAATGTGAAAATATTCTGGATTAAACTTGAGAAAATTAAATTGAGTTCCTACAAATAGTATTTATACCTGAATATCTTTATATAAAAAATGAAAATTTAATCTATAAAATATGGATCTACTATATAATAATCTTAATGTGTGGAGTATAAGGCAAATAATAATAATAATAATAATAATAATAATATAATAATAATAATAATAATAATAACCTAAGTATTATGTTATCAATCATCATGCCATGCTTTTTATGCAAAACCATGATATTGTGCTTCTCCAATCCTTTTTGTGGGCTCAAATTTAGGGATGGCAATGGGACGGGTTGGGGGGAGGGGGGGTGTTGGCCAAATTCGGAAGTTCTGGACTTGGGCTTGGACCCGTCAAGTTCGAGTTGGACTTGGTAGATCCGATTTATATTTTTTAAATAATTAAAAATATATATTTTTAAGAAAATTGATATTATTACAACTTTCTAAATATGAAAAAAAAAAATAGTATCACCAAAGTACTAATTATTTACAAACTTCTATGAACATAGTTTAATTTTTGAAAAATTAAATAGCATTATCACATATTTATGTGTACATATTTTGAAATCATAACTTGAGTACTAATGTTATATAATTATTTTTATATACGAGAGTATCATATATATTTATTTTTATGTAACTATTTATATAATATATACGTTTATATATGAAGTATACATGTATATCATATAAATTTACATAAAATAATAAATAAAACAAATATATAAAATACTAACGCGATAGGTTCGGGATGAGTCTGAGTTTTAAAATAAAAACTCAAGACCCGCCCCAGACCTAATTAGAAGTCTAAAAACCCACTCTATCCAATCCGGACCCATTGCCATCCTTACTCAAATTTAATAAATATTGAAGGCCATGTAACTCAACTCTTGGACTTAAGTTCAAGCCCCAATGATATTATAGTCCCTGTAATAGTGTAATGCATTTTTTTTCCCTTTTCTTTCACAAAAAAAAAGGAAAAAATGATGCGCAACAACTGTTCGTTCCTTATTTGAGTAAAAAACAATTATCTATGTCAAATTATGCTCATGAATCCAAAAGTACTGTACACTTAAGTTTATAGTTTTGATTATTAAATAAAATTTAGTATATATTTCTCTAATGCAAAATGCATATTTATAATGATCAGTCATATTTAAAATCATTTAATATAAATTAACATGATATATTTCTCAAAATATAATTGCCTCATAGAGGAATTTAGATGTAGAAGTAGATTTGCAAACACTTAAAAAAGCAATTTTTTTTTTGACTTCTACTAAAAATAGTAGTTGTATAGTATCTTATTTTGCTAGATCTATTGAAAAAATATTAAAATAAACTAAAAGGTGGAAACACATTTAAGCTACTTTTTTTAGCTTCCAGTTATTTTTAAAATTTTCAATAATTACTTTTCATGTTTTCTTTTCAACCAATATTCCATTTTTACTATTTAATTTTTTTTTAACTTTTTCTATACCTTCTGCTTCTCCAAAAGCAGAACTATTTGCAAAAACCCTCTATATTTTTTCTCCCAATTTTTCTTTCCTTTCTTTTTCTTTAGTAGTCAAACACCTCGTATGCTTTTCCTTATTATTTTCTTTTCTTTTCCTTCCTAAAATCCTAAGACCAAAAAGGGTGTAGAAAATAGCTAATGATAGTGGCATCTCATTTCGTTTATTAGTTTTTCCCTTTTGTGTATGACATTAAGGAAGTCAGCTCAAAGCAGGCATTAGCCAAAATTGAATCCCATTTACATTAATGGTATACGAGTAATTTTTATTCTCTCCCAACTCATTACATTAACAATATGTAATTTGGTAAGGGGAAAGAAAACGAAGAGAAAATAAAATGTGAGGAAAGAGAAGAAAATTAAAGAAAATTGATGGATTTTAATTTTCTACATATAAATTTGGATGAAAGAAAAATAAATTAAAAAAAATGAGAAGATAGTTGCGTTTTTATTTGATGGGCTCAATTTAATAAATTTTTTTTTTTCATTTCTTTAGCTTTTTTACATATAACTAAATAAAGGAAAATATTTTCTTTTCGCTCATTTTTCTTTTTCTTCTACTTCCCTTTCCTCCCATTTTTCCACCCACCCAAAACGTATAATAAGTTAGTTAATTGTTCTTTAAATTGGATAATAAGAAGGTTGTGGTTTAATTTATTATTTAGACCATTTTATTAATGCTCTGAACATAATTTAGGCGAAGATACTTATTTTAATTTTCTAACAATAAAACATCTAAAGTGATAATAGTTTAATTAGTAAACGCAAAATTTTAATTTACTGAAAATTTTCTACTATATAGTCTAGAGGAAAATATAAAAAAGAATATTTCTAGTTAAGAAAATTTAAGGGAAAAATGACTTTAAAAAGTTTAAAAAAAATATTTTCTCGCTGCATGATTATGCAAGTATAATCCCTCAAGATTATGCGTTATATAATTTTGTTTCACTTCAATTTTTATTGCTTGATTTTATTCTTTTCTTATTATCTTCTTTTTTTCTTTTTTCTATGTCTACAGCTTGAGTTTGATCCACCAATTTTTTGTTAGGAAACATAAAAGAAAAATAAAAAGAATCATAAAATGCAGTATAGAACACTATCATATGGAGTTTAGAGTGAAATTCTCTTCATATTTTGTCTACTAAAATCCATTGATCATAAAATAAAGCATAGAACACTATCATTTTTTTAAACTTCTTTTTTTTTTTTTGGGTTTTAACCACTCGGTTTCAACTCATTGGCCAACTAATCTGGATCGGATACTGCAGAGACTCATTATAGGGATGATCCTCCCAATCTAATTGTTCCATTCACAACACCATAATTCTAACTCTGGACGTTGCTATCATTTTCTTTACTAAAATTAAGATTGTTGAGTTGTCCAATTAAATACCGATAATTAAGAAGGTCCTAGAAAATAATGATAATTAGAAAGGCCCTATTAAATAACAATAATACTAATTATCATTGTATTTACTTATATAAATCGTATAGTTATAAATATAGATCAAAACGAGCACAAGATTTTTGCCATTTGTTTTGATAAGTACAAGATCGTTTCGTACATATGAAACCTGGATTCCACATTTCACGCCATCGTCTCACCAAACTTCATTCCCTTTCTCATTCTCTCTCTTAAATTCTCATTCTCTCTCTTCAACTCCCGTTCGTAAATTTAGGGATGGATTTTGTACTTGACCAAATTCCTCTACGGCCTCCAACATCTTTTCACAATAGCGGCATTATTCTCTTTTTTTCAGTTTTGTCAGTTCTTCCCATTGACCTTTTTACTATTTCTTTATTATTTTTCCTTCGTGGAAATTTCATGATTTTACTCCACACGTAAAAACAAATAAATTCCTATTCCTACTGTTGAAAGGGAGGAATAGGTTTTATAGTTCAAGAAAAATGACTGTGAATCACACTAGTGGAGATGAATTTCCAATAGGAATGAGGGTGCTTGCTGTGGACGATAACGCCAATTGCCTCATGGTTTTGGAGACTCTTCTTCGCAAATGCCAGTATAATGGTCTGTTTTGCTCTATATGAAGTGTGTGCGTGCGTGTTTCGATTTTTTTCTGTTTCCGAAATGAATACTTAAGAGTTTGTTGTTGTTGTATTTTGTATGTGTTTGCATTTAGTTGGTGAGATTGCATTTCTGTTTCTTGTTTCAACCATATATGCCTCTTCACTTAATCTTGTTGGTTTGCTTAATATTTGTGCGTTGTTTGTTATAGTATTATAAGTATAAGATGTTAAATTCCTTTAGTCGATCGGTCCTATGTTTTAAGCAAGGGAGTTTTGATTAAAATCTGTGAAACTCAACTCACATGTGAGAATGTCATTGGCTATGCTATGTCATTTGAAATTAGAGCCGAATTTCAAGCCACTCGACTCATAAGAAATCAAACACCAAATCAAATATACTTATAAAGTGGTCTAATGGGATGTAAATGTCGTATAAGATTCAATTAAACATGTCAGAGTTTCATGGCTTGTGTGTTTGTTTGTTTTTCTGTCTCTGAAATGGATACTTCGAATTTATACTTCATATGAATTTGCATTTAATTAGTTTTGCGAGATGGCCTGGTTCGCTCATTTGGCTTGAACTACATTTCTTGTGGTTAACTTGCCTTGCTTTGATAGTAATAGCAATACTAGTGCAGGCTCTCATACTAATGCTATTCAATTTACATGAATTCGTTTATCAGAGGCGGGTGGAAGTTCAAAACTTTATCTTGTTCTTATTATTTATTTTTTGTAACTTCTACTTGTAAATAGAACGCACATACTTTAGTCTTGTTAAAACTAATTTCCTATGAGCTCGCAGTCACCACCACAAACCGCGCGATCACAGCACTGAAATTATTGCGGGAAAACAGAGACAAGTTCGATTTGGTTATCACTGATGTTGGTATGCCTGATATGGATGGCTTTATGCTGCTCGAGTATGTGGGAATTGAAATGGACCTCCCCGTCATAAGTAAGTTAGCATATCACGTTTTGGCATATATAATGAAAAGGTAGTAACTTAAAACACAGTCTTCAAAATCTTGGTTTCGCCTTTAATGTTCGCCGTACTAATATTTTTCCAAGCAACATAGTAAACATTCATATGGATCATGCAGTAAGTTTTTTTCTGAAAATGCATCTTCATGTGCAGTGTTGTCATCGTATGGTGATAAAGAATTTGTGATGAAAGGGATTACTCATGGCGCTTGTGATTATTTGTTAAAGCCCGTTCGAATTGAGGAGCTAAAGAACATTTGGCAACATGTAGTTAGAAGAAAGAATTTGCATTTCAAAGTACCGAAAACTTCTATGAAGCCTCACCACGAATCTAGGGAACTTAAGGCAATTATAGAGAACCCTGAACACAATGTGAAGCCCAATAAGAAAAGAAAATATCAGAATATGGAAGACGAGGGGCATGAAGACAAAGAGCAACAACACGAGGATTCATCAACCTCGAAAAAGCCCCGTGTTGTTTGGACACCAGAACTTCACCGCAAATTTGTTGCAGCGGTTAACAAACTGGGAATTGAAAGTGAGTTCACTATACACACACGCGCGTGCACACACATCCCTAAATCTTTTATTTGCGTGTTGGTTTCCTTCACTTGGACTTATGTACTACCGGCATCTAGTAATTTTACATGCTAATTGTTGACACAGAGGCCGTGCCTAAAAAAATCTTGGAGCTAATGAATAACAAAAAGCTTACGCGAGAAAACGTAGCCAGCCACCTCCAGGTCGTTCTTGATCTTTATTGCCTAAGCTTCGTTTGAATATGAGCCTGTTAGATATCCCTCGCTTAATTAATAGTGCATTTGTTTCTGCAGAAATACAGGCTATATTTGAAAAAGTACAATGGTGTCGCAATCAAGCAAGCTAACATGGTGGCACCGTTTGGCGGTGGTGACTCTGGTTATGGACGAATCCTTGATGGAATCAGCATACAAAATGTCGGGCATCTAAGGCATTGCGTAAACGCTAGATACAAATCATATCCAAGTGCAGGCATGACAAGTGGATCAAACACCCCATTCGGTTTGCGTGGTTCTTCTTCTTCAGGCGTTATCCAATGGGTTCAGACGAATAATTCGACAAATGATATTAATATTGAACCCGATATTCTCTCAAGCATGCAAACCGGGAACCAAATGATTCATGGAACGCTAACATCGCTAGCATTTGATGACAAGCAGCAACATGTGACAGAGTATTGCTCAATGAATTTGGACACTTTAGATGTCAGCGGAGCAACAAACTGGGGTTTCGCTAACCATTCGCTTATGGTGGAACATATTTTGAATGTTCCGGGTGTGCCAAGTTTCGGTGAATGTAGAGATAATTGGCCCGTTACTCAATCCCTGAGTTTCTTCCACGAACAGGATCATTCTTTAAGCTCGATGGCTGGTATGTTGCCTGATATTCAGATACATCACGATGCAGCGCATAACACGAATTACAACCTAATACTAGGCCAGAATACTCTTAACCGAGAATGTTCTCCTCAACTGAATCATATGTTTCGCCGTGGAGATCCTCAATCAGTTGATAATCTATTCTATCAGAGACGCGAATTTCATATGAAGGGTGAGGTTTTCAGTTCACCACCACAAGAAAGCAATCTCGAGAATGAGGTTTTCCGTTCGCCGCGAGAAAGAGATGTTGAGAATCCCTTTGCAAGACAGTTTGAAAATGCTCAAGTGACATGTATGAACGTTGAAGCTGGCGAAGTCACCAACGGACCACTCTAACACAAGCGCCGACTAATCGGAAGGTTTAGCGAATATCGTAAAGAAGGCATTTTCATACTTAATTAGCTTTTTTTTTGTTCTTTCTTCTTTCTTATATGCTTTTGATCCCTAACAATCTCGTTAATTGGTTTTGAATCGACAAATTCTCGACAGGGTGATAGCGACCATAGGGCGGCGGTGTAGTCTATGCTCGTTTAATCTCATGAGGTTGAAAGACAAAATTTTGGACATTCGAAAAAATGAACGAGAAATATGCAAGAGAAGTCTTTTGTCCGAACTTCATGTAAATATACATTGCAAGTGATTTAAATAAGTTGCAATTCAGTAGCCTCTTTTGTTTTCTAGTAACTTAGTTGTTTTTTTTCCTCATTCACGAATGATTGCATCTATTTTAGATCACCCCATGTATACCAAACTGGACCATAGAGCAGATTTCGTCTCTGGAGAAGACAAAGCAAGAGGAAAAAAGATGCAAAATTTCAAAATTAATACCATAATATTATGACTCACAGTGATGCTTACAAAGCTTTAGACACTTTTCAACTTTGTTAGTCGAAAAACACAAGGATTGGTATTATGCACTGATTCAATACCAACTCCGGAAACTAACCATGTGTTCATTCACCTAATAAGACCACAAGTGAAGAAAGCAAAAAAGAGAGACAAGATATAACATATAGTATACTATATGGGACAAATGCAACTTTTCGTTTCGTTAATTGACACTGGTTAGGTTTTAGTCTTTTCATTTACACAGTTTGGGTTTTCATCCTCTAAATTTTCAGAATTGACAATTCGGATCCTATTTTATTCCAAAATCTCAATCTTCTGGTGGTACACCTCGGCAAGCTTGTGGCAACGTGGACAATATCTCGCCAGAATATTGATATTCTAACAAAAGTAGGACCAGAATCACCGATTTCGAAAAGTTATATGATGAAAACCCAAATAGTGTAAATGAAGAGACTAAAACCTGAAATAGGTCAACTTACTAGACAGAAATTCACATTTACCCCTACATCATATCATAGCCTTAAGTAATACTACTAGATCATGTCCATGAAATAGTGTGCAAATGCAGCCTGTATCCTAGGGAGCAATCCAATTCTAACATCTGTGGCCATACCATCACCGGGATTTTGCATGAAATAAGCTACCTGTGGGGTTGGAGGGACCAATGGGGAGGCATAAGCTGCTTCTTGGCCAAAGAAATCAACCTTGTGAAAAGGAACCCTTGTCCAATCTGAAACAACAGTTAGCTCCGGCAAAGGAGGGAGACTGGTGGCGGCCTGCGGCCCTTGAAGAGCTTTAATGTAAGAATCGACATAGTCATCCGTTATGCTATTCTTAGTTTTCTTGATTTGATTTATTATGTTAGCATAACTGTGTTCCTCTAGTTCTCTGACTGTTGAGACAATGGATGCAAGAACGTAGGCGTTACCACTGAAACCCTTTGGGAGTGGTGGCGCTGTCTTGCTTCTCGCATCCACTGCAAATTGTAAGCATACCTTTCGCTCTCTTTCGAGTCCAAGAGCCTTCGTCCTCACCTACAGAAACAACAATTTTCAAGCCGATCATTTGAATGATTGACTCACCCTAACTAGACTGAGATATGTGTTGTGGAATAGAAAATAAAGTTTGTTGCAATTATAAAAATTCTCTCTATCAATTGAGATTACAATTATCACCCTTTAGGCTTGATTCTATTCTAAAAACAATACTAATCATTCGTTGCCCCAACTACAAAAACGCCCTCCCCATCTGTTAGTGTCAGGAGATAATTGTGATTTCAATAGATAGTGGCATTTTTTTTTTTTTTTGGTTTATTGAGGCCAACCTCAAGAGTTTGGGGTTGGGGGGATGTGAAAAATAATGTGTGATAGCTAATTAGATATGTGGAAATTGAGCACCACATAATGTGTCAATGTGAAGATGTGTAAACTTACTGAACAAGATTATCCATTTCTTGAACTAACTTAGCAAAGAAAGTCTCATGATTGGAATTTAATTAATGCATTTAGGCCCAAAATACTTTTTGAATTAATTGAAAAAAAAAAACAAAAGAGAAAAACACAAAGGACTTATAAAAGTAGCCATTACTATTTTTTTCTTTCTTGTCCTCCTTGACTTAAGTCTTGAGCCATGAAACATGGGCCCTTAAATCCTGGCAACCCCATGCAATGAATGGTTCTTTGTCTTTGTGTGACTATGCCTCCTGGAAGGCAAGCATTTCTTATCCTATCTCTATGTGTTATCCATTTGTACAATTCCAAGCAGATCAAAGAACATAAATAAATTTAACAATTGTCAGCTTGAATTATAGACAGAACGGACATCAATAAAATTTCAGTTCAAAAAACCCAAAAAAAAAAGCCAAAGATTGGAATTTAACCTTCCACAGGTGAGCTGCAAGAATTTCGAACGACGAACAAGAAATTAGCTTCTCTCTTTTATCCATCCAAACCTTCTTCTTGAGGCCTTCGATCATCGCGATGCTGACATGAAAGGTCTTGAAAACAAGAGTACTGTTTTCTTGAATATTTTGATGACAAGCAATATGTGCTTGCCTTATCAGTTGATATAGATGATCAATTGCTGTTGGATTAATGTTAATGTTTGAGGTTTTAGCAATAATAGGAGAATGATCATTGCAATAATCCAATATTAATGCTCCTCTTTCATGCACTGGTTTATTGAGTTGCTGATGATGAGCGAGTCCTTGAGTTTGAGAAGCCCATGCACGTAGGAAATCAAAGGCTGATATCCCATCAAACAGAGAATGGCTCGTCCCGATCCCGATCGAGTATCCTCCACAATCGAATTTCGTCACCTATATTATGTGTATAAAATTGAAACATAAAAGAATTATCGCACTTGATCATATATATGTATATATCTGTATTTTTCGATTTTATTGTGTTGTTATATTTAATTAAATGTTTTTCAAGATTGGACCATAGGAAAACAAGAGTTAGTTATCCTAATTTTGAGCTTTTATTCGAAAATAAAAAAAAGGGAACAAATTCAAACTCATGCATGTGGCTTAAAATTTTAATACTATTATTAGAAAAAGTATGCACATGAGAAGAACAAAGATACAACATTAAAATTAAAAATTAGGCACTGAAGAAATGAAATATTGTGCTGTTAAAGTAGAGCCAGACAAATCAATGCATTTTGTTGTTCGTTTATGAAAAATTTTAATATTTCGCTACGCCAAGGCCTGCTTGAGCCTATGAGAAAACTACCATATGAATCCTCGCATATATAAAACACACACATATACACATATAATGATATAAAACCCTAACTAGGTTTTGATTGAGACAAAAACAAATAAACAACATCAATAACATCAGGTCATGTTTATGCACTCTACTTATTAACTAGTAGAAACACTAACCTCGCACGCACGCACGCGCGCACACAAACCCCGTGCTAGTGACTTTGTTTGTATATTATAGAAACATGTTTTAACGACAAGAATTCAGAATTTGATCAAAATCTCTGACCTGGGCAACAACCAAAGGCATTTCAGAGATGGTCCCATCAGTAACAACCGGCTTGAAAACCAAATTCTCAAAGAAATCTCTGTACACAGAAAGATCTCCGAGCTCACAAATCTTGGCTCGAGCCACGGCTTGAACAAGAACCGCGCCGGCATTGTTGCACCAGATATTCAGCTTCCCATCGCCATCGAACCTCAGCCGGCCTGCAGCCGGGTACCAAGTCGAGAGCGCGGCTTCCAAGCCGGCTTTGAGCCGGCTGAAAACCGAGTCAAGGCACAAATCTTGATGAGAGGGTTTGTAGAAGAAAACCATGTACATAAGAGATGGGCACTGTCTATCTAAATTAGAGAGCATGAGGGCTTTTGGGGGGTCAAGAAATAGTTTTGGGTACACAGAAATGGATTTTGTTATTGAAACTGAGGGTTTGACAGCCATGAATGACAGCTTCTTTTAGCTGTAATGTGATGATGATTAATGGTGGTGAGAGTTGAGACAAAGAAAGAAAGCAAAAGGGCTTGTGGTATATATAAAGAAAACAAGAATAAAAGGGGGTGCTGGTTGTGTTATAGCTAGAAGTATAGATTCCAAATAGCCAACCTTTGTCTCTTTGAATAAATACTCTATTAATTTATTTACCCTAAAAAAAAATATTTGTTTATTTTGCTTATATTTGAAGGATATATTGTTGTACAAAGAAAGGTCAATATGTGTTGGGCAGAGGCCTTGGAATGTGATTATTAGCCTGTTGAATATTAGTGTATAATACATACTCTTTTTCAGTTTATGTAACAGAAGTGTCACTATAAAAAAATAAGTAAATTAGTGATAATATAATAAGTGATAATAAAAAAATTATGATTAATTATATATATATAGTGACAACAAAACTATATTATTACAAAATATAATTTGCGTAATATCAATGATAACAATGTAATATAAACATGTGATTACATAGTGCAAAATTCATAATTAGTGAGACACTTATGGCAGCAACTTAGTGACAATAGAATCTTGTCACAAAATCCTAATGACAATTTTTGTTATCACAAAATTATCACTATAAGTGTGTCACTGTTTGTTAATGGTTATCACTGAAGTATTAATTCTTGCCACCATTAAGTACATATTGTGATAAGGTAAACATTGTTGTCACTAAAAAAACTTAATTATTGATAAAATAGAAGGCGTTGTCATTTAATACAATTGTTGTTAACAATTTTTACATTACCAATTTTATTTTATTTTTTTGTTTTTTTTGGTTTGGATATTATCATTTTTATATTTTGTCATTAATTTTACTTTTTATTGTAGTGTATGAAAACAGTGTAATATGATTATTAGTTTGCAAAACAGCAATGTGTAATAATAGTGTGATTATTTTTGTTATATTCAGTAATTGATATAATAGATTGTTCTTCATTTCATGCAATCGATCGAATCCTATAAAAACAAAAAAGTCAATATACACAGTAGTTAGTAATTTGCACGCCAATGTTTAATTACTGTTAAAAATCAAGAAGCTAGCATAGGTGATTTGTTATAGCTAGCTGAGGAACATGTAAAATATGTGTGTCAAAAAATTAGACGTTAATATGAAAATTATCAATAATGTAACATATATTTAATGGTAATTTTTTTTTTTATGTTTTCAGTATAATATGTATAAGTGATAATAACTTTTATTTAGCTATATATATTATGACTTAATTTGTGATTCATCATTTGTCATTTTTTAAATTATTTTAATTCAAAAATTATGTTTAAGCATATATATATATATATATATATATACAATCTATGTCGTTATTAATCTTATGAGAATTATTTCTATACCAAAATGAAATATTTTATCACTAGATACACATAATCATCCATAATTTTTATATTGACACTTGACAACTTGTAACCAACTCGAGAGTCATATTTAGTTGAGGGGACTCATATGCATCCCTGATTTTTTAAATTATTTCATATATTTGTAATTAAATTTGAATGACTACTTTAATTGTCCTTTAGAACACTTCTTTCAATGTATCGCTCGATTTTTTTTCTTTTAAGTTTAGCTATTTGTATTATTTATAACCCATAAATGATATGTGCACCTCCTCCTCTAGGTCCTGGCTATGCATTGGCCATACATAAATAATTGAAATGTAACTTATCATCCAAAAAAAACTGCATAATTGTATGCATTGTAATTTGAGGACAACTAGAGACACAAGGGGGAGGGGGTGGTTGCTCCCTTCAAATTTATATCAAATTGAAATTATATGTCTTTTAAAAAAAATATAATTGAAATTCAGACTTTCTAAATCATAAAATTATATCTTTAATAATTTATAAAACTTTAATATTGTCCTCAAACTAAAAGTTTTGTCTCCGTCCTCGAATGCATTAATAATTGTTATCTGGATCGCGCTGTCTGAGGTGATTGACACCGGCCAACCACCATTTTTGGACAGGCAGGGGCAGATGATGATGCTGGGGTTTAGGTCTATGTGTTCATACGTACGCCACCCAATCACCAATCGTCAACACAGGCTTGCTCTCTCGTTCTAATATCGTCTGCCGTATGGGCCCTAACCACAACCTCCCCACCCCACCCTAACAAGGATTCATTATTTTCTTAATTTTAATAATACATCAGATAACTATATTTCATTGTTAATTAATTAGTCTTATTATTATAAGTAAAGACTATGTAAATTTACTACATGTACTACACATGCCATGCATCCATGTTTCTCTGAGTTGGGAAATTTTTGTCCACTTCTGATTTAGCTGAATCAATGCTTGTCATGAGATGATCATATAATTATCATATAATTTATTAAGTACGGCAAGACGTAATTTGAATAAAATCATATAATAATAATAATAATTAACATCTCATCCACATTGGATAGTTACACAAACAATATAATAAGTTATGTATAAGCTTGGGCCAAAAAATTTACATTTAATCTTTATATATCCTTTTTGGACAAGTTGTAAATAATCCAATTTAAAGTTGCACTCGATGGGTCCAGAGGCAACTCTCGCGTCCAACAAACTCATAAACTCAAAGCGTGATAAATGACATTAGAGCCCCTACTATGCGGGGCAGCAAAATGTTACGCACAGAGGAGCTACTTTTTAAACATGCAGAACAACTTAAGTGCTATGTGTATTGGAGAGTTATGGAAACAATGAGCTATACTTGGGCCAAAGAATTCAAGTGCAACCATTGAATATTCCTTTTGGATCAAGTTGTTTATAAATCAATTTAAAAGTACACTCGGCAAATTCAAAAGCAACTCTCAAATTCAAGGTGAGTCTCACATTCAACGGGCTCATGGGCCCAGGCCGTGATATATATATTAAGTAACATTGTAAAAATTATCTCATTATATGTATTAAGTGAATATATATATATATATATATATATCTTGTAACAAATATGATTTTTATTAGGTCAATAGTGACAAAAGGTGCATTTAAGTTTTCACAATTTCGTATAGAGAGTTACTAATTGTCAATAATAACAAAACACTAATTTTATAATTATAATTAAGTTTTATTATGACAAAATAAAAGTTGTTGGCATTTAATAAATATTATTAGTGACAAAAAAAATTTATTTAATATATGTTATCAGAGACAATATCATTTAAATTTTAGTCGGTAAAATAGTTATTTATTTATTTATTTATTTATTTGTGGGTTGGGGTGGGGGGGGGGGGGAGGGTAGAGATGGAGATATAAAGTTATAAAGGATTGAGATATCTCTTTACCACTAGTCATAGGCTTCAAACCGGACGCCAGCAATGGGACAAATTAAATAGTAAATGACACCAGAAGCAAGCCAAGAATCTATATATATATATATATATATATACATATATATATATGCAATTATGTGCCCAAGACATTTCATTTCACTTGTGTTGTTCCTTAATTAGTAGAATGTGTGTGTGTGTGAACGAGGTTAGGAGATACTGAAGCCGGTTGATTGACAGCAGAAACTAAGAAAATAATGGTGATTGTTGATGAGTGGTGGGACTAATTTTTTGTTGGAAAAACAGGTTGTCATGTCTCTTACAACACACCACAAATCAATATAAACTACAAACAAACTTAAAAGTAAGGCATCAGGGGTACTAGCTGTTCAATTTGGTGGCCAGAACTAGCTAGCCCTGCCTTATAATATATACTATTATCACATGCAGGTGCTACGAACTTGGAATCGATTTTACATATACATTAAACGATTTAAATTTTATCACATTCTTAATATATTTAAAAAAATTATCAAATACAATTATACAACTCAATTTGGATCATTCAGTGCACATATGGTTGGGTTCATATATGTAAGAATTATCATTGGCAATATATAAAAACAATACTATAAGAAAATACTCATTTCACTGACGTAATTTTGTGATAAAGAGATTATACTATTACATATTCAAGGTATTTGTGATGGATTAACTAGTGACAGAATTTATTATAAATAGAACTAAAGAAACAATGACTAAACGAATTTGATATAAACAAAATCGCTTACAAAAATTAAATTTCTATGGAATTGATGCGTCGTTGAAAGTTGTGCACTCTTGCCGTGAAAGTTGATTGAAATATAATACATACGCATACACGTTCATATAATACATGTATAAATATGTGTGTATGCACGTATATGAATACTAGTGCATTAGAGTAGGTTATGGGGTTATAAAGGGGCATGCATGCGTGCATTTGAAGCCCAGAGTTGTCTGTTGCTGTCTCTACTTTTGGAGCACTGTCCGGATTTTCTGCTATTTCTTTTTCTCTCTATTTAAATCTCATCCACCCCTTAATTAGTCTCAGCACCTTTATATTTATATATTTATATATATATATATATAAATAAATTTCATAAGTGTTGTTGTTTTTTAATTTTTATATATAATAATGTTGTAGATAATTCTTCTACTTTTTGTCAGTGCGTGCTTTCTATTAATTGCTTTCGGTCACGGACGCCATACACATATATCATCTTTTCACTTTAGCCCTATTCTAAATCATCAAGGATAAGTTCCCCGGCCCCCTATTTTGTTGATTTTTAGAATTTGTACCCGTTTTTGAAGGTGTAGAAATTCATCATGAAGAGTTCAAACCCTAATAATATGTAATCGTGCGAACATTCTAACCTAGAATTGTCTCGATCGAATTAATATTAATTATATAATAAATATTTTATACTTGCTCAATGAATGATCGATTATTTAAGAAGATTAAGCAATTATTTCGCAAGTATAATATACTTATTATATAATTTATTTGGTTCTACCAAACCAAATCTAAATAATATAATTTTCCGTATTCATGAGTGGTGTGCATACGTACTAAAAAAATATTATAAAAATAAGACATTGATACATATCTTATAGAATAGAACATTAGCAATGAACATGCATGCCTACGTGAACATCTAGAGTAGTTCTGTCAAATCAAGATTACTAGTTGTTACTCACATTTTATTTGTCATATATAGAGAAACTCTAATGTATTAAACGTTAGGGTCTTATTCATGTATGTGATAGTTCATATTCAATCACATTTTAGATTATTTTATAATAATAATAATAATAATTATTATTATTATTATTATTATTATTATTATTATTATTATCCTATATGTACATATATATCAGGTTAGAGAGCCTCCGCAAAAAATGCGCCTATAGTCATCACTTTTATTCAATTTTTTAGCATTGTATATGTGGCTCCAAGGAGTCTACAAATCTATTTGTGCTCTCCCAAAAAACAGGGAAAGTGTGACAAACTTAATTAAGGGAAAATGTTTGACATTCCTACCAATTTGCTGCAGTCTTGATAAGAACGGCCAACGGAATTACGTTAAGTATCAATTATTCAAAAACATTACATCGCCCTGGGAATACACCCTTTTCACTGATAAAAAACTCCATCGTTGTCTTTGACGAAGTTTGTTTGGCACAAATTCATTAGTAAGTATTTTATCATTAACTATTATTTTAGTTAAATTTTAATAAAATTTTGTTACAAATTCATCATGAATGACTTCTATTTAGGACGAATTACATTGACCACCCCTGAAGTTAGGTTAATTTACGAAAAATTCTTTGTTTTTTCAAAAATTATCAAAAACCCCCTGAGATTATACCCATATTATAAACTTTTTTCAATTTTTGAAAATACCCCTTCCCCTTTTTTTGGGTGATTTACACTGATCACTCCTGAAATTATGCTAATTTACAAGAAATCCCATTGTAGTTTCAAAAATTACCAAAACTCTCCTGAAGTTATATCAATATCACAACTAATACCTACTTAGGTTAACTTATCAACAATATTATTTTTTTTTTCCTCTGTAATATTGTTATCATAAAAGTTTCATGTATAGATTTGAAAAAAAATATGTAATTATTTATTTAAATAAATATTCTAAATTTAATGCATTAAAAATATCTACCAACACATCAAGTATGACATATTATCGCTAATTCGGAATAAATTTTAAGAGAAATGAGTTAGAGTTCTCAAGCTAAATAAAGTTTCCAAGTGTATTATTTAATTTCAATTTTTTAGTTCAATCAATGTTTATATTTCTCATTTCACATTATGGATATATAAGACGCATATAATTATATTTTTCTCAAATATAAATTTAGCACATATTACATATATTTAGTATAAATTCAAAATATTAAATTAAGAATATTTATTTGAATAAATAATCATATTTTTTTCAAATATATTACATGAAAATTTTATGGTAACAATATTACAAAGGGAAAAAAAAAGAGTTAATATTGTTGATAAATCAACCTATGTAGGTGCTAGTTGTAATATTGATATAACCTTAGGGGATTTTTGATAATTTTTGAAACCACATGGGGTTTCTCATAAATTAGCCTAATCTCAGGGATGGTCATGCAAATCACCCAAAAAAAAGGAATTGGTACTTTTGAAAATTGAAATAAGTTTATAATATGAGTATATCTTACGGGATTTTTGGTAATTTTTGAAAAAATAGGAAATTTTTCTTAAATTAACTTCACCTCAGGGGTGATCAGTGTAATTCGTCATTCTATTTATGACGGAATCTATCAATCACATATTTTTTTATTAGTAAAGTGATAATTTCCTATGTCAAGTAGCATCAATAGAAAAATATTGTTTTTCAATGGAATATTTCGCTAAGAAACGAAAAAAATAAAATAAAAATTAATTTTTCCCACCACCAACACAACCAGTTGTCACCACCTCCAAATACTATCGCCATCTCGCCACCAACAACAACACCGCCGCCACCCACCGCTGCCAAACTCGTGCCCTTCACCTCCATATATATATGTGTGTGTGTGTGTGGGTGTGGGTGTGGGTGTGTGGGTGTATATCTATATCTATCTATATATACATATATTACACATAATGAAATATAACATGTATGTGTTGAGTATGTATATAACACTATGAGAAAACACCTCTTTTAGTATTATTAAATTTGTGAAGGTGATATTTTATCTACTCATTAGATGTTATCAAGTATGTTTTAACTGTTGAATTCAGTATAATGATATAATAATTTCATTTCTTTTAATAGTTTTGGCATCATCATATTCAAATTCAATAGCTAAAAATACCAGTTAAGCACTACCCAACTAGGTAGCATAAACAATTCCTATTTATTATAAATTTAAGATATTTGTGATGGACTAATGGACATAATTCCATGTAAACAAAAATAAAGAAACAATTAGTGACAAAACATTTGCTAACAAATTTGTTATAAACGAAACTAAATTTATATTGGATTAGTTTGTCATTAAAGAGGATGCATTCTTGGTGTAAACAAGTATTATATATATGTATAGTGTGCATATATATATATATAATAATTATATTTATTGCATAATAAATTATATGTAAGTATAAATATATGCTATTACATTTATATAGTAGTATATATATTTTCTCTTTTTATTTCTTTTGAATTTCAAGTGGAACTTTCCAGGTATCGAAATTCTTTTTATTCCATTGGAATTTTGGTGAAAAAATTCATCGAACCTGTGGCGGAGTACTTTTCAATGAAATTCCACCGAAAAATATTTGTAAGGTCTTTTTAACGAAAAGTTCCATTTTTAATGAAAAGTTTCATCAAAAATTCATTAAAAATAATATTTTCGACGAAATTCCGCTGGAAAAGTGGCGGTGCAGTGCATGTGATTTCTGTTGAATGAAATGAAGATTTGATGATATCTTATAATTGTATAAAAATGTCAATTGATGAGAGAAAAATGTTTATTTGGGCTAAGACTTTTCTCCATATACCCATCAAAATGTCATGGATTGCATAATTACTAAGCCGTACGAAGCAAACCCTTTATGGGCTTCATAGGATTTCATCTAAACTCCAAAGCTTCCTTATATGGGCTTAATGGGTGTTCCCCTGCCCATTGGACCTAAGGTTTAATTTAATTAATAGATCACGCTTGCAAGCAATAAATTAATCCAATGGTTGGCCGAATTCATTGATTTATTATGCAGTAAATTTATAAATAATTACTGTCAAAGTAAATATTTACAATCATATTTACCATCGTTGCGCAAAAATTGATCGTTCCATCGTCAAATCTGTAAATTTCGACTTTGTTCTATTGTATAGTAGTCTAGTTAGTTGTATTGTTTCTTAGTTGTTTACCTTTGATAGGGTTATATGTGATATGAAATTGTATTTAATTGAAATTATTGATATACTTATTTGAAATGCAATAAATCATCGTTTTTAAAAAAATTCCTACCACTTGTTAGTGACAAACAAAGGGTTTACCGTGTTAATTTTCAAAAGAAAAAAAAGGCTCACCTTGCTAATTTTTAGATACAGAAAGTTCAATTTTTAGAAGTTAAGAGATAATTTCGCATGTCTAAAAGACTAACCTAAATACAATGTGACTTAAGCTATTGGTGAAAGGTTTTCTTTGATAGATTTCACATAACTTTTTATATTAATTTTATTTCACAAATATTTTTAATTTAATTGAAACTAATACAGGAATGTCCCCGTGCTAGAACCCCGCCCCCCCCAAAAAAAAACTAATATCATATGCATTGTTACAACAACGAAACTCTCTACTTGACGATTGACTTTAATTATTGCTAGTCAAGATTTCTTGCGGGGGGTTATCGATGTCAAGAAATTAAACTAGGTGCCTTTTTTTTTCTTTCTCTTCATATTCTAAAATATGGATATTATTAGTATTTAGTCCGGTACCAAGATACTGGGAATTAATATCTATGTATATATTTTTATAAATTTTTATTATAAAACATAATTTAATAAAACTAAATTAGCTTTTTAGAACAAAAAGTGATAAAGAAATATAGTCAAGAAATTGTGTAATAATAGAACATGTTTAATTTCAATATTAATTTGGTTATAATTAAGGCAAGAAAGTTTTATAAATTTATGTAGAATCAGATTTTTTTTAATTATTATTAAAGTAAATGATAAATATTTAAATAAAATATTAGTTTTGTTGTTTTATTTTAGTTAAATTTTAATCCATCTTCTTTTAAATACTTGATAATTATTGAGTTCTTTTGAATAAACATAAATCACAAATATACTTATTTAAATTTATATAAAAAGTATTTGAATTTTATACATAACAAAATAGAATTAATGAGATTCTCTGCATATGCACGTATTTTTTTATCAGGCGTATGCACTTATTTGATTAGTCTTAAGGTTTCTAAATTTTATAATATATATATATATATATATATATATATTAAAGGAATTAAAATGTAGTAAATGTACTAATCAAAAAAAAAAAAAAAACCAACAACAACAACAACAACAGACAAAAAGATGCAGTAAATGTAATCAAAATTCCAAATCAGGTGCCAAATTGAAACAAATCAAGAGTAGTGAGGCTAAACTTGAAATTTACAAAGTTTCTAAAACCAGTGTCTTTGTATCCCCGACTCTGGGTCGCAGAGTTCATCATTCACTCTTGCGCCGTCGTCGCCGGCGAAGATACTTGGCCTGGATTATCTTCAGCGACCCAGAAATTTCTTATCAATTTCGTATCAGAAAACAACAAAATCTTACATTATCATCTTACAATTTTCAGATGTCCACTGCTGTTAGAACTAAGCTTCGCTCTCTCTCCACAGCCCATCTGTTGCGAAATTTACGCTCTTTCTCCTCCGTCGAAGATGGCGTGGGCCGTTCCGATTACCCACCGGAACCCATCCCGAACAGGCCCTTGAGAAGGCAAGCTCATCCCCCTCGAGGCCCTCGATTCCCAAAGTCCAATCGGGGTCGCGAAAACGAAAACCTAAATTCATTCAGGGCCGAGACTGATGCTGAGTTTTTGGAAAGATTCAAGCTTGGGTTTGATCGCAGACAGGAAGAGCCCAAAAGGGAAGCGGGAGATAAACCTGTTCAGCCCGAGAAAGCGGAGACTGCGGGGCCTCTATCGCCGCCGGAGGACGCGGACGAGATATTCAAGAGGATGAAGGAGACGGGTTTGATCCCGAATGCGGTGGCCATGCTTGATGGATTATGTAAAGATGGGCTGGTGCAAGAAGCAATGAAGCTGTTCGGCGTAATGCGTGAGAGGGGCACGATTCCGGAGGTGGTCGTTTACACTGCAGTGGTGGAGGGCTTCTGCAAGGCGCACAAGTTCGATGATGCTGTGAGGATTTTCAAGAAAATGCAGGGCAATGGGGTGGTTCCTAATGTATTCAGTTATCAGGTTTTGATTCGTGGCCTGTGTGGTGGGAAGAGATTGGAGGATGCTTATGGGTTTACTATTGAAATGTTGGAAGCTGGACATTCACCGAATTTGGCAACGTTCACAGGATTGGTTGACGGGTATTGCAGGGAGAAGGGTCTTGAAGAGGCTCAGAATGTGATTAGAGCAATGAGGCAGAAGGGGTTTTTCGTAGAGGAGAAAGCGGTTAAGGAGTATTTGGACAAGAAAGGGCCTTTCTTGCCTTCGGTCTGGGAGGCAATCTTGGGGAAGAAGGCTTCAAAGAGGTCTCTGTTTTGAAGGTCTATCTGTTTCCTTTTAGTGTATTGTTTCTTTGTTTGCATTGGATGGATGAGTTTCGACGGGCCAACAATGTGTTGTTTATCAGCATGAACATTAGTTTATATCAAATTCTATTGAATCTTCAGTCCTATCTTCACTCTTATTTTCGATGCTTGTTTAATACTGAATATGCATCTGAACTTAGTTTAGTTATTAGAGGGGCCTGAAACGTCCTTGGCTTAAGGAATCCCATTGACTGCTAGTAATCTTAGAACACAGCAGAAAGAAATGCTCTTCATTTGCATGCTCTTGTGCATTAATATTAGCTTTTGAAAAGCGTTTGTGTGGTTTCTGTTAGTGGCACACTGTTTTACATCAATTTATACGTTAGTTAGCTGAGAAGCTTGTTTGAGCTTTCATTGCTTCTGAGTTAAATTTGTTCAGAAGTAAAGCATAAAAATATAGTTAATCTATCAGAAACATATGTCCGATAAAATATAACCTAGCTGCTTGTCCATTTCCGTCTCCTAGACGGACATTGATATTTGATGTATGAATCTATATTAGCTATACCCTGTATAAGAACTGAGTTTGATTCTCTCTCCATCGATTTCTCTGCAACTATACTCTTCACAATCGGCAAAGGATGCTTGAACCTCTCCTTTCTTCGCTCCAGCTTTTCGAGATCCTCTTCGGAATTGATGATCGCTTTCTCTTCAGTTTCCTCTGCAATTTCTGAATTATGGCCAATTCCTCTGGCAGATACCTTGGCTACTCCCTCATACACACAATTCTCCATTTTCTCCCTTGCAGACTCCTTCACCCTTGTCTGATTGCACCTCTCTATCTGTGAATTTCTTTGAACAAAATGGCTTCCAGAATGTTCTCTCCGTTTTCTGGAAGAATGCTGGTTGCCCGGCTCATTACAGCTCATTACTTTAACCTGAAGAAGAGAACCTTTATAAGAAAGATCACGTGAACTGTCTAAAAATGTATAGTTCATAGGAATAGTGAAGGATTACGAATACATTGTCATAGCTGCCGTCATAATTCTGCTTAATTTTCCTATAAGCACGAGTGTTTTTAGCAAGAGTTTCACTATCCATGTTCGTTGCCTCGATTCTCCCGTGTATCTTTGTTCTCATAATGTAATTATTCTCAGAGAAGTCGGTCTTCCTTTCCCTTGACTGCTTTATCAAATGGGCATCACGAGTCTTCTTTTTCTTCTGCTCCGTCTCGTCTCTACAATCACCAGATAGGTGAACTTTTAAGTCATAATCGTAACATGCTTTAATATAATCTCACTTGGAAACAAGAAAAGACCAGTACCTCCTCTCAGGTGAGTAGCTATCCATCGGAAAAGGCAATATGTCGTCTCCATTTATCAACCTACATTTTATATGCCCTCTTCTGAGCTCGTTCTCATGGAAAGAGTCGCTCATGACTATCTGTTCATAAAATAACACAATCCACACTAATTCAGCATGATTTCAGGACATAGAAACATTCTAGTTTTCAAACATCAGAAAACTTAGTACCTCGATGATGACATCCGAATCATGGAAACTTAGATCCTTCGAATCCTTCAGAGGGAGACATTCATCAATTCCTCTGTTAGATTTTAGTCCACCTATTTGCTCTTCATTCTGATGTTCACAACACAGACGACATTAGAACTATTATAAGATGATACTATCCTAAGATGTGTCTGGAGAGAGTTTACCTTTTGCGACTGTCTGTTTTCATCTGCATTTGTTTTACATTGTCCAGAGCTTCCTACTCTCACTTGTGCTTGCTGGGAAAAAAAAATGGCGAAAAGAAAACAAAACTATCATGTGCCACTTCCTAAATATAACGATTGAGTGGTTAAAAGCATGAAGATACTTGCCATCAGTTTGCAATACTCTGTCCAATGTTTCTCGTCCAACTCGTAGTTAAAGAAGTCTGACGTATCCAAACCAGGGTTTCTCCACAATTTTTCTCCAAAATCATCTATGTTTATATCAAATATTGTCCTGATAAAATGGGAAATCATTTACTGCCGCTGGTTAATATTACGTCTTCAGAGTCTTTACGCCCTGTTTATTTTTATTTATTTATTTGTATTTAGCATGAGGTGACAATTTACTGCTTTGAACTTAAGTTTTGTTGACAAGTGAAAAAATTTAAGTAAATTGTGGAATGAGCTTAGCAAAGAGTTTACTTGTTTGGTGGAAGCCTATATACTGGTTTTGCAGCAAAACCACGCTCCGAACAGATTCTACTCTTTGTGAGAGCTGCAGCAGCACTACCAGGTACGCATACAGGAGATCCTTTAGGCATTCTGTCCTTGAATATGGGGAAATTATACTGCCCAAAATGACAGAAACAGTAAGAGTTCATGACTGACCAGAAGAGAGAGAGAGAGAGAGAGAGCAAACCTTGAGCCCTGATGATGACTGGCTGTAACTGAGCTTTTCCATTTCTTTTCCATTGTTTGTTGAAAGAGGGCTCGCCCCAGCATCCTGAGTCTCATTCAAAATTATCTTCGACTCATCTTCATCCTCATCGTATTTCTTTGCCTCTTTTACCTTATTCAGAGTCGTTATGTCAATTCCATCAACACCACGTCCAAGCAGTTCGTCATAAAATGTATCTGCAAACAGGACTGGAATGACAGGTCGATCCATACCCACACTCTCGTCTTGTTCGTATCCAGGATCCTTCCTCGTTAGAAGTTGTTTTACAGGTCTTCATTATCTCGTCTCCTTGCTCCAACTCAATATCCTCTGTAGGATCTTCGTGCTTCGGTTCATACAACGTTGAGGTTTTTCGTTTCCTTCTTATTATTACAGGACGAGGCTTGCTCAGGTTGTGCTGCATGTAATGATCCATTTGAAACTCTGTCTATTTTTGCTTGTTCAAGATTAGTGAGCATTGAGACAGGATTTTGGTGAGAATTGATAGGAGAGGTCCATTTTGCAAGAATTTCTGCATACAGCTCATCAAAGTCTTCTTGCTCTTCTAACTCTACTACTTCCATTCAATTAGATGCAAAGAAAGCCAAAACTTGAGACAATTTTTACTTTTAGTTCAACACACACACAATGTGTGTGTGTTTCTTGGAGGAAAAACAGAGAATTTGGAGACCTGATTTAAGTGGTGGTACAAATTGAGGGACATGCACGCCCGTTTTGCCCTTTTTTTTCCTGAAAAAACAGCGACATCCTTAATATTTTGTACCGGAAAGAAACAGTTATTCTTATTCTCCAAGGTATTATCTCGAATGTTTTAAACTTTTTTATTTCTTTTTATATGTCCAATTTCAGCTATATTTTTATGTATCTTAAGAAAGTATATTTTCACCTTTTGCATATGTTAAAATTTTAAAAGATATATCCGTCTCGAAAAAAACTAATTTATTAAAATTATCATTAGGACATACCAATTTAAAGGACTTAAGGGAAAAAAAATTCCACGGAGAAAATTAATAGATAAGTTTTGAAATTCTTTGAATTGAAAAGTGATATCAAAGATCTTTCAGCAACAAGGTTTTGTTTCAAGAAATTGTTCATATTTCCAATACAAATAGTATTCTATGAAGCATTTGCAGCATGAACTTTCTTCATTCATGCCTAAATCCTTTCTTAGTACAACCTATGTGGGCCTTTTTTTTTTAAATTATTATCAAAAAAAAAATGCATGTATTTTTTCATAAAATCGACGTATACTTCCTTTTATTTTTCAACTCATGAGATACTACCTAATTGGTTAAATTGTATTTTTAATCGTTAGATTTCATATGATAATGTCAAATTTTCATTTTTTTACGTTATCATATTTAAATCCAATAATTAAAATACCTGCTTTTTTACGTTATCATATTTAAATCTAATAATTAAAAACACCGCTTGATAATACGCAAATGCTATATGAATTTTTTCCTTTTGGTCCCCCTTACACATTCCCCTGTTCTTGGTATCAATTACTTGAAGTTCTTGCAAGATGATTGAAGGTCGATTAGCTTAATAACGTTAGACGTGAATATGATAGAAATTAACTTACTCTTTCTTTGGGTGCTTATATATCAAATTAAAAACATTGGATAATAGAGAAAAACAATCATGCTGCACCATTTATTATAGAAGGGGCGAATGATATTTGTCCTTTATTGATCATGTGCATTTGTATCGATCAATATCATTCTCTTTTATTGGTATTCAAAGGTTTCGTTCGTATCAGAAGTAATTATTGGTATTCAAAGGTTTCATTAGTATCAGAAGCAACTGATTAAGTTGTAGGGCTGAAAAATTGATCGAGCTACTCGACACACAGATTCAAGATCAACCATATAAAGCTCATTTGAACCTGATTCGTTAAACATAAAGAACTAAGTCTAAACACATTTTTTTGGTTCGGTAAAATTTGAAACTCGAGCTTGAGTTGTACTCGATTCAACAATCAAACCAAACTCAAGCAAGATTTCAATTTTGATAAGAAATTCAAACTGAACTTCAACAATACTTTGTTTGACTTGACTCAATTCATTCACACCCCTGATGGGGAAGGAAAAAAGACAAATTCAACCCACTTTTTTTTGAGAAGGGTGGGGAGGAGTTGAGTAAGCAAAGAATAATGATTTGCTTTCACTATGTTAAATGAATTTGCGGAGTATACAAGATGGATGCCGCGGGCCAACAAAGAGACCTCTGAAATATCTATATCTAGATGATGGTATATTTCAAAAAAACAAGATAGATAATATATCAGTATACCAGTTGAAAGGTACCTCTATCTGTTTAATGGTTCTAGCTGAACCTCCATTCTTTCTGAAGAACGTGATTCTTTGTCTTCCCTTGTCCGGCTTGGGCTCAAGAGGTCAATGTTGTCGTTATCGTCATCACCCAAAACCCAATTGCTTCGTGCAGATATTCGAGTCCTTTCTCTTTGAATCTCGCGATACTCCAAATAAACTACGGTTAAAGCAGCTATCAAGAACCAAACTATCAGAGCCCAGTTAAGGCCGTGAATGTTTTCATCACCATACCTCTCTCCCAAGTGTTTCATCCCGCTTATGAGAGCAATAATTCCAACAACTATAGCGCCTCTCCCTATTATAACGTGAGAATATTCCCATATGACTCTTGCTGAAGAAGCCTCTTCGGCGTTGGTGGGCTTCTTAGGTCTCAAGGTAAGCATTCACTGGTTGTGCCACTGCCAGCAATATTGCAAGCATTCCAAACTTAACATGCCATGATTCGAGATCTAGACCCCGGAGTTCAGCAACAGCAAACAGAAAACCAAGGAAAACTATGGCTAATCCCGAGTATTGCAGGTTAACATGAATCCTAAACCAACTGTCATCCTTGATGTGTTTCAAGTATCTAGCAGACAGAATTCCGGCCGGAAGTAAAATACCCCAAGCAAGAAACATCATAAACCCATGCACGGCTAAAACAGGTCGCAAATCCTCCTCTGCTTCTGCAGAACCACGCATTAGCAGCACACTCATTGGCCTCTTGCTGGTTACGAAATGCATGTTTCGCACACTCAAACTGTCAGCAGACCATTGAGCACCCATAGCCCAGATAACCTTCAAAGGACTTGTAGGCTCAATGATATTATTGCATTCTGGCCTTTTTCGATCGCAAGATGGATTTAGAGGACGGGTGAACTCCAATGTTATGATGCCATTTTCAGATTTGCATCTCACATATGTCAAATTTTCCTTTGTTGGATGTACATTTGAAGCATCCCTTCCATCAATCCAATAGGTGCTCACCCTTCCTGTACCATTGGCATCCACCCAACCCACATAAGCATAGCTGTTTACCATCACACGACCAAACGCAATTGCCAGATAACCACTTTTTTTCTCACCCCTAGCTGCAATAGATATCGACTTCCCCGACACTGTCCAGAAAAACATAACTTGTTGATCATCCAAAGAAACACTGCTATTATACATATCTGACAGACCTCCATCAACCACTTGAACTTTCCAGCCCATCTTTGGTACATAAAGAGATTGATAGTAAACAAGATCTGGTGTGTTTCTATCAGGTGCCCATGACAATTCAGCAGGACTCGCTTGTACACCTTCTGCTTCTGGACCCCCAAAATATATAGTCTCTGACATGTTCCTCGAAGTTGCATTCCCACCAAGAGGATCAGATGTAACGTATAAGGCCACATCATGTCCAGCCTGTATTGAAAACTTCACTGGTACACCTCTCTCTACCCTCAGAAGAGGAGCTTCTTTCTTGTTAATATAAAGAACTTTAGAAGGATTTGGGGGATTCGGGTAATGCAATGCTGGACCACTTGTTACAACAAGCGGCTCCTTTTTATCCGCAATGACAAGATCTTGATCATCCTTATCTTCAGCATCCAATGGTCCTAAACAATCATTTACATGCTCAGAAATGTTGAGCTTCAAGTGACCATAACTCCCCCCATGATTTTGAGGAAGATAGATAGGCCGTAAACTATCAGGAGGTTTAATCAGCCCTATAGCCCATATCACTACCATGTTCGCCATGGGATCAACCTTCACATCATACTTGGTATCATTACTATGCAGTGGTCTCCTATACCTAATGAATGATACCCCACCCTTCCTGTGCCCATAAACCAACCTTGTATCATTCACCAGCGAATCCATAGGGTTATACATAAAATCTGGACAAACTCCCTGAAAAGTGCCATCCGCATTGATCATACACTCACTATACTTAGTTATATAATAATCATGAGCAAATGGCATTCCATCCCGCGTAAACCCTGCAATTGCCACATCACCACCTATCATCAAAGAATCGGAACCATTGGGATTCGCCCAACCGAAACCCATATAATTCTGAATTCCAATTGCAGCCTCCAGACCAATATCAATCAGATCCTCCCCCTCCTTAAAACTCCACCTAATCCTATAATTATCAGACAAAACCTTACAATTATCAAACACAGTGGGCTGCTCCTTATTCGACGAATTCGCACCACCGTTCACGGAGTAATTGCTCAACAAAACATGGCCAAAATCAGAAGCCGTGGGGATATCCCAGACTGCCAGAACATTAATTTGATCCCAGGTCACATTTTTCCGCAAATGAACAACAAAGCTCTCATTTTTGTAAGTCTGATTGAGGGTAGAATCGGAAACGATAAAATCCATCGGTGAGATTCTGGAAAGTGTCACCAGCGGCGCCCCACCAGTGGACATCGGCGCCGGCGAGCATGTCGAATTGCGAAACCCGAAATGAACAGTCATCAATGACCGAGAACTGGCCGCGCAGCTGGTGCTGCACCATGGTGAAGTGCGAGGTGAAGTTGAGAAGTGAGGTATTGGTCCGCGTGCAACCCGAACCCGGATCGGAATACGAAAAACGGATCAAAAACAGAAAGAGCCCCAAAAGGAAGAGCTTTGATGGGGCCATGGGCGGAGATCGGCGATGGCGGATCTGGGTTTTCACGAAGGGATCCAATATGCAGCAAATGTGTATGTGATTGGTTTGATGTGTCTAATTATACATATACATGGAAGGGCTATATGCATATATATGTATATGTATATAAGTGTATTAGCATAGAGAGAAAGACCAACCTGGATGAGAGAGAGAGAGAGAGAGAGAGAGAGAGAAAGTGGAGTTGCCAGTTCGCCAAGGGTTGACGAAGAAGTGGAGAAAGCAGCGTAGGGGTTTTCCAGATTTGCAGTCCCCAACTTATTCTGTTGTGCTTAACAGTCAAGACTTGTATTTTAGCCTTTAGGTGTAATAAATAAATAAAATGAAAAATAAAAACAAAATGGAGGAAAAAGTATTAAAAGATAAAATGAGTATTTTTTTTTTACGGACCTTCAAGTATCTGACACTCTATTGAGGCTCGACTAAATTCGGGACGAACATTGTCATTGTGAAGACCTATATAAGTGGTTATTGAGAATTATTTAAATTTGTTTTTTTGGTTTTTAGAGAATCCTGAAAATGCTTTAAAATAAATTTATAATAACCAAAAGAGTGAAAAGCTATCAAATTAATTTTCAGCTTGAAAAAAAAAACTCTATCAAGTATTCATAGAATGAAAGTTGGTGGATTCACATTTTTTTGGGTTGATTATAAATTTTCATGGAATTTTTTGTGATGTAGAAAAATTATTCTAAGGGGCTTTTAGTAATTTTATTTCTTTCCTTCCGATACTTTTAAGGAAACTTTTGATATATTAAAATTTCAAGAATATATGCTTTGTTTGGAATTAAAACTAGTAGTGGCAGCTTTAAGGGCTAATTTATACTAGTTTAAGAGAGCGTTTGGCAGAACTTATAAGTTCTTAAAAAGATTTTATAAGTTGTTTGGGAACTTATAAATTCTTTAAAAGTGTTTGATAATTTTTTAGTAACAAAGCTTATGAATTTAAAAAATAAATTGTTAAGAGCTTATAAGCTCGAAAAATAAAAGTAAGCTCCTTAAAAAAAAAATTTCAAACAGTTTATACATTGTCTAATGCTAAAATATAAAATAATATAATTATTTTTTTTTCCAAGATTACATTTCTACTATATCATAAAATATTTATTTGCATAAAATTAACATTATTTTATCTTTTTCAACCATCATTACACTTTAAAAAACATATAAGCTTTAATTTTTATCAAACAAAATTACAACTTAACAGCTCCAAAAATATTTTATAAGTTACAGGGTCTTATTTTGTCCAAATACTTTAAAATTTCATTTTTAAAATAAGATGTAAGGGCTTATAAGCTCAAAAAATATTTTATAAGCTCGCTCTTTTAAATAAATTTAGCCAAACACTCTCTAAATCAAGACTACATCCAAGGATTCAATTATTTTATAACATTTTTCAGCACTAATATCAATGTAAAGCCAACTCCCCCCCCCCCCCCCCCACCCTCCCCCAACCCAAAAAATAAATAAATAAATAAAATTGCAAGGAATTATACTCCATTCAACCCTGCACTCTACAACCATTTCCTCTCCAATTCCCCCTTATTTCTCATTTCTAAAAGGGATAATTACACGTACGCTCCTGAAATTTGGTGTAAATACACTTTAATTCTCTGAAATTTTGGCATATATACTCTTTGATTCTTTGGGATCTGCCATAATTATAAAAACCCCTATACCGTCAATTTTTGTCTTACAGTTACCTAATTGAGATTTGCATAATTCTAGCAACCATCCTATTGTCAGCTTTCATATACGGTTCAACTCCCCTAAAAGATTCATGTATTTAAATCAAACCTCAAGGGGTGTAGGTGTAATTATCTCTTTCCGCTGATCAACAACTTAATCCTTTAAAGCCATATTTGGTTTGGTGGATTATGGACATCTGCACCCTGCAGATTTATCAACGGAACAATAAAGGGCAAGTGCTGCAAAATTGTTCAAACACAACTAGCCAACAAGTGTGTTAGTTAGCTCCATTTCAACAGACTACTATCTACTATCATGCATAGCAGCTCCAATTGTCTGCATATATGCAATGACTCGTAATTATTGACTCTCTTGTCCTGGAATAGCTTACAATTTAGAAGTAGCGGCTCAATGAGACATACATATGTGCAACTGCAAGTGTGTGTGCGTGCACACGCATGTGTGTGTGAGCATACGGCTTGTCTGTGTCTGTGCTTGGACTTGTGCTTATTGAGTCTGGTTGCAACTGTGTTAGAGCGCGCGCATGTGTGTGCATGAGAGTGCACCGCTCAAATTGTCTGCATCTATGCAAGGACTTGTGCTTATTGCTTCCAGACTTGATAGCCCTCTTGTCCTGGGATAGCTCACAATTTTGCAGCACCAGTTCAACGAGATACACGTGTGCCAATGTGCGCTTGCTTGCTTGTGTGTTTTACCAGACATTCTTTCAGGCACATATGATCCCGGACATAGAAAGATATCCAGGGATGGAGAACTTGGATATCCATTCGAAGATGGTAAGCATACAAACCTTAAAACAAAATCCAACAGCATCCAGCCATTAAGACAAAGGATTATTTGGTAAAGACTGTTTTTCTTGCAACATTTATGTCATACTTTACAATATCCTCAAAGCTACAACACCCTCCATGGGAAGATTCAGTTACACATGATGATCCCAAAGTTAAAAAGACAATCAAGAAAACTAAACAAGCAACAAACTTTCTGCAAGTACAAAATCCACATGGGATTTAAGGGACTACTTCACCTAATACACAATGGGGGAGGGGTTCCTTTTATTTCTCAGATCCATTTTCGACACCAAGGCCATACAGCACACCGGCATACTTCTCAGTCGAGCCATTAAAGAAGTTATCTTTCAGCTTCTTGAAAGCACAAGACGTGAGCAAACTATCAGAGCCCGCCTGATGACAAATTCCAAACCTCTCGACTTCTAAAAGCTCTGCTAACTTATTGAGCCCACCATGGAGGCTATTGCAGAACTTCATCAAATGCTTGATATCATACACTATCGGAAAGTACATATTCAGTAAATCAAAGAAGCCAGCCGGAGTCTCGGGCAAGCTTCTACAAGTCAGCAACTTGAGCAAATATCCGAAATCATAGCCACTGTGAAACGTCACCCAACGCACGCTATCATTCAAAACAATCCCAGAAGACATCAAGAGCTCTGCAAAGTGGTTCGAGTCAATGCCCATCTCATTGTTCTTCTTGAAATCAATCCCACATTGCTTCAACAGTTCAATCGAATCATTAGCAAATATATCCTTGCTCAAATTGAATTCTCGGAAATTAAATTGCCAAATGCAGCCAGTGTTAGTCCCACAAGTGGGTAAATTCCCATTCTCATCCGAAAACGTTAAGCCCAACTGAATCAACTTCAACATATCAACATTATCCTTCAAGGTTTGATAATTGTACTCATGGATATGATTAAAGTTGCCCACAGGACGAAGAACAACACCTGGGAACTCGCTATCCATAGCAACATAGGGATAATCATCGACTATATCACGAATCAGAGCGAATTCTTGCTCAAGATTGTCATTCCATACCTCCCTGATTTGAATCGAGTCGTTCTTTGGCAACTCAGACATTTCTTCCTTTTTTTCTTAATCTTTACTTCGTGGGCCAAAAGGGCCAGTCTTGGGGGGTGACGAGATAATCTTGAAATTGGTAATCTTGAACTCAATCGACCAGATCTGCACATATTAAGAAGAAAAAAGTCAAGCCCAGAAAATATTTCAGCATAAAGATCGAAACCTTGAACTGGAAGCCATGGATAACGAGATCAAGGAACAAGCGAGAGTAAGGCGAATCGAACAATAAAAAAACCAAAAATAAAAGTTAGAGAGAGAGAGAAAGAGAGCAAGATTTTCTGGTGACTTTGTGTAAAAGATCCGACCTTGAGCTGGTGAAATGGTGTTCTGAATTGAATAATCCGAGGCTTTGCGAGCACTGATTAGCGTGCGTCAACGACGAGATGGTAAAGTGCAGATAGAGGGGTTGGGGGGTGGGGGGGGGGGTGTGTTCAGGGTCTAACACTGTGTTTGGGTACGGGTACTTCAAGGCATCCGGATTTCTGAACGTGATTTTGACCACTTGGGGAATTATTTTTAACAATATATTTATATATTTATCTCTTGAACTTGTGAATGAAATAAATAAGTTAGGACGTTGCTTCTATACTGATCTTTATAATACTTAATTTGAATTAATTGAATAATAAATTAGAATTGAATGATTAAAATTAATATATATATATATGTAATTATATCAATAACTCAAATAATTAAATTATAAATAAATGGACTAAATTATTATTAAAATAACACAATACACTACTACTAAGGCAAAAATAAAGACTCGTGCATGTCTCGATGAAAATTTGAATTTAAACTCTAAGGACACGTTTATTATTTTGGAATGAATCTGATAAATATATTTACTAACTTAATTTATTATTTACTCGTAAAATTTTAAGTATATGATTATACAATGGTCCGAGATCTATTTGACATATTTATTTGATTACAGATCACATCTTTTTCTTTCTTTTATTTCTTCCTTTAGTAAATTTGGAAAGATAATCTTATCCTTTTTTTAACAAATAATAGCATCTTTTGAATCCATATTACTAGCTGACTTTGTACATAAATACTCAAATTTGAATGATTGCAGGTTTTTCAAATTTTGAATGATTATATATTAATTGATATTCAATATTTAAATATTTATCTTAATAAATACAAAATTTAGATAATACAAAGTTGAAAATATTTTTAATTATCAAAAATTGAATGTTCACAGTACTACGACTTATAAAAATAAATTTACTAATTTAAATGAAATTAATTAAATAAATCATATTAAAAGATGGATGATAGTTTTAAAAGTGGGACAATGGATAAATATGTTCATGGTGCTATAAATTTTGAGGGTGAATATAAGAAACACTTGAAAAATAAGAGGACAATAAAGTATTTTTTTTTATTTAATCCAATATAGTAAATCCACACACACAATCAAATAATAAATTAGTAAAAGCATGGAATATTTTGAATAAACAAATAAGTTAATAAATAATTAAAATTTAATATAATTTTTTTATTAATAATTTATATTTAATGATCATATCAAGTCATATCAAAAGTAGCAAATGTATTCGAAAATTATTGAGATATAAATTTTATTGATTGAGTTGGATCTCATCAGCGCGCCGACTGATTTTAAAATTAACGAAGTCATGATAAGACTACTTAATTATATTCATCCCGCAAAGAAGGTTAGAACGAGTAAAAATTGTTGACCATCTCAGTCGTCCAATTCCTCATGTATTTAACTTTATCCAAAACTATGATACAGACGTGCCCCCAATCAAAGGGCAAATCATTTATATTGGGTCAAGGAATCATAAAGAACATGCTCACGGTGCAAAGTTACAAAAACAAAATTAAATAGAATTTTTGGTGTGTGTGTGTGTGTGTGTCGGGCCATTTTAGGTAGCAAAGTTGCAAAAACAAAATATTTGATTTTAATTTCTGCAAGACTAATTTTTACCATAAATATATTTCTTGTAAGACTTTTTACCTGGATAGTAAAATCATATCAATTTTTTTTGTAATATTATATGTAATTATTATAGTAGTATAATAATGACAAATACATATCTCTATTATTAAAATAAGGGCAAAATACACTTTGTTCTCGTGTTTTATACTCTTTGCAATACCTATCCCTTTATACTATCTAAAATATTACTTACCTTTTTTAAATTGATTACCCTAATTTTTAGTGACAAAATTACCTTCTATTTCATTACACATATATTTTATCTTATTATTTTTATATCAATATTTGTGTAAATAATTATTTATTATTTTTTTTCTTAGTACAATATATTATAAAAATCTCAAATAACTCTCTAATTTATAAATGTTCATTTCTTTTTTATGGCAATAAATGTTCATTTCTCAAGTAAAGCATGTACCTATGTACATTCTTAATAAAAAATAAATGGTTAAAATAAAATATTTTTCGAACAACTTTACATTAATTTGTTGTGCATAATTGATTGATAGAGTATTTTTTTTTATCAATATTTTGAAAATAAAGCACTTTAACCAATTTCACTTAATTGGTCAATATTAATTATTTATAAAATTTAATTATATTGTATTATATTATAACTATTCGTTATTCTTTTATGATACACATGTTTTAATTGATGAATGAACATTTATAATTGAGAATTTTTTTGACATTCTCAAAATATAATTACGAGTAAAAAATTAAAATCAATTATTTTCACCAATATTAATATTAAGATAATAAGAAAAAGTATTTGTATGATAAAATAAAGGTCAATTTTGCCATTAATATTTAGAGTAATTGATCTTGGGGGTAAATGATGTTTTCTATAGTGCAGGAAAGTAAGTGTTGTAAATGACTTGGTATAAAGGGGTAAAGTGTATTTTGCCTTTAAAATAATAAATAAAAGATACATGATGGAGTTGATTTTGGGCCCTTGGTCAGATTTTGAGAAAAAAATTGAATTCAAGCAGGAGTAACTCGAGAGAGTGTTTGAGAGGTAAGATGAGCTCCGATTTGTTAAGAAGTAAACAAACATAAATTAGTTGGGAGTGCCCGCCCCCCAATTAAGACCTCTCAATTGTTAAATTAGTATACATTTAGAGGAGAGAAATTTGAGGAAATATATGGAAAAAGTTTTGAGAAGCCAAGTGTGCCTTTAATATGGGGCCTAAAATGACAGGTGTATTTACGAAAGTGCTTTTGAATTCCTTTAGGTTATCATGAGTCTATATAATTTGAGACGATTCATTGACAGTTGAATAATAATTCTTGTTAGTGCCCATGTGGATAAAGTGGCCGCATTTAATGAATGAGAAGCCGAGGTGACTGATGAGATGCTGAGGTGATTGGTTAATATGACATTACGAATTAATGATGCCCATATTACATGCTAATATTTATGCAGGATTATATATTCTTTGATGAATACATGTCTAGTTGGCAAATTGAGGGGCAAATCTTCAAGGAGGTCGAGTGGATTGTTTGATGGGGAGGTCCTTGAGCGAGGGGCAGCCTTTGACAAGGTTGGCCCATGAAGTGGCTGATGTTCTAGGAGTTTGAGGACACTTGCTCTTAAGGAAGTAGCTGCTCGAGGGAATTAGCCCTCTAGGAGTTAAGGCAAGTCTTCAAATGGATCGAGACTCGAGAGGCTAACTTTTGAGATGGTTGATATATGTTTTGATTAAAGAGTTGAACATATACTAATTTAATAGCCTTAAGTGAAAAAATATATCTATTCCATATCAATACAAGTATGCACACTTTATTGAATTAACCCTCTAGGAGGCAAGTCTTTAAAAAGATGGAGAGACTAACTCTCGAGAGGGTTGATATATATTTTAACGAAAGAGTTAAACATGTGCTAGCGTAATAGTATTACACAAAAAACTATATATATCCCATATCAATATAAGTATGCATGCTTTATTGATATGAATATCGAAATTGATTATAAATTTTTAATTTATTAAAAATTTATAATCATTTTCATTAAATTATAATCATAGAATGAATACAACCTATAAATATAATCACTTCCATTAAATTAATGGCCTATGATCTTATGACTTTCATATATAAACCATATATGATAGTTATAAATTTTCAATTTATTGGAATTCATGTGTTTCAGAACCAACACAATAATATTATGATAAACATTTATTTATTGAAGCATATATGTGTAGGGTATGTTGTATCTTTTTTACACCCACATCAAAGTGCTAAAATCCTTAGACTACTAAAAGAAAAGTAATGTGCAATTTTTATTGATTTTTTTAAGGGAAGTAATGTGTAAACGTTCTATTTTTGTGGTTTATGGCTAATATAGAGATCACTCAAACTAAGTTTTTACAATTTTGACAAGTTAAAAGTTAGGTCGAAAGAGAATTTAATCACGAAATATTTCTTTTGGAATTTTCTAAGAAGAGAACTTAATCCTACCGGAACAAAACTTACTTTGATTCACTGTAATTTCATCAACACACTAGTAAATTAAGTCATATCCCTTATCGAATTAGGCATTATGAGCCGGCTACTGCTAGCCATAATATCCCAAAAATCGCCCCATAATATCCCAACTAATTGATAAATTGTACATATTCACTTTCAAAGAATGAAAAAAATAGTGAAATTTAACCACTCCAGCACCGTGTTGGAGGTTACTCAAACTGAGTTAGATCTATATTTTGAAGCCGTAGCACAATACGGGTTGGGCCAAGTTTGCAGAGCATCAGCGAGGCCCGACCCGCCAAATGCTGATAGGAAAAGCGTGCTTTTGCTAGGATACAGTATATTTCCCGTACAATACGAATAGCGTGTTTCCGAGTTTACAACACCACCACCTTCAAACACAACACACACACACAGATCTGAGGGAGTTTCACACACTCCTCGGAAAAAAATGGAACCCGATGCGAGCATCGAGACGAGCAGCATGATCCGGGTGGCGGTCCTCCCGATCGCCGACATACCGCCGCAGCTCTTCCGGGACTACGCCGCCATGCTCCTCCGCCACCACACCGTCCCCCTCAACTCCATCAGATCATTCTACACCGAGCACCAGAAATCCCCATTTGCCAATCAGCCCTGGGATTCAGGCAGCCTCCGATTCAAGTTTATCCTAGGTGGATCGCCGCCCTCCCCTTGGGAGGATTTCCAGTCCAACCGCAAGATTCTAGCCGTCATCGGCGTTTGCCACTGCCCGTCCTCTCCCGATCTCCGCTCCGTCGCCAATCAATTCACCGCCGCTTGCAAGGGTTATGCTTCCTCACTTGTTCAGAAATGCTTCGCCTTCTGCCCGGGGGATTCTCAGGTTAGTGTTGTTTGCTATTATCAGGGATAGCTGATCAGTAGTGTAGCTGGGGGTGTGGCTGTCGAAGTGAGATTCAGATTTCTATGCCGGATTGTTCAGTTTAAGGTGTTCGGTGGGGGTTTAAAGGAATTTGTGATAGGAGGGAGTGAAATGGATGTCCGCTGTTGGTGTTTTTCTCTTTATACATAATTAAGTGAGATTTTTCACGATTCGCTATGCTGATAGGTTTGTATATGTCGAATGTAATGTTGTTGCTTTCGAGCACTGTTGAGTTTGTTATAAGAGTGATTTTGTGATAGTTTGACAAATGGTTTTCCCGACTAGAGTCTACGTCTTGGAGATCAAAATAATTGGAGACACAATGGGCACTGAGTCTTTAGTTAGACATGAGCTTTTCTGGTTTTCAACACCTTGAAATTTCCTTCCTTTATTCTCTTATGATATAAAATATACTATTGTTTAAAACATTTTCAGAAAGAACTGCCATTTGATATTAACAAAATCTCTATTTGGCAACCTTGTACCTTTTCCCACCTTAAATCAGTCATTGATGAGAAATGACATGGCGCAATTTGCTTGCTTGGATGATCTTGCAGCTCGAAGAGGAGAGTCATAAGGGCAGTAACTTAGTACTGTTTCCCCCCGCCGATCGCCAAACTCAGGAATTCCATTTGCAAACCATGGTGCAAGATATTGCTGCCTCATTGTTGATGGAATTTGAGAAATGGGTTCTCCAAGCAGAATCTGGTGGGACTATCTTGAAGACGCCGCTAGATTCTCAAGCCAGTCTGAGCTCAGAGGAGGTTTAAATTTTAGGTGTCCCAGAGATTTTGTTGATTTCTTCTACCGTTATGTCTACTGATGTTATTTATCCCTAATAACATTCACCACCATAATGCAGGCTGACCTTTCTCATTGAAAAAAATCACAGGTGATTAAGGCAAAAAAGCGAAGACTTGGTCGTGTACAGAAAACCATAGGAGACTACTGCTTGTTGGCTGGCTCACCTGTTGACGCCAATGCTCATTTTTCTACGGCATTGGAACTTACCAGGTTGACAGCAGATTTTTTCTGGTATGCTGGGGCTATGGAAGGCAGCGTGTGTGCTTTGCTGGTAAGTACGTCACAACTATATGCATGTTTCAAAGGGACCTTGAGGCTTGTCTTTCTGTTATTATTTTTCTTTTATATTACTATTCTTCTCTTTTAAGTGTTTGCAACTCCTTGGGTGGTTTTGAGTTTGATCCCATTAGCACTTATTATTATGGTTTACCCCTTCTACTGCCACTCATCATTCTAGTGAATGACTTTTAGTTACCCGAAAAACTTTTACGACATTACATCTCTGATTTGTCTTACATCTGTAGATGTGCTTTTACATCTCTGATTTGATTTTGCATCTGTGAATCTGCCTTTTATATGTATGGATCTGTTCTGTGAGTCCATAAGTCTATCCTAGGACTTCGAATGCAACCGGGCTGATAATATTAAAAACGTAGATTGAATATTTGAAGCATCCTCTATTATTGGTTGGTATGTTTATGTGTTTTTCTCAATGAAGGGTCTCAATGATGCTAGTCAGACCATGGCATTGTACATGTGATGGAATAGACAAAAATAAACTAACATTTTCCAGACCAAGCTTAATGGTGATATATAGCTTATTCTTTGCTGTTTTCGAAATTGGAATGACCTGGAATGGGCTTAACATCATGAACTTTGAAGATACTTGTCATGCGGGTTATATAAATTTTCTGATTCTTCATGCTTGTTCACGAGGTTGTTGTGATTGTTAACATATGTTTATCTTGAAACTTTGTTTATGCTGAGTGTTATCTTCTTTTCGCTCAGAAACATTATAAGTTTTCCTTATTTTGCAATGATAGATGGACCGTATGGGCCAGACAGATCCAGTTTTAGAGGATGAGGTTAAGTATCGCTACAACAGTGTGATTCTGCACTACAGAAAATCATTTATACAAGATAATGCTCAGAGGTATACACCTTTGTGGCCCAATAGCAGATTCTCGTACGCATGTACTGTTGATTTTTCAAACGTAATAGCTGGTATAAAAGCGTAAAGCTAATATATTCACATCCTTCACAACTCTTTTCATAATCTAGATACTTGAGATAATTCAACTCTCGGGTGCATTTTGCAATCAGAGTAAAATGATGCATCTGCATTAGATTACTGGAAGGTCTCTCTGTTTTTCATATTGATTTTTATGCATCTCGCTCCTTGACTTGTAACGCACACTTGATTTGTTAGTTTATGTTTCGTTTCTCATAGCTATGATCTTTGCACAGGGTTTCACCCTTGAGCTTTGAACTTGAGGCCACATTAAAATTGGCAAGATTCCTCTGCAGGTACTCTAATCATACTTATCCTTTTTCTCAATTTATTTAAAACTTTTGTATACTACACATGGCTGCAGTCACCCATCTAGATGTTTCAACACGGAAAATGTTTTTCCCCTTGAGTGCTGCATTCACCTATGTATTTATTTTCATAAGGCGGGAGCTAGCGAAGGATGTTGTGGAGTTGTTGACAGCTGCTGCTGATGGTGCGGCATCTTTGATTGATGCCAGTGACAAACTAGTGGTCTATGTTGAAATAGCACGGCTCTTTGGTGCACTTGGTTATCGTCGAAAAGCTGCCTTTTTCTCAAGGCTGGTAGCTCAGTTGTACATGCAACAGGATAATAAACTTGCTGCTATCAGTGCGATGCAAGTCTTGGCAATGACAACAAAAGCATATCGTGTCCAAAGTCGAGCATCTAGTGAACCTTCTATTGTGAGTTTTTCTACCCTAGGGGTACTATATATTCATAGATACTAGGCTTGCGTTTTGAATTTGATGCTTGTGGACATGTAACTATACTTGTTCAGACGTTCTCCAAAGATGATGAAGAAAGAGTGGAATTCAGGACATGCCTTGGATGACACTGATGTACCTGCAACAATAATGGGCCGTGCATGCGGTTAAACATGAAACTTGAAATGCAGTTTTCATACTAGTTTATGTATTTAAATTGACCCCCGTTCTTGAAAATACTTTATATCTAAACAACCTCTATACATGTAAGAACGACATGATAGTTACAACTTACACAAAGACTTGAAAGTATTGAAAAGCACAGAGAAGTTTTTTCATGCATATGCGTATGAAGATTTGTAATTTTTTAGCAAGTTGCCTTCAGATCTTTGGCAATGCTGTTCATTTTCTGGGAAAATACTGCTGTTTTCACATTGCTGCATTGTTTTTGACCCTTGTCCTCCCCCAATGTTTGTGAATCTTAGAAGATAGTCACCAGATAAGACAGCTTCCAGTAACCAACTTACATAGTTCATTTATCACCCAAAGTTAGAATCTGATTCTTGTTGTGCTTTTGATTTGTCTGGATGATAGAATATCTAAATGTTGTTATTTTCATTTTGTAAGGAGGCTGGACAAACTTATGCTGATGGTGGAAAAATGCATCATCACTCGATAGTCTCCTTGTTTGAGTCACAGTGGAGCACCCTTCAGATGGTTGTGTTGAGAGAAATTCTTCTTTCTGCTGTTCGTGCTGGGGATCCTCTTGCTGCTTGGAGTGCAGCTGCACGTCTACTTAGGTCTTATTATCCTCTAATTACACCAGCTGGGCAAAATGGCCTGGCCAGTGCACTTGCAAACTCAGCTTTCAGGCTTCCTTTAGGAACTAGGTGTGGTGATCCGGCTATGCCATTCATCAGGTATTTTACATGAATTTTCTTGCGTTTTGATCTTGGTAATAGTCTATTAGATAAAGTTAATGACAAGCTCTTCTAGCTGGTCCAGTTAGCTCATTGTCTGCTGAGCTTAGTTTTGTTTATGCAATTGCATTTGGATGTAGATCTTTGGCCTTGAGCAGTTTCACCTGGCACATGCAAGTGTAAATACTGTGAATTATGCATATATAAACATATTTCACCGATACAAAATTGTTCACAAGGAAAAGCATAAAAGTATATCCTCATCTACTTTTGCTTCTGGTTAGTCAAACTGAACCCTGCTAACATTTATCACTATTTCTTTGAAGTAACCTTACCTAATCTCAAGATGAGAATCTGGACCCGTTTAATATGCACCTTGGTCTAGGTTAAAGTAGTATCCAAGAGCATGTCTTATCACACGGTAACAACTTTGCTTACTTTCCTCTTAACCATCTTCTGGTAAAATGCTCTAGGTTGCATTCATTTCCTTTACACTCATCGCAAATGGACATTGTTAAACGCAATCCAGCTAGAGAAGATTGGTGGGTAGGGTCTGCTCCTTCTGGGCCATTTATTTATACGCCATTCAGCAAAGGGGATCCAAATCATAGCAATAAACAGGACCTAACCTGGGTGGTTGGTGAGCCTGTTCAAGTACTGGTGGAATTAGCAAACCCCTGTGGCTTTGAAGTGATGGTTGATAGCATCTACCTTTCTGTGCATTCGAGAAATCTTGATCCCTTTCCTGTAAGTGTCAGTCTTCCACCCAATTCTTCAAAGGTGATCATGTTATCCGGAATCCCAACAAAAGAGGGTCCAGTTTCTATTCCTGGATGCATTGTTCACTATTTTGGTGTCATCACTGAACATTTTTTCAAGGAGGTTGATAATCTGCTTATTGGTGCTACTCAAGGGCTTGTGCTTTCTGACCCTTTTCGGAGCTGTGGAGCAACAAAGTTAAAAAGTGCAATTGTACCTAATATTTCAGTGGTACCACCGCTGCCATTGCTAGTATCACATATTGTAGGTGGTGATAGGCTCTGTCATGTTATATGAAGGTGAGATACGTGATGTATGGATTAGTTTGGCCAATGCAGGCACTGTTCCAGTTGAGCAGGCACACATCTCATTGTCAGGGAAAAACCAAGACTCTGTCGTATCAATTGCTTCTGAAAATCTGAAGTCAGCCCTCCCTTTGAAACCTGGTGCAGAAGTGACAATACGTGTAAAATTAAAAGCCTGGCAGCTTGGTATGACGGATTCTGAAGCTTCTGCGAGCAAGAGTGTCCAAGGAATCTATGGGAGACAAGTTAAAGATGGAAGCAGTCCAATGTTGTTGATCCACTATGCAGGTATTTCTTCAAGGCCATTGCTCATACTTCTCAATTTGTGTTCAGAATTACTTTCTCTAGCTCACTCTAGACTCCATGCCTTAGCTAAGTCCTGTAATTTCTCAGCCTCCACTGTTCTTAAGTCAGCTCCTTAGTTCTTATTCTACCTTCTCAAATTAGCTTTAATCCTCACCTATGGAAGTAGTCAGATAGAATATTGCCTGGCCTTTCTTGTGAATTTTGCAGTAGCTTTATGCAGCACTCACTTAGGGTTGGTTGTGATTATCATTTCTTGTCTTGTTAGGTCCACTGAAAAATTCTGACGAGCCACAAACGGAGTCTGTTCCACCTCCTGGGCGGCGTCTGGTCATTCCCTTAAACATCAGTGTTCTGCAGGGCTTATCTTTTGTAAAAGCTCGTTTGCTATCAATGGAAATTCCAGCTCGCATTGGTGAAACTTACACGAATCTAGTTCAATTGGATGGCACTAAGCAGGCCAATGGTTCTGAAAGACAGACTGATAGGTTCGTGAAAATTGATCCTTACAGGGGAAGTTGGGGGCTGCGCTTCCTTGAATTGGAGTTGTCTAATCCAACAGATGTTGTCTTTGAGACTAGTGTTTCAATTGACATGGAGAATCCTAACGACGAGGATAACCTTTCCCGCTGTACTGGTGCGGAACTCAGTGACCCTAAAACAAGGATCGACAGGGGTTACACTGCTCTAGTGCTTATACCACTCGAACATTTTAAATTACCTGTTCTTGATGGCTCTTTTCTCGTCAAGGGTTTTCAAAATAATGGGACTAATGATGGTCATTGTCCCAGCTTCTCAGAAAAGAATGTTAAGGCTGAGCTAAATGCATCCATTAAGAATTTGATTTCAAAAATTAAAGTCCGGTGGCAATCTGGGCGCAACAATTCGGGAGAATTAGATATCAAGGATGCAATACAAGCCGCCCTCCAGGCATCTGTTATGGATGTGCTACTGCCAGACCCACTGACATTTGGCTTTAGGCTTGCTAAACATAGTTCAGACCATTCAGCAAAAATAAATTCATCTGAAAAGTCTGACATTCAGGACAGTTCTTGTGCGTCTGGAGGTTCCATTATCGCACATGACCTTACTCCGATGGAAGTACTGGTACGCAACAATACCAAGGAAACTATTAGGATTAATCTTAGCGTCACATGCAAAGATGTAGCTGGTGAGAACTGCATCGAGGGTGACAAGGCAACCGTTCTATGGGAAGGTACTAGCATAAGCATTTCTTTTGCCCATAACCCTGTTTCTGTTAACATGTGTGTGCAGTTTGCTTCCCATCGTCTGTTTCCTCAGCCTCCATGTAGACTTACCCTTTCATTTATGCTGTTACCTGATTTTTATTCTATGGAAGAATACTCCCGCTCCATTTTCATTATATGGAAGAATACTGCACCACTATTGTTGTTAATATCTGATATGTGCATGCTGTTCTTCTTTCTATTTTAGGTGTTTTGACTGGTATTATCATGGAGGTTCCTCCTCTTGAAGAAATCAAGCATATTTTCTCTCTCTACTTCCTGATTCCAGGGGAGTACACAATGTTGGCTGCTGCTGTGATTGATGATGCTAATGAAGTTCTTAGAGCGCGAGCGAGAACTACATCTGATGAGCCGATATTCTGTCGTGGTCCACCATTTCATGTGCAAGTGATTGGCGCTGCATGATTCACATTATATGTATCCGTATGCTCACATCTTCTTTGTTTGATCATATATAGCTCAATGATTGTGAAAGGGGGTATATGCTTACATTCATTTGAATACCTCAGATGTATACGACATGCTTTATCCTTGTGTATTACTTCCGTCTCTTGTGAATGCTTGTTTCATAAGTTCCGTGTAATTTAATATTCTGATTTGTGGTCCCTGAGATTTTATCCCTTGTCATTCCTTGTAAAGATCCATTGGCATTGATGTATCGATTGTTTTTACCCCCATGCCAACGCTTTCGCCAGCTTATGATGATAGACACGGTGCGGTGCAGAGACCAAAGCACACCAAGTTCCGGTGCTCTATGCATTCGCGTACAAGTGCCGGTAAGGTGTTTGTCATACTCGTTCGACTCTAAGACAGGTGAGATAGAGGTGAGTGGTGAAATATCAGTCCACCCCTCGTTCGATAACACATCTAATACGCATCAGGTGAAATCCTTGTCGTACGGTTTATTTGAGACGTCTATAGGTTCGTCTGTGTAACAATGGAGGACTTCGTATGTTGCACAAAACAGCATTTGGCTTTCGAGTTTGGTAGGATAGTTCTAGCCATTTGGACATTCCGGGATACTGTTAAATTCCAGCGATATACTGCATATTTCTTCTCCTTTGCGTTCTTATTTGACTATGGAAACATTTGCATTTTTTTAGTAGTCAAATCAGTGCTTTTATAATGATAAATAGTACTGAACATGCCAAAAAAATTCTAATGAAACACTGTTTGTCCAGATGATACACCAAAAAAGCCTTCAATTTAGCTTCTATCGCTTTTTATTATTCTCTGCCATGTACAATCCACATCACACAACAGCAAAAATATGCCCTGTTTTACGTGAGAATGGAAAATTGGTGTGACACTACAGTATGATATATATAAAAACCACATTATTCAAAGTCCATAATAACATGTTGCTTGGGGGTTTTTTTAGCTTTTTGCTCATCTATCATGTCAACTGTGTATTACATGGTGGGGACCTTTGCTCCCCCTTTTTTTTTTCCCTTGTTCTGGATTCCATAATTTTTTCAGTTCCATGTCCACGTTCATGTTCAGTGCCTTGTAAGAAAAATACGATCACTAAAAGTGTAGGAGTACTTGCGTCGTTGTCGATCACTCGGATAAACACAGTAATTCAAAGAAAAAAATGTGAGCATCCTAAAAAAATAGTAAATCGATACATGATTTAAATAGGTGACGACTATTTCAGGGGTGGAGTCAGAAAGTTTTATTTGACGGGCAAGTTTAAATTTTTGAGCAAATTACGATATGGTGTAATTAGAAATTAGTACCTCTTCTTTTGAAAATTACAGATAACCCCTTGAGGTTTAGGACCTTTTTGTAAATATTAATAGAGATGTCCAAAATGTAATTTTTCTATTATCATAGTAGTCAATCCAACCACTAAAAAATTGCACCTTGTCGAGCCTCGCAAAAATTCCTCAAATCAATTTTGTTATTCTACCAACTTTGGCGAAATAATTTCAATTTCTACCAACACAGAATTGTCACCGTGCATTACCATCTATAATCTGATACTACCATTGCCTTTTTTTTTCCCTTCCAAATTGTCCTCATATATAGATTCTACATCTTGGACTTGTGAAAACCATGGAAATCCTATCTTAAATTCATGTTGAAAACAATAGAAATACAACTTACAGTTATGTCCTATTTCGATGGAGGATAAATTTTGTTAAGTTGAAACATATTTCAAGGGATATTTGTAACTTTCAAAGGTGCAGGAAATTAGGAAATCTAAAACAGCTTTTGGCCATACATTCAGAGCAGTTGCCTGTTCAGTTCATAACTCTTCTGTGGGAATTTATGTATTGCACAGAGTAATGTATCAGAATTAGTAGGCTCTGCAGAACTGTATGGGATTGCCATATCAAGTTGATTCTTTTACTAATGAAAATACATAGTTGATTACACCGACACCCCTCTGAAGTAATTGAATTACCAACTCCCCTCTCAATCTTTTATAATTACGATAACAGGATGACCATGACTGTGACAAACTCCTAATTCCGTTAAGAATTTACAACGAAAAAATATTACTTAAAGAATCCTAAACACCAAAGTACAAACTCATTTTGCAGGAATTTGTTATTCTCATTATTTTTCTGATCATTTTTAGATGAGGTGCTAGATTTTTTAAGCAACGTTAAGAGTTCGAATTTTGGAGCTATGAATCGAGCAATTGAGTTAAAATGATCGCCCCCATAATGAACCTCTGCGATATTCGAATCTGAATTAGTCAACTAATAGGTCGAAACCAGATGGCTATGCAAATTTAGGGGAAGTCGCTATAACTATTATAGATTGACGGTGAAATTGGTAAATCAGATATTTCGGAGGGGCTATTAAAGTAATTATAGGATGGGACCAACTATTTGTCACACTATTCAAATGAGTATGATATTAACTACATTTGGAGCTATTGAAAGAGAATAAAATAATGTGATAGAAGGAAAACTGGCATATATTTAAGATCTAACAATTCATAATGCAATTATGCATATATATATATATCTACATGGATGTCAAGTCATAGACCAAGATAAGTGATTGATTTAACCCCTAGATATTATTTATGGAATTTTAGTTTTTCTAAACTTTCTTGTTATGGGATAATGGGTTGTGTGTGTTAAAAGAATGAAAAGTGAGTGCCTATGTGGTCCAAGAATGGAGGGCTTTGTACAAGTGGTATTGTGGTCCATGAACAAAGCCAATTTTTGAGGGCAAAGGAAAAATCATGTGTGGTAGGGTTTGAGGGGATATGAATGCTACCCAAGTTTTTGACACCACCTTATCCTTACAAAGGTTCCATGTATGTATGTATTTGTGTAATTGCACCAAATTATTCTATATTTTCTTTTCATCTTTGTCATGTCACCATGTCACAATTGTTGTTATGTTCCATCTCCATAGTACCGTGAGGAATAAAATGCGACTAAATACTAAAAGTATTGGATGTATTCAAGGATTGATTTTATGTGAAGATTCAAATTATCTTGTCTTTTAATAGGGTGGAATATAAGAAGAAAAATACAGATTTCATGCTTTTAAGATACAAAATTCATCCCTATAAGCTGGGGTGGAGCTAGAGAATCAGATAAAAATCTTCGATATTTTATATAAATTCGATCATACCACCCCAAACAAATATTTCTAACTCCAGTCTTGAGTCTTGACTTTAAATTCATTTCATTTCTTTTTTTTTTTTCTGAGAATAACTAGTCCTAGATATTATTGCCACATCATCATTCGATTGTGGAATTCTATGCCGAATTAGATGCCATTCCGATGGAATCGAACTAAAATTGTTAACATTTCGAACATAAATACTAGACTAAAATCAAATCTCGCTTAATAGAAAAAGGAGAGAACAAAATTCCTAATGAAGTCAACATAACACGCATAACTAAGGACGGAAGCTAGGCAATCTTTATTTGGATGAGTGTCATCGAATTTTATATAATTCGGAGAACAGGTCGAAATTTTAATAAAAAAATACTCATAAAATATAGTTAGATATAGAATTAAAGAGAAATGACAGCACCTTCTAACTTTCCTTGACTCCGTTTTTTAACATAATGAGCATTGCAAGAAAGTAACCCTTCATTATTGAAAATTTTGCGATGAAAACTTTTTTATCACAGATTTTAAAGTATTTGTGATAGAGTAGTGGCGGAACTCAATGTCAATAAAACTAAGGAAACAATCAACGATGAGATATTTACTTACAGAATTATTATAAATGAAGTTCGTCTAAGAAATTAAATTTATAATGTATTAATTCGTCATTAAAAGACAGTACAGTGGAGATCAACGAATGAGAGAACATGAAATTATGAGTAGAAAAACAAAAAGTAGTTTCTGCAAGTCTTGGACGGAAAGATTGATTTGTTGTGGATAAGGCAATCACAGCGTTTTGGTGGGACACCATAAAAATCACGCGTAGAATTGGACATTTCAATAACGATGTAGATTACTTGGACAATAAAAACATGCCGTCCCATTGAAAAATTCATTGTTAACTTAGTTTTATGGGCATTAAAAAGTTACTGATTGAAACATGTTTTGTCTATTAGTCCAAATTGTCTGTAAAGGCACTAGAAAAAGGCAAACCACTGCAATATCACTGGCTTGGACCCATAAACATGAGGGTTTTCTTTTTGCTTTGGGTTATGCATCAATGTTTGGTCCAATTCATATACTCACTAATCCAAAGTTAGTCGTATTTTATACGTATCTATATTATTATAAAAAGAAGGTTATTTTTATCTTACAATGACGGTTATTTATGTGATTTTATAAAATTTATCCCTTCAATTTTATGTAAAATAAATAGAGATATGTAAAATTATGGTTAAAATTGAAAATTCACATGAAATCGATTCAATTCGGATATCAAATTTTGATGTGCCAATTTTACCCTTTTAATTAGTAAACACATGCAATAAATAAGTAAATAAAAAAGTAAAAATTATAATATTACATACAATTCAAAAAATCCATGTTCTCAACCCACAAACCACTTTCTCTAATTACAATTACTTGATTTTTTTTTCTCTTTTTGTGTTTATTCTTTGTCATGTAATTTTACTTCATATAATTATTTTATTTTTAAATTATTATAGTTTAATAAATTATATTCAAATAATTCTTAAAAAAGTATTCTTATAAGAGAAATTTAATAATATATTTATATTTTCATCCTAAAAAAAATTAAGTACTAAATTAAAAAATATATTTTTTATATTTTGCCAACACATAGAGTATGCGGTATTTCTAGTTTTAATAAAAAGAATTATGTATGAAGTGTGACTAATTTTAAATTATTGGGTATATGAGTGAAATCCACACCCGATCTATAGAAGAATTTTTTCCGAATAGGGTACTAGTCTCAGCTACTAGTTTCCAAACTAAAACGAAGACTATTTTCAGTTACTAGGAACTAAGAAGTCTGGGGTTTGATTCATCAGTAGGAAGTATGATGATGATGGATAGTTATGTAATGGTAATATAAATGATGTTTTATATTGGTTGGATTTGAATCCTTAACGTCGAGTAAATATTCACATCTATCGGATTCGAACCCTTAACTTATTTAGTCAAGAGGCCTCAATCTTACCATTGAATAAAGAATTCAATGCCAAAATATTGACTTTTTAAAAATAAAATGTATTTTATATTTATAAAAACTTCATATTCATTCTCTTAAAATCGAAATTTCTCAGTGCATTGACTGATGAATCAAAAAATTATTCTATGTACCTAGTTTGGGTTTTGTGTATGCACTGAATGGTTCAATATGTATATATTATTATATAATTAATTAATTTGAAAAAAATCAACAGATAAAATATATCACAATCTCAATTCTTTAATCAATATGTGAAGTTCGTACACAGAATTTATGCAAGAATTTTCTTATTGAATCAGTAATGAGACATATTTGTCTTACACCCTTTTTGCCTACAGACTGGAATAATCCATCTGTACTTTCTTTTCCCATTGCTCCTATACATCATGACCTAGATCTTGCACACACCACCACCGGTCCACTCATTAATTTCCAAACACACACACACACACACACACCCCACCCCCCCACCCCCTTTTTTCCTCTTTTATTTTTTATTTTTTAAAGGATGAAGTTGACGCTGCATTTATTACTGAAAAAACCCTAAACCTAAACCTTTGAAAATCAAGATTTATCATTTACGACGAAAACGACTACAAACAACTTGCCTGTTAATTGTCAAATTCCTTTTTTCCTTACATAATATATATATATATATATATATATATATATATGTGTGTGTGTGTGTGTGTGCGCGCGCGTGCGTGTGTGTGTGTGACTATTAAATACATCAAAAAATAATGGAAAAATAAGAAGTAGTTGCTACATATATAATTGACTACCTTGTGCAATATTTTATTTATTAGTATCTGGATTACATTTATATTATTTGAGCTCTAATTTTGTCAATTGCATATAAGTATCTTAAGACCAAATTATAGGCGTGGCTTAGTCAACTATGTGTAGGCCTTAATACAGGTAATTCTATATTCCACCAAACCTAGTAAAGCTCTTGTTTTCAAGTACATGGAAATTACGTTCCTAGCTAGTATTTAAAGCTCTCATGTCATCTTATTTGATTAAATATACATACATATATATATATATATATATTGATATAATTAACTCAAAACACCATATAGATATTAAACGAAACGACACATACACACACACTCACCCAAAATGAAATAAGAGACAACAAGAGGGTTCGAACTCAATAACTTAATAATGTCCGTTCGAACTCCGCTATTAGGCTACAACTCCAATAGTGATTAAATACATATTTAACTCAATTATAAATTATTCAATTACATCTAATAATGTCATTATTTTGTTTTATTACATTATCATATCTATTGTCATGGGCAAATTATATCTACTTCTCATGAGATATAGTATAATTACAAATTGGTCACTCCAGTTTTAAAAATTATAAATACCCGTGAGGTATGTATACGCTTAACGAAATTCATTACTCAACAATGTGAGACATAATTGTGAGTAGATGGGGTTCTGATGGTTTTGACAAATTCTAGATAGAAAAGTTATATACGACATTTTTTTTAAAAAAAAATAGTGGTAGTATCAAATTATAGATGGTAATACTCGATGATAGTTGTGATAATAATATAAACTAAAATTACTTCCTGAAGATTGTTATAATCACAAATTTGACTTAATAATTTTGTCAGATTTGATGACTGCATCTTTTAGTGGTTGATTTAACTACTATGACTACAAAAAAATTGTCTTTTGGATATTTCCTTTAATAGTTACCAGAAAATCCTAAATTTTAAAAAGGCATTTGTAATTTTAAAACAAGAAGAATTAATTTATAATTACCCCATATCTCAAGAGGTATATATATAAATTTGCCCTATTTTCATTTAATGGTTGTTCAATTTGTCACATGGGCCGTTCACCTTGTAAAAATAATTTTTTTACGTGAATATGGTGTTCACACTCATATATATACACCAAATATTTTACATTATGTGATATTTTATATATTAATTTTTTTTTGAAATAAATTACAAATGTCGCAAATTCTAAACCGTTTAATTTATATGTAAGATTTAAATCGGATAAATACAAAAATTTTCCCTATACGGAAGAAATGAAGCTTTCCTGTCAATTCCCTCACGTTTGAATACTATTATTAATTTGTCTTGTTTTCTTCAACAAAAAAACAGGATTTTGGCCATGATTACATAGGTGTGTTAGGAGGTTGGTTTGATTTGATTCCATTCGATTTTACCTATTTCAAATTGAGTTCATTTTTCAATAAATTATGCGTCGTTGAGTTAGGTATGTGCAAAGAAAATTTCAAAAAAAAAAAAAAAATTCAAATGTAAGTTGATACATCCCATCAAAAAAAATTACTTCGAAAACATATATATTTTTCATCATGCACCAAATTATTTTCTGGTTTTTTTTATAGGTAATCTTCGATCCCGATCACCACCTTGACCTGAAAAGAATAATTAAATGTATGATTAAATAATAATTAACTTATTTATTCCTCGAATATTGTCCTTAATCTCGATTAATTTAATTACAAATTTACAAAAAGCACCCAATTTCATTTATAAGGAAAAGCTTACAAACCTCTTTGCCACACTCACGGATATAATTAACATACTATTTCTGTCGAAAAATTCTTACGCAAAACCTAAATTAATCATACTCAACAAATCACGTGATAAATATACTCATTTATCATGATTATTGTCGTCTGATCGGCAACTGTCTCCTAAATATATGCGAATCATATAGTAAATGTAAATCATTCACTGAATAATTAATCCACATCTTTATAATTAATCTACCTATTCTTAAAGTTAATACATGTGAAGTGTATTAAAAAAATGTACTAGAGAATATAATAGAAAATCTCTTTATTCTATATTTGTATTTCATTATTTGATCTTATGCATATGTAAATAAAATACAAAATGAACATACATAAATTCAACTAATGAAGTGCAAAAATAAAATTAGAATACGAAACAGAAAATCTAAACCTGCATAATTGCTTATTAATATTTACATATCCACTTGTGAAAGGAAAAGAGGGATGTATATATGAATTCTTTTAACTCTTTCTTGAAATTGGAAATAATACATACGGCATATATCAAAAATACAATAGTAAATAATCAACAATGCAATAAAGCCAAACCAAAATATATATATATATATATATATATATGCGATAACTACTCCAAAACGTTTGATATGAATTAGGGGCGGAATTACATAAAGTTCACTAGTGCACGTGCACCTTCTGATTTTAGAAGTATTTCATATATAAATAGTTAACTTCAAAAATAGAATAGATAAAAATGACTAGGCATATTACGTGATTAGTTAGTATTGAAAAATATTAGTTGATATTCAAAATATTCGATTCCAATAGACAAAGAGATGGTTGAGTCAATAATTTTGTTTAAAGTTCGATTTTTTTTTAAGAGGGCAATATGAAGTCCTAATCATCCTTTAGAATGCTCCTTTGGTGCACCCCTTGATTTCTTTTTGTTCTTTGTTTTTTTTAATTTAAGTATTTGTATTATCTACAATCCATAATTGGTAACAAGATTTTAAAAATCGAACAGATTGGACCGCCGACTGATTCACAAAACGACTTAGGTTGAGCCATACTAGTAACCCATGAATTGATTAATTTTTCGAGTTAATGAACAGTCTGAATTTTAAAATATTGACGGGTAGATGCATCCGTAATCCTATGATCCTAATTTCGCCACCAATGCTAGCTATGTAAGCACATAGTTGTGTTTGTAATATTTTGTAATTAAATAATTAAGACGAGAGAAAAGGAACAGTGGGCCGCTGATGCCGTTGGGCTGACGGCACTGAACCTAGGCCCACTTGTTTTTTTTCTTTTTTGTAAAAAAAAGGAGAAAATTGATAAAGCACGAGTTAAGGTCTAAATAATTGTGGTAGGCATAGTGGACCATTTGCAAATGACGATATCAGACAACATAACACGTACTAGGTTTTGGGACCACGAACTTTTCACTGTCGGGAAAATTTCCATGGATCCAACAGTCGAGATTATGTTGTATTTTTTATTTATATATATATATTTTTAAATAAATTAAAAATATGATGTGATTTGAATCATTTTATATAGGGGTGTAAATGAATTGAATTACAAATATAGTAGGATGAGGTATTAAATTCCTTAAACAGTATTCAACTCCCATAATGGATTTTTGCAGTACTCGATTCAATTTAGTCGATCAATAAATATGAATCGGGAGGTTAAAATCAAAAATAAAATAAAATAAAATAAATGAGTTGAGCTCGATTCAAAATGATGAAGCTCAAGCTCAGCTCACCTTGTGTAAAAGTAGAGTTCGGGCTTCAATTTTTATAATATTATTTTTTAATATATTATATTTTTCTCTAATTAAATTTATAAATAATAAAATATTACTATTATTTCTAATATGTATAACTTAAACATTTAAATCGTAATAATCAGTATTCTTTTTTATACAAATCTATTATCAATATTATGTTTTTAGTTGTTATTATCTATATATTTAAAACAAAATATTAAAAAAAAAAAAAAACTCATGAGTTGATTTATGAATTTTTGAATAGTCATAGCTAGGCCTGTCAATGGGTAGGGTTTTACCCTACTCTGACCCTAACCCTAAAAATACCCGATTAGATATACCCTATACCCTACCCTACCCGATTTAAATATTTACCCATTGGGTATGCGTATTGGGTCTACCCTATTTTTAGGGTAGGGTATGGACCCTACCCGATCATATATTTTTTTTTATTTGTATTTTTTTGATATTGTGTTTTTTTTAGCTCACACACATAGTTTTCATGCACACACACACGCACTACACATATTTTTTCACACTGCACACATATTTTTTCACACACTGCACACACACACACACTACACACACTGCACACACACACACACTACACACACTGCACACACACAGTGTGTGTGTGAAAAAACACACACTGCACACACACACACACCCACACTGCACAAAAAACACACACTGCACACACATACACACACACGTGTGCACACACACTGCACACACACACACACATACACTGTGTGTGTGTGAACAGTTTCACACACACTGTGTGAATTTTTTCACACACACACACACTGTGTGTGTGTGCAGTGTGTGTTTTTACACACACACACACACACACTGTGTGTGCGTGTGTGAATACAGTGTGTGTGTGTGTGAAAAAATTCAGTGTGTGTGTGAAACATCACACACACAGTATGTGTGTGTGTGTGTGAAAAAATTCACACAGTGTGTTTGTGTGTGCAGTGTGTGTGTATGAAACTGTGTGTGTGTGTGTGTGCAGTGTGTGTGTGAAACTGCAGTGTGTGTGCGTGTGTGTGTGTGTGCAGTGTGTGTGCGTGTGAAACTCTGTGTGTGTGTGCAGTGTGTGTGCGTGTGAAACTGTGTGTGTGTGTGTGTGTGCAGTGTGTGTGCATGTTAAACTCTGTGTGTTTGTGTGTGTGTGTGCAGTGTGTGTGTGTGTGTGTGTGAAAACACACAGTGTGAGTGTGTGAAAATTGTGTGCAGTGTGTGTATGTTAAAACACAATGTGTGCGTGAAAAATGTGTGCGTTTAGTATGTGTGTGTGTGTGAAAAATATGTGTGTGTAGTGTGTGTGAAAAATGTGTGTTTGTGTATGTGTGTGAAAAATATGTGCGCAGTGTGTGTGTGTGTGTGAAAAATATGTGTGGTGTGTGAATATCCATTGGGTAATAATACGTGTAGTGTGTGAAGGGTAGGGACGGGTAAGACCCTACCCTAACCCATTCATTTGTAGGAATATGGGTTAGGGTAGGGTATGGGTAAATTTTAAAATTTTAGGGTATAAATAGAATACTGATATAAAAAAAATGGATAAGGGTAGAATAAAATCCTATTCATTGACAGGCCTAGTCATAGCTGAGTTTGAGGCCGAAAATTCGAACTTGACCTGAGCTTAAATCGAGCCGGCTAGCCTCAATTCAAATGGGCCCCACTTTTCTCTCAACTAAGAAGACACTTCCTCTGTCCTTTGCTCCGCCAAGCCATCTTATAGACATTTAATTTCCGTTGGAATCTTCTACTATATAATTATGTTGTATCTTCTATTACATTTATTAATATATAAATATATATTGATAAGTGATTGAGATAAAAAAAAAGGGAGAAAATTTGATGATATGAAAAAAAATATAAAAATTTTCGTGTATTGATGAACGATCGAAATAAAGAAAAAGAATTTTTATATTTTTTTTCATATAATCAGTTTTTTTTTATCTCAACCACTCGCCAAGATACGTATGTTGTATTAATAAATATAATAATATATGTAACACGATTATACAATAAAATTCGAAGTGATTCAATTTAAACTTTATACATACATCAAACAAATTAAATTATATTATATCAATACTTACTCATCAACATACAAAATAAAACATAATATAAAATAATTTCATCTATATAGGGCAAAACATCGAATTCATACCAGCACCAATCCCTCATTTCTTTTGGTACAAGTTTTTTTGTTTTTTTTCTCTCTCTTTTGCCTGTTTCTCTCTTTTTCTTGTTTTAAAGTTTGTCCACAATGATGGAAAAGGCTGGTCATTTCTTCCTACTTCTTTACAATCTCTCTCTCTCTCTCTCTCTCATGTTTTCACACGCACGCATAAGCTATAAACGCCATGGCCTAGGGCCTAGTCACTAGTCTTTTCTTACTGAGAGAGAGAGAGAGACGTGGCTTCCCCTGGTCTTGTTCTTCTCCCTCCCTCCTTTGCTTCCTCTTGTTTAGTTTTCTCTCTCATCATATATATATATACTTCTCTATCAACCGTTGACGTTCATTTTCCAGAAACGCGGCACCAAAAATTACGCCATTATACGATGATGATACACACCATATATTACTCTGAATCCCGTCCCTGTAATCCAGCAAATACTCATAACACGCCATGATCATCGACGCAAATCCCTCATTACTGTAAAAATTTACATATTTTCATACTCAAATCCATGGCCTTTCCCAACAATTTATCCCAAGAACTGCCGCTCCACCATTTCTCCGACCACCCTTTACCCCAAAATATACACCCGGCGGACTCGTCCACCGACCCCAAGCCCGCCGACAACCACCACCAGCCTCCGCCCACCTGGCTGAACGGCGCCGTCCTCCGCCAGCAGACCCAGTTCTCCTCCGCCGCCGACGCCAATTTCCTCAATCTGCACACCACCGCCGACTCCTCGGCAGCCGCCAGTCAGTGGCTCTCCCGCTCGATTTTGCAGCGGAGTGTCAGCGATGTCAGGGAGGATCTTCAGGCGTCGAATGACACGATGATGCCCGCCGCGATTTCTCATGAATCGGCCGATTTGAACAGCAACACCAACAATGATAGTGGTAGGAATGACAACAGAGAGGTGGCTGACAGCGCCGGCGGCGGTGAAGGAGCGGTGAATTGGCAAACTGCGAGGTACAAAACGGAGATTTTGTCCCATCCCTTGTACGAGCAGCTCTTATCTGCGCATGTGGCGTGCTTGCGTATCGCGACCCCCGTCGATCAGCTGCCCAGGATTGACGCGCAGCTCGCACAGTCTCAGCAAGTGGTTGCCAAATACTCTGCGCTTGGACAGGGAAATCTTGGAGATGATAAAGAGCTCGATCAATTTATGGTAACGACTCACAAGTTTTCTTTCCTTCTTTTTTTTTTTTTATGCAATAACTCGGGACACCTATAGACGTCAAAAAACACACACACTCACCAAGGGGGTGGGGAGAGAAGAAGAGGGTTCGAACGGGTGCCAAGTTCAAACCCCCAACTGCTCACAAGTTTTCGTTCGTGGATAATTTTCGATTTTTGGTTTCCTTAATGTGGTAAAATCTTGGTCCGTTGTTATTCAGCACTCCAAAGATCGTTGTTCTTCGCACTGAAATCTTGTTTTTTTCTTGTTTCGTGAACTTTCTTGTTCTTATTAGTAGGCAAAAGCGTGCTTGATTTTATTCACTTGTTGGTAAAGGATGCCATCGAGGCCCGATATGAGTCTCAGAAAATCTTCTTGAATAGCCTGTAGGGACTAAGTTTCTATGAAATCCAAAGCTTCTTCAAGAAGATGTGTTGAAATTTGTCTCAAAATCAAAACTTTTTTGTCAATGTAAATGATTTTTCATCTGCAACATTGCTCCTGTTTCTGGGATAGCAAATTTGAAACTGAAGGTTCCTGATTATATTAGGATATATCAATTCTGTTACGACCTTCTGTTTTATTTCCTTCATTAGAAATTTACTTAAGTCCGAGCTTATTATGAAGAACGTTTTGTAGGGAGTTCAATCTAGAAAGGTAGATTCTAGAATAAAGAAAAGGTTAGTCATGGTCCTAGTAACTTTCTAGCACATGGTTTTCTTTTTTCTAAAACCGGTATGTAGCGACTTAACTAAAAACAATTTCTGAAGGCTCGCGCAAAGAAAGGACGGGGATTCGTTCTTTTATTTGGTTCTTGGGGGCACAGTGGAAGATACTTCATGCTGCTAACAAAATTTTTGTTCTCGTTCTTGTAGGTCTTGGTATTGAATACACTTTTTCAACTTGAAAGCATCTTCTAACTTTATTCCTTCTGTTTCTCTTTTTGATATGCAGACACATTACGTGCTTTTGTTATGTTCGTTTAAAGAGCAACTACAGCAGCACGTGCGTGTTCATGCAATGGAAGCGGTTATGGCTTGCTGGGAGATTGAGCAATCCTTACAAAGCTTAACAGGTAATATTTTGATTATTTAACGAGATGCTGGTTTTATGTTTTACCCATTTCTGTGGTACAATTTCGACAAACTACTGATGGAGGTCATTTTTACGTACTTGATGAACAGGAGTCTCACCGGGAGAAGGCACTGGCTCGACAATGTCTGATGACGACGATGACCAGGTTGATGGTGATACAAACTTGTTTGATGGAAGCTTAGACGGTCCTGATTCTATGGGGTTTGGTCCATTAATCCCAACTGAGAGTGAAAGATCATTGATGGAGCGCGTAAGGCAGGAGCTGAAGCACGAATTGAAAAATGTATGTACTATTCTTGGCTTATTGCCGAACATCTTTGTTCTTACCCTGGACAGAAATATAAATAGATAACCAAATTTCTCGTCTATTTTTATCTGCAACAGGGTTACAAGGAGAAAATTGTGGACATTAGGGAGGAAATTTTACGCAAGAGAAGGGCAGGAAAACTCCCAGGTGATACGACCTCCTTGTTAAAAGCTTGGTGGCAATCGCATGCCAAGTGGCCATATCCCACAGTAAGTAACTTGAATCTAATGGTATTTTCTTGAAGATGCTAAATCGGGAAATGAATTCTGTAATTCATTCAATTATGGTCAGTTGGCACATTGAGAATCATAATCATATGCTTAAATTTCAATGCAATAATTACAGCACCCCAATTGCATACAATTACACAAATATACCCTCTTGGTTGCGAAATTACACTTACCTCCCTTGTAACTTTTGTTTTTCTACCTTAAACTCGCCCTCTTTTGTTGATTATTACAGTTTCAGATCAAATTTTGAGTAAACCTTTCAATTGTTCTTACACGTTTGGACAATGATATCTAAGTTTATTAGTAAACTTTTCCAGTTTTGATTGAGTTTTGATGGTGAGAAGGGGATATTTGTAATAAAAAGGATAGTTTTGTGTACCTACATGTAGTGTAAAAGTGAGGTTAGCATTAGTGTACATGACCCTGAATTTCTATTTCTAGGAGGAGGATAAGGCAAGATTGGTGCAAGAAACAGGGTTGCAACTAAAGCAGATTAATAACTGGTTCATCAATCAAAGGAAGAGGAACTGGCACAGCAATCCTTCCTCTTCATCTTCGACAGCCTTGAAAAGCAAACGCAAAAGGTAACTCACGCCAACAATTTTACCTTTATGTTATGTTCGGTTCTTGAATTTTATTCGCGAAAATACACTCTTTTTCACCTTTTGTGCATTTCTTCGCCAAGCTCCACGCTCCAATCATAGCATTAGCACATGCAGAGTTACGTAAAACTTTCCACCTCTTTAGTATTAACCGGAAGTAACCATGCAGGTGAAAACAGCGAAAACCGGGACGCGTAAAAGAAAGTATGAGTTTACGATATACTGCTCATGCTTCGACTTCGGTTACTGAACATACGTGATTATACACGAACGGCGTTGAGGTGGTTGACAATATGGCTTCAAAAGGAGGTAGTTGATCTCCAGACATTCGCTGCCTGCAACCCAAAGTTTATTTTCTTGGGAAATTATGTCATATATATGTACAAAATGGCAACAGCTTTTGATTGAATGTGCCCTGGTGCACTCATCCCATTTTTGTAACTTTTTGAATATTTGTGAATTTAGATATATATATATATATAGTGTATATTTCAATAACACAGGGTATGGTGTTAGAAAAATATATCCAAATTAGCAATGAACATGTTGGAACCTTATCTAAATGTAGCGTGTAGTTGTTTCAAATAGCCCATTTCTTGTTGTTACTGTTTCCATGTTGAATTTTTGGCTTGCACTTTGAATTTTGAGATTTTGTTACAACTAATACTCCAATGGTTGTCGACGATAATAATGTTAATTATATTGAAAAAATTAAATTAAATACAAACATCAACATGAGATAAATTATGTGGATACCGGGCCAGGCTTAGCCCGTAGTTTTATTTTATTTTATTTAATTACTTATTTTTTATTGATAACTACATAATCAAATAAGGTAATGAGTTGATTTGATCTAATCAACTCCAAAAGCAAGTTGACTTCGATTAGGAAACTGATACTTTGAGCCATAAATATAAAGGAGAGAGAGAGAGAGAGAGAGAGAGAGAGAGAGAGAGAGAGAAGAAGAAGAAGAAGAAGAAGAAGAAGAAGAAGAGAAAGAAAAGAACCCTAATTCAAAGGACCTTGCTTTGGAGCCTTTTTGTAATCGGAGACAATGCCTCTTTGATTCCGAACGTAAGGTACATGCTGCAATCATTCGAATTCTAATATTTTGTTCGTGTTTGTTAAACCTCAACTCCCGATAATATAATTATCACCTCAAATATACTCGTCAAAAAAAGAACATATTTTGCCAATGAAACCTTGCTTCAATTTTAAGGTAAAGGCCAATGTACACGGGAAAATTTCATGCTATTTAGTTGGATACTCAATCAATATTTTTAGTTGTAAGTGAAATAATGATATCATCACACTCAATTCAACGGATGAAAAAATCACTTAATCATGCAAATGGATAGCATCTCATGAACCCATATACGGAATACTTATTTACTTCTAATATTTTAATTGTTTGATCCTTACAATATCGTGTATAAAGTAACGATCTTCACTAAAGAGCTCATGAGTTTGAATCTCACGAATATAGATTATGTGTCCACTTGCAATATATAGTAATTGTTTGGTGCTTATAATTTTTGAGTGTATAACAGTATAATAGCACGCCACATAAAGAAATAGGCCTCTTGGTTTGTGAAAAATTTACAAGAAACATTATTGTAGAAAACTAAGACTTAGATTCTCGTTGAAGTCATTGAATGATAGCAATATCTACTATACAATAATGCTACTTGATAGTATGAAATTTTCCTCTGATTCAACATCTAAACTAATCTCCATATCAACCCGAAACTTTCAGTTAGATACACCAGTTTTTTGGTTCAAGAATCTCCCGTCGATCGCCGGAAAACCATGTTCCGAGTAGCCAAGGCATCGGAGTACCTCGTGATCACTGGCGCCCGGATCCCCGATATCAAGATCGCCAAGAAATCATGGGTTTTCCCCGGCCAGTCCTGCTCCGTCTTCGACGTCTCTCCGGTGAACTACACCTTCGAAGTCCAAGCCATGAGCGCCGAGAAGCTCCCGTTCATCCTCCCGGCTGTCTTTACCATCGGCCCTAGGGTCGAGGACGAGGCCAGCCTTCTCAGATATGCCAAGCTCATCTCTCCTCACGGCAAGACCTCTAACCATGTCCACGAGCTCGTGCAGGGGGTCATCGAGGGTGAGACTCGAGTTCTGGCCGCTTCAATGACCATGGAGGATATCTTCAAGGGGACCAAAGAGTTCAAAAAGGAGGTGTTTGAGAAAGTCCAGCTCGAGTTGAACCAATTCGGGCTGTTGATCTACAATGCTAACGTCAAACAGCTCGTAGATGTGCGTGGGCACGAGTACTTTTCTTATCTGGGGCAGAAAACACAGATGGAGGCTGCGAATCAGGCGAAGATTGATGTTGCTGAGGCCAAGATGAAGGGGGAGATCGGTGCGAAGCTGAGAGACGGGCAAACCAAGCAAAACGCTGCCAAAATTGATGCGGAGACGAGCATCGTATCAACGCAGAGGCAGGGAGAAGGGAGGAAGGAGGAAATTAAGGTTTCGACTGAAGTTAAAGTTTTTGAAAATCAGCAGGAGGCCGAGGTGGCAGAGGCAAACGCGGGGCTGGCCAAGAAGAAGGCTGGATGGAGCAAGGAGGCACAGGTGGCGGAGGTGGAGGCTCAGAAAGCGGTGGCCATGCGCGACGCGGAGCTGCAGAGGGAGGTGGAGAGGATGAACGCGTTGACGCAAACGGAGAAGCTCAAGGCCGAGTTCTTGAGCAAAGCCAACGTTGAATATGAAACTAAGGTAACTTGATTGATAGTCCATTGTATGCTTGATCGAGAAACTGAAAGATAAATTGAGTGATAGCATATGCTGATTCTTCTCTTCTCACAAACACACACAGGTGCAAGAAGCCAATTGGGAGCTCTACAAGAAGCAAAAAGCTGCAGAAGCGTACCTGTACGAGCAGGAGAAGAAGGCGCAGGCCCAGAAGGCGGCCGCAGATGCTGCATTCTACCAGCGCAAACAAGCGACTGACGGAGATTTGTACGCCAAGAAGAAGGAAGCTGAAGGGCTTGTGGCCCTGGCGGAAGCTCAGGGGACGTACATACGCACATTGCTTGATGCGTTTGGAGGAAATCACACCGCGTTCAGGGATTACTTGATGATCAATGGAGGAATGTACCAAGAAATCGCGAAGCTCAATGCCAAGGCTGTGCGCGGCCTACAGCCAAAAATCAGCATCTGGACCAATGGAAGTGGAGAGGGCGTCATTGATGGGGGCAGAGACGGTGGCGCGATGAAAGAAGTTGCTGGAGTTTACAAGATGTTGCCTCCATTGTTCAAGACTGTGCACGACCAAACTGGGATGCTCCCACCAACATGGCTGGGAACCCTGACTGAATCTCAGCAGGCACTCGAAGACAAATGATATCAAATGCCCGTAGATGCTAGCCGCATCTTTCTTAACTGATTTTGTGGTTTCTGAATTTTGTTTTGTGTTTAGATATTGATTAGTAAACATAAATTAATATGATAGGATGGTGGTTGAATGCCCATGGCACCAGCCTCCATTCATGGCTTTGCAGTGATTTCAACCTTTTAGCTCTACTGTTTCCCTTGCTACAATTTATTCTTAAGCGAAAAAAATTGTCCCACACTCTTTTTTCATTCATTTTTCGTTTTAACCACCGAATTTCCAACCTACTAACCAACTAATCTAAATTCAATTATTGCAAATGCCTAATATTGTAGCAACCATCTTAACTAAATTGTTCCATTCATACAATTCAAACCTACGGCCAACTAATCCAAATTTGGATACAGCAGAGAACTTAATATTGGGACAAACCTCTCATCCCAATTGCTCTATTCACAACTTCTAATCAATTTACAACTTCAAATTCAAACCCTAAGTAGGATTCCAAGACCTTTACCTGTTACTCACTGCAGAAAAATCCGTGAGTCTGTAAACACACAACCTAAATAGAAAGCAAAATTTCAAACATCCAATCGTAAGATGATCCTTAGCCACGATACATTGTCCACATAACAGAGATGATCGAGCTCCATAAAAGCATTACAATCAACTTCAACACGTGAGAACGAAAGTGGAAGCTTCATATATGATGCAATCTTTAGATGGCCGAAAAGTAAAGAGGAAGCATAAGAGCAACACTGACTTTCAACTTTTGCAATGAAACTTCATACTAAATCTGAGGAATTTCAAACTGGTTCATAGTAAACAAAAAAATTGGTCTGGGTACAAAATTTTAAGCCTTTTAAGTCACAATAGTAATACTTCCAAACAGAAACTAGTCTAAACCAATCTTTCTCCTCTATATCAGATGAAATGATCTCAGCTCACATCCCTGTGAACGCCTTCTTCCCACGACCTGAGGAACCAGCTGGTATCACCTTCAGAACATTAAACCTCACAGTTTTGGACAAAGGTCTGCATTGTGATGGAGAAAGGCGTCAGAAATACATCCCATAATTTAATCCAAGAGAAATTAATGGCAAATTTTCTAATACAAACCTGCACTGGCCAATGATGACATGGTCACCCTCTTTCACACGGAAGCAGGGGGATATATGGGCTGGAATGTTTGAGTGCCTCTTCTCATATCTAAAGAAAAACCACAAGTCAGACAGAAACAAAATCATAAATATATACATTTATATGTACACATATGTGTACACATCACTAATAGAAAAGGAATATCATACCTTTGGTACTTCTTCACCCAATGCAGGTAATTCCGTCGAACAATGATAGTTCTCATCATCTTAGCACTGTGGCAAGTTCCAGCAAGGATACGACCTCTGATCGACACACTACCGGTGAAGGGGCATTTCTTGTCAATGTATGTACCTAAACAATGAGGAATCCAACTCTCAACAAAAACCAATGATGCCAACAAACACCAATGACATATTTCGTCAAAGAATTAACATTTTCACTAACTCCAAAGCCATCAAATGCATATATGTGCCTAAACAATGAGGAATCCAACGTTCAACAAAAACCAATGATTTATTTTGTCAAAGAACTAACATTTTCACTTAATCAAAAGCCATCAAATCCAAAGAATACATTGAGGACCAATGACCAAGCTCAAGTTCAAATCAAGACAAGATGATGAGAACACTCAGATTTCCAATGCCGAGAAAAACCATATTTACAATGCCAGATTTCCACTCTTTTCAATTGAAAAAGATACTCTTTACAATGTCTCAGATGCAAAACCCACAAGAAAAGGTTAACATGGCGACAGAATAATCAACAAAAGCAAACCTTCAATAGCCTCGCGGGGTGTCTTAAACCCTAATCCTATGCTCTTCCAATAGCGGTTGCCCCCTTTCCCTGGAGCCTTACCCTTGCCCGACTTCTTCGAGCTGCAAAAATCCCAGTATTAACCTCAAAAACAGTTCCACATTCAGAAATCTATCTCCAAAAACACAAATTAATGAGAGTTCTTACCAAAGAAAAACCTTGGTCTGCTTCAAGAAAGCCTTCTCAGTCTGAAAAATCAATCACAAATCTAATTCGTTAATTTTGGTTCGCGCATATAGATGCACTTCTATATACAGTATATGAGCGAAACATCGAGTGCATAAATGAATGTTTACCTGTTCCGCCATGGTCGATCGCTCTTGCGTGCGTGCGTGCGTGTGTGTGTGTGTGTAAATGGAGTTAGCGGCGGCAGCTATAAAACCCTAGAAAGAGAGCTCTGAAGATGAAGGTGATGTAAGTTTATATACTGTCCAATGTCTATTGAACCATTTTTTTTTTTTTTTTCCTTGCGTAAATCTGATTAAAACCCCTAAACTATATCCTTATCACCCTTTGCTCCCTCTAAAAGTTGAAATTCTTCATAAAAGCCCACTAAATGAAATATTTCTTTTTCTTTCTTTTTTCTTTATATCAAATCCCTCCCTAAAATGTGACTGGCTCAATGTATTTGAACACAATATTGTCTGAGTCTTTTTAATTTATCTCAATGTAATTTATGGGAAAATTAATTAAAATACATCTAAACTTTTAATGCTTGATTGATATATTATTAACTTTTATGTAAACCTGTCTTGATCTTCTATGGTTAATATTTAGTTAAAGAACTTAAACAGACAAAGAACCCGTTAAAAATCTTTTAAAAAAGCGTTTTCGAAACTTTTTAAGTTAAATAATTTTATGTTTTATTAAGTATTTTTCTTCTAAGAAAATCCATGCACAAAAATATGGATGGCCAAAACCCACCCGTTGAGTACACACGTGTCTATATATATATTTATATTGTTTGTCTTATATTTATTTACATTATGTATATGCATACTCATATAGAAGAGTCTGTTTGTACTGAATAATTAATCTCGAATAAAACATAGGCAAAATTTTATTATGAATTAAAATGACTCTATTAATTAATAATTTATAATTCATACTCCCAATATATATATAAAAAAAGAATAAAAGATGTTATGAAATTTTTATTCTTCAAAAATTAGAACGTACGTATTCCTTAAGAAGTTAAGATGATACTATATATCTAAAGATACTTTTTAAAATTCTTAAATTATAGAATTTTGAGAGGGTAATATAATCTTTACATGCATCTGCTTCAATAATCTTGGCTCTTATCAACTAGTTATATCAAACATCCTCTTTAGTTGTCCTTGAAACATTCACTACTTTAAGACCATCGAAGTCAAAAAAAAAAAAGGTACATTAGTAGTGCCAAAATATTAGTTTTTTTGTTTTTGTTTTTCTTTCTATTTTTTCCCCACAGCCATCAAGTTCCCCGAAGCAGGGGTGTACGAGTCGACCCAGCTTACCAACTCTTTGTATCTAGGCTCGGAGTCTCCCGAGCCAAGATATAGTATTTTTATACTTGATACGTATCTAAGATAATATATACTGTTCATTAATATGTATACTACATTAGTAATCTATGTGTATTATTATACAATACTTTTATTTTATTTTGTTTATATTTTTAATTTTAAATAAAAATTTATAAATAAAAAGAAAAATAAAATTAATTTTTTTATCAATTTATTGAACAAACATTTTCGAGCTTAAATTCGAATTCAAATTCGAATTCGAATCGCGCTTAAAATACTGAAATCATCCAAATATTCAAATTTAATCGAGTCAAGCTTGAGCTAATATATACATTTCGAACTCGAGCTCGGAGATTTTGCCCAGGCTTGGCTCGACTCGACTCATTAGCACCCCTACTCAAAAGTGAGTTTTCTATAGCCTCGCATCTGCCTCGCAAAAAAAAATATATATATCATAACATGATGAAATCAAAAACTAAAAAATGTACTCAAAAGCCCAATTCTGGGGATTCAGTAAGTCAAAACTTGAAAAAAGTACAGTAAAGACCTTATGAAGGGCGTTAATCCTTAGGATGTTGATCATAAACACTGATCCAGCTCGTGTGTGCGCGCGACACAACACTAGCAAGATTATCAAGTTTATACAAATGATAATCAACCATCAAGTGCTGAGAAATAAGATGTTCAATTGCGGCGGGCCGATAAAGAATATAGCAAACTTGCAAACTGTCAGAATAGAGCAAGGGAGCCGATCAAAGAATAGGAAAACGTTATTCAGGAAAAGACAACTATATACTACTCTGCACGACTCCATATATCGCTAAAATCCTCAGTTGCCATGTCGTCTCAGACTCATAGAACGAGCCATCTCAGATTCACAGAACATCTCTTCCACCAAAAGGTTTTCAAAGCAACGAGCCTGAATGTGCTGAGGATCCGATGAAACTTACTCCCTCTGCAAAATTAGGACAAAAGTTACTTTAGAGTTAGCAAACAGGAAGTCAATTGTAGTTGTGCCTATGGTTGTAACATTCTGGGTATAATTCAAACTTTCCCATGGTTTTGTTGCTGTCTAAACAACCTAGACACATACAAGCCTCTACCTCTGGATGGTGCGTGTGCGTGTGTGGGGGGGTGCCAGTGGGGTTGAAGTTAAAGAACTGAAAGAAGAATCAGAATAAATGCCGTAATACCCTTTGACGTTTTGAACTCGGTTCTGACGGGGATCCACGCCGACGATTGGAAGAACCACGCCTACTTGGATTCCCATCACCCTGCACATGTGCCATAAAAACCAGTAAAAATCTGTTAGAAGTGTGACAACCAATAACAAACACAAGCTCGCCATTTTGAATGATGTTACTAATCTAGGTTATTGTGACTTAGAAAGGCATCATCACCTGTGCTTCATCAGAATTTGCTCCTTCGTTAGATGGCAAGTTTGACTCAGCTCCAGTGTTCTCAGAGATTACGGGCATTATCTGACGTAGTATAGTAGATAATAGTATCCCTTGATCACTCGCAGCTGATGCTGATTCCTCCTGAGCAGCTTCAGTATGACCTGGAATGGGCCCTGAACCTCGGGGGTCAGCACTACTGCTAAGGACGTGCTCCCCTGGGAATATTGTACTCAGCAGCTGCTCGAGTCCGCCCCGGATCTGAGCAGTGAATCCTTGGTCATTTAGTGCTTCAGAAGGTGAATTACTGTTGCCTGAAAAAGTTGTGGCAGCAATTAGCCTCCTATGTTACAAATTCAGTGAGAAACAATTTCAATTTTCCTCACTTTTATTATTATCAATATGTTCCAATCCTATCAATGTGATAAGTGTCACTTAACGCTCAAGTAATATTCTATCTACATAAGATGAAATCAGAAAATATATAACTACTAAGATTAATTTGCATAAAAACCCCTATAACTATGGAGATGGCACCATCCTTAATAAACGTAAACTGAAAAAATCCATATAACAATCCAGTTTGAATAGTTGCGCGTTTACCATTCCCTCCAGGTACTGTAGTGTTTTGCTGTTGAGCTGAAGCACCAGGAATATGTTCTTCGTTGTTACCATTAGGACCATGATGTTGATCTGATGCTTGAGAAGCGGTTGTGCCATTAGAATTTCCAGAAGATAAATGTTGCACTCTTGCCAAAACTGGATATAAAATCCCTATTGAACCGCGAGACGAATCCACCGAGCGACGTCCAACAGATGCAGGAACTGCAGCAACTACAGTTCTAATAGGGAACGCCCTCCCTTGTGGGTCCCTGTTGTTGCCTGAATTTGGATCAGCTGCTGCAGCATCTTGGTGACCAGAATTCACACTGTTGGATGACATCGGAGCAGCTTCCCCCTGCGGCTGTGAGCTAGTTGTTTCTCTTCGAGGAAATACCGATCCTGATTACAGATATCAAGAGACAATGAAAATAAGAAACGCGACAATTTATAAATCTGGAGGCCCTGCATAATAAGCAATCGGAAAAGCACCTGTTCGTATTCTGATATCAATATTTCTGGGGAGAAACCCGGTACCAGCAGAACCCCCAGCTAAACCAGAGCCATGTTGAGCTGTACGAACAGGAACTGAACGAAAACTTGCTCCTGGCTGAAAAGGCAATTGCTGTACATTGTGCATAGATCACAGAGTAAGCGAGCACATCTGGAAGAGCCAATGGAGGAATAAAATTTATTTAATAAAAAACACCACCTGAACCATAATAGGATTGGGCCCCGTTGAGGGTACAAAGACAGCGGGTCCAGTATTCACCACTGCATCAGCCTAAGGAAGAATAAATCATCCTCAATCAGTCAGAGGCCTGTGCTCAAAGCAATTCTTTTAGGAAACTTATTCATTAAATTTTGGGCCGGTAATATGGTACTACCAAAATCATACAAAACAATGAAAGTAAATGACCATACCGATGTTTGACCCATTCTCAAAGTCATTATTGTCCTACCAAGCTCAAGCAGCAAAGCACCTAAATTTTGGAAAAGGGCCCCAGATCTTATAGCATTAGATTGTATTCTTGACCACTCCAATGGATCCGTCGCGCTTGAATGAGATCCAAGTTGTGTTGCAAGTTGCTGCAGTAAAAACAAAAGGTTACGGTACCACAAACCCTGTAATTGCAAGAAATTCACATTTTGACCTTTTCATGTGTTAAAAATAGAGAGATTGAGCAAAGGGGGAAAATCAGAAAAGAGTGTTTATTTCTGTATGTATTTACAATGAAATCAACCGCCTTTATATAGCGGTTTAGAAACTCTATACAAGGAAGTAATATTAACATTCCTAAAACAATACTGTAACCCTAGTAAATTAAGCTGTAGGATTCTAACACTCCCCCTCAAGCTGGAGCATATATATCTATCATGCCCAGCTTGTTACACAAGGTTTTAAATCTATGCCCCCCCAACGCTTTAGTAAAAACATCAGCAATTTGATCAGAAGATGGAGTAAAAGGAGTACTGATAATACGGTTCATTACAGCATCACGAATGAAATGGCAATCAACTTCAATATGTTTCGTTCTCTCGTGAAAGACTGGATTACTAGCAATATGAATAGCTGCCTGATTGTCACAGTGCATGGGTAAAGGTTCATTGTAGGTGACTCCCATTTCACTGAGCAAACTCTTAAGCCACAACATTTCACTGGTGGTATGCGCCATGGCTCGATATTCAGCTTCTGCACTGGATCTTGCCACTGTTGTCTGCTTCTTACTACGCCAAGTCACCAAGTTACCCCCAACATACGTGCAATAGCCTGAAGTGGACCTTCGATCTACTTTGGACCCAGCATAATCGGCATCGGAATAAGCCTCAATTTTTAGATGTCCGTGCTTTTTGAAAAGTAGCCCTTTACCAGGAGATGCCTTTATGTATTTCAGAATTCTCATGGCGGCTTCAAGATGTATAGGCCGAGGCTTGTCCATAAATTGGCTCACCACTCCGACTGCGAAGGATATATCAGGCCTAGTCACAGTTAGATATATCAGTTTTCCTACTAGCCGTCTAAACTTAGTCTTGTCCTCCAGATATATACCGTCATCATTCCAGAAGTCTGGATTTAGGTCTATAGGAGTGTCCACTGGCTTTGTCCCAAGTAAGCCAGTTTCCTGCAATAGGTCAAGAGCATATTTCCTTTGGGATAATGAAACGCCATGCTTGCTTCGGGCAATTTCAATCCCTAAGAAATACCGCGGAGGTCCCATATCTTTAGTGACAAATTGTTGCATCAAGTATGCCTTGGTCGCTTTTATTCCTTCAATATCATTGCCGGATACTAGGATGTCATCAACATATACAATAAGGACAACAATGCCTGATTGTCCGTGTTTTACAAATACGGAGTGATCAGCTTGACACCTGTGAAATCCGAAATTACTGATAACTTGACTAAACTTGTCAAACCAAGCTCGCGGACTTTGCTTCAAGCCATAAATCGCCTTTTTGAGTCTGCATACCATATCTCGCTTCTCCCCCTGAGCAACATACCCTGGAGGTTGCTCCATAAAGACAGTCTCATGCAGATCTCCATAAAGAAAAGCATTTTTGACATCCATCTGGTACATAGGCCAGTCTTGATTAATAGCTAAAGAGAATAATACCCGAATGGAGTTGAGACGAGCAACGGGTGAGAAGGTTTCAAGATAGTCAACACCATAAGTTTGGGTGAACCCTTTTGCAACCAATCGAGCTTTGTATCGGTCGATGGATCCATCTGCACGGTACTTGAGAGTGAAGACCCAGCGACATGCTACAATGTCAGCATTTGGGGGACAGGGCACAAGTTCCCAAGTCCCCCGATCAAGAAGGGCAGACATTTCCTCATCCATTGCTTGTTTCCAGGTGGGAGTATGCAGCGCCTCATGATGAGTAGAGGGAATAGCTTCTGTACAGAGGGAAAGAGCAAAACTACGATACGAAGGACTAAGGTTATTAAAGGACATATAATGAGATAGAGGATGTGCGGTACAGGATCGTTTACCTTTGCGCAAAGCGATTGGTAAATCGGAGTCAGACGAAGGAGGTACAGAAGGGGATTGATCTACACGTGGGGAAGGTGGATCAGTAGCAGCCGGAGGAGCAGTGGACTCGTGTCTGCGTCTTCTGGAATATACCTGCAGAGGGGGACGGCCGTTGGGAGGAGGACTAGGAGTGGATAGATCAGCAGGAACAGGTAGAGGAATAGAAGGAGGATGGATACTATCAGTGGGATAGTAAGGGGTGGACTCGAAAAATGTGACATCCGCAGAGACAATAGATCGACGAGAAATAGGGTCGTAACAGCGATATCCCTTTTGTGTGCGGGAATACCCAATAAAAATGCATTTAACAGATCGGGGGGATAATTTGTCACGATTGTGTGAATGAATATGGACAAAGCACACACAGCCAAAGACCCGAGGAGTCACATGAAATAGAGGTTGATTAGGGAAAAGAGTCGTATATGGGATTGCCCCATGAAGGACACTAGAGGGTAAACGATTGATAAGATAGCAAGCAGTAAGAATGGCATCCCCCCAAAAGGTTTTGGGAACATTCATTTGGGTCAAAATAGTGCGGGCAACTTCTAAGAGATGTCGATGTTTGCGTTCAGCCACAGCATTTTGTTGGGATGTATGGGGACAAGATGTCTGGTGGATAATCCCATGTTGTGTGCAAAACAGAGATATTTGTTTTTGAACAAATTCCAGGGCATTATCAGTACGAAGAACACGAATATTGAAAGAAAACTGAGTTTTTATTTCTTGATAAAAGGATTTGATTACAATAGGGACTTCAGACCTATCTTTTAACAAGTAGACCCACGTCATTCTAGAGTAATCATCAACAAAACAAATGTAGTAGCGGAACCCGCCAAGAGACTCGACTCGACATGGACCCCAAACATCAGAATGAACTAATTCAAAAGGACAAGAACGACGCTTTTCGACACGGGGGGGAAAGGAAGCACGGTGATGCTTGCCTAACTCACAGGACTCACAATTGAAAGTAGTAGACTTAATAGGCAATAAACGTTGTAATGTGGATAAGGACGGATGACCTAACCGACAGTGCCACTGAAAAGGGGTAACGGAAGCGGAGAGGACATGACCATCCACAGGTGCAGCATCCAAATAATAAAGGCCACCGCGCTCACGACCGCCACCAATCGTCTTCCCCGTGTGTAGATCCTGAAAAACACAATAGGAAGGAAAAAAGGTGACCGAGCAATTCTGCGTTTTGGTGAGTTGACTAATGGATAGCAAGCTTATAGGAAAACGAGGAGCAAAGAGAACATTAGTAAGAGTAAGAGTGTTATTAGGTGTAACATAACCCGATCCCGAGACGGGAGAAAAGGAACCATCTGCTAAACGAACAGGATTCAAAGATGGTGATAAGGATAACGAGGAAAAATGAGACTGATTACCAGTAATGTGGGTGGACGCACCAGAATCCAATAACCAGGACTCACCTTGAGACGCTACAAACGCACCAGAGGTTTGGGAGACGAGAGATGTATTGGAGTGAGCTAATGGAGTCTGCAAGAGTCTATCATATTCTGCACGGCTCAAAATAACTTGATCCGACTCCGGCTGAGAAACAGGAGAATCATTAGAAACTGCGTTGGCCCACTCAGGCTTACCAAACTTCTGCCAACAGTGAGCAGGAGCATGATTTGTGCGACCACAATGTTTGCAAGGAGGAAATTTCCCACGACCACCACGGCCGTGACTCCCACTAGAGGGGGGTCCTCTGGGCCCACTACGACCACGACCCCGAACCACGGAGGCGGAAGCTTCAACCGGTGGATTATGTGAATTTGGGGTGCCTGTGGACACACGTAAGACCCGTGAGAAGGCATTAGGTAGCGTGGGAACAGTATCACTGGCCAAGATTTGATCACGAGCAGGCTGGAGAGTACTGTCTAAACCAGAGAGGAACTTTGCCACCCAAAAATCTTCCCATTGAGACTTACGGGTCTCGAGATCACACTTAAGAGGATGGTATAAAAGAATTTCATCATGGGCCCCCTTAATGAGGGAGTAGTACTCGGCAACACTTCGACCATCCTGCTTTAGTGAGAAAACCTTTTCATACAACTCGAATACCCGGGACACATTCTTGGCATTGGAATACATATCACGAACGGTGTCCCACATTTCTTTAGCTGATGTTAGGAACATTAAGTTAGAGGCAATGGATTCCTCCATACTATGCAATAAGGATGCCATGACGGCATATTCATCCTTCTTCCAAGTTTTGAACTCTTCACTTGTCGGATCAGGAGGAGCCGACAAAATATGATCCATTTTGTCATTAGACCCAAGGAAAAATTGAAAAGATTGGGCCCACAATAAATAATTGGAGCCATTCAGTTTAATAGTAGTGCCTGAGGTAATTTTAGATTCGGCAGAAAAAGACGCCATTGGTAACCAAGACAATCAGCTAAAAGAATTTCCCTTTTTTTTTTTTTTTTTTTTTTTTTTTTCTTTCCTGCCTTTCTTTAAAAACGAACAGCAACACAAACTGACCAAAAAAGAACAGAAAATCACTTCACCAGCGATAGAAAGAGGGATTAGGGTTCTGGCGCTGTTCGTAGACGACTCGGATCTCCAAGAACGCGTACAACAGAACGATGGTGAAGGCCGTCAAGGGTTGAGAGAGAGTGAGCAGCTAGGCGCACGAGGACCAAGAGAACGAGAGCGAAGCAACCGCGATGAAAAAAGAGAGCGCGGTCAGCGGCGCGTTGAGAGGGTCCGCCACGGGACGTCTAAGGAGAGAGAGAGATCCGACAGGAAGACGACCGGATCGAGAGTTCCAGCGAAGGACGCAGTGGGGGTGAGGGCAGCAGGGTCAAAACCTTCGAAAGTTGGTCCCGAAGAGAAGGAGACGATGGAGGTGGTGACGGCTGCGGTGGAGGAGGGTTTGTATATAGAGAGAGACGGCGCCTCCCGAAGCTAGGGTTTCGGGATGGAGGTGATGACGGCGCCGACCTTGAAAGGTTAGGGTTTTTTTTTTTTTTTTTTTTTTAAACCCGCTCTGATACCATGTTAAAAATAGAGAGATTGAGCAAAGGGGGAAAATCAGAAAAGAGTGTTTATTTCTGTATGTATTTACAATGAAATCAACCGCCTTTATATAGCGGTTTAGAAACTCTATACAAGGAAGTAATATTAACATTCCTAAAACAATACTGTAACCCTAGTAAATTAAGCTGTAGGATTCTAACATCATGGTAACGGAAACTTGATCTCTAACCTAAGCAGCAATATTATCAAGGACAATGGCTTTCATCTTCTACGATATTCAGGGAGACCTAGTCTCTCATAGCTAGGAATATAATTGCAAACAAGATTATGTCCACCCAATTTTTTTCTCAAACAACTTCAAGCCATCACGGGAATACATGCTTTTGAGCTCACACCAAACTACTATGAGAAATACATATTCAGAATGTAAAGAAGTCTCTTCCATTCTTCAGTTAAAGTCTGTATGTCTAAGGTTGCAAATACTCTAGATTGGAGATATTCCACATCAGTACAACAGAGAAAGAAAAAGAAAAGGTCCCGCTCTGATGCAGAAAGATAATTTGATGTTTATATCAACCGGTAGTCATCATTATCTTCTGTTGACTAATAATGTAAAACTATCTATTGGAAATATTCAAAGGCTTACATCCTAATGTAAAACCATCATACATCGTTTACCTATCACATAACCACGGGTTACAGCTTTAATTTGACTGGGGTTTAAAAGGAAAAACAGCATGTGATGCATTGTCTTTACTGTCACATACAGCTACTTCATCCAAGAAACTCTCATCTTTTGTCAAGCCAATACATAAAATATGCATTCCATTAATTTTCACCAGTACCAGTAACCAGTCACATGGTTTGAGCACATACCGACAAGCATTCAGTGGCTTGTTCAACAAGGAGTTGTCTCGTGGACGACATCACATCTGCTAAGGACTCAGGCGTGAGAAGCCCTCTTGGCTCATTGGTCTGAGCAGCTGCTTCTGTCTCTTGCCCATCACCGCCAGAAAAACCAGCAATCCGACCACTTGCACTTTGCCCTCCAGCTGGGCAATCCAAAAGTTAACAACTTAAGCCAAACAGCCAGCAACAAAAATACCGGAAGAAAACTCCAAATCAAAGACCAAAAAACCCTGACCATTGGCAAGAAATTCTTGTCTCAAATGACTCAAGTACTGTGACAAAGTAGTCAATGAATCGGGTATGATCTGCAGTTAAATCATGAATATGAAATAGCACCTCAGTTAACAAAGAAGAGTATAGGCAAGGAATTAAAAAAATAAATAAATAAAATAAATCCTCTGTGGATTATCAGAACATTTTCACACATGAACTATGGTAGTTGGTACTAATCCAACATATAAATGTTTCTGTTCTGAATCATTAAAAACAACTACCAGAGGCTGTAGAGGTTCCACAGGAACGGCTGTTGAAGCTGCTTGGTCAGACTGAGATCTGCTAGAATTTCTTCTACCACTTAAGCCAGATGCAGTTGAGAGCCGTTCCAACGGAGGTTGCTGGCCAATAAAAAATGTAAACTGAATTCAATTGACCCTTTTGCAGTTGTAGGAAATTAGGTTGTTCCTTGTGAGGAAGCGCTACAACAAAGATGGTATTTCGTTGAATCTTCACAAACTTACATTAAGATCAATTCCTTCAGCCCCACTCCCAAATCTTGTGACTCCAAAAGAATTAAGTACAGCAGAAACAATCTACAATATACAGTAAGCATTAACATAAATTTATCTACTTAAGGTCTTATGATCTTGTGAACAGTCATATGTTTACCCGATTTAGATCAGGAAAAGCTCCATCGCCCTGCTCTGATATATTGAATGTCCCAACTACCATGCCAGGACCTACTCGATTGCCTGGATTGTGCCCAGAACTTGATGTTGGATCAGTTGCTGCAGACAGGAGCTCGATTTTCAGTTCACTAGTTGCTCAACCTTGAAAAATCTCACGAACAAAGAGAGTAAACAAACTAAAGGAAAAGTTGCCAGAGTACACATTCTATCATGGCAGACAAGTCTTAAATCTGTTAATGTGGTAAAACACTAATTGAAAAATTGATTTATCTTCCAAACTAAAACTGCATGGATAATATCACATAGACCATAGAAAAAAATCAAGTTTGAGATGGATCACAGTGCTTTCAATTTGTACGAGGGTTGATCCATGCTCTGTGTGATTGACTTTAAATTGACTAAGTTGGTGGCCTGTGCGGTAGTAATCTGATCAGTGGTTATTGATTAAAGTAATGCAAGGTATACATATTTAGCCTAGACAATTCACTAATACACCAACAAGGTTTGCCAATTGTTCAGGCCATAATCTCTAAGCATTTCAGTAGGAGCTGTTTCCAGGTTTTGCAATGCTGGTTACAAAGTTTAATCTATAACATAATTGTTGACGGGATTTGGCACATACCGTCATAACTAAAATATTTGATTCTAATATTAGCACCCAACAATTTAAGCTAACTATTTTATTTTATTAATTCTATTATAGTAAAGTCGAGAAATCACAAGTGTTCCAAATCTTTAGATGAACCAGGCTAATAAGTGTTTTCATATTTTATTCCTAGAATTATTATCATGGAATAGTAAAATGCTAAAAGCAGCTTAATAAGAAGATATCTCCATCCCAAACAAACACACCATATGTACATACACTATCCAAAAGAAGATAAAATTATCCGGGGTTAACATTAACGTCGGTAAAAGACTTTAAACACCACAAAATAAAATATAAAGGTCCAGAAACTGGAGAAATAAAAATAACAATGATTTTACAATTCTGTTGTTAGTGATGCAATTTGTCTCACAAAACAACTGTTTCAAATGTCCAGCAAAATTAAACCCTTCATAATCAAATCTACAAGTTAAAAACAATTCTAAAACAAACCAAACCTGCATGATCCAACAGCTCAGGAGATGACACAACTGGTTGTCTCACTACCAGGTGCAGGGTATGACCATCCTCCACGTCTACAAATATATGTATTAAGGAACTCAAGCAAAAAAATCAAAGGAAAATCAATACTTTAATTCAATCATCCATCCTGTAAAATTAACGTTCTTGTGACAAATCCATTTAATATACCTAACAGGCATAAACAGATGTAGACATTCTTATTGGATAAAATAAATAGATTAAGTGAGGTAAGTTTCTTCATTGTACAGGAGGAAACACAATTTTTCTAATTATCCTCACATGAAGAAACAGTTAGTCCCAACTACAACTATCCTCCCATATACTAATTTGTTATGGCATTTTTGAAATGGAAAATTTACAATTTAAACCAACAAGAAGCTACTGACCTGAATTTGCAACCAGGACAGGTCAAATTACCATGACTAGAATATAATCCTACAATTATATAGGGTTTCAGAAAATGAAGTTTCTAAGAGATTCTAAAATTTACGCATAACATAAATGCTTGAAGTATGTAATGTAGAGTGAAACTGGAGAGAAGCCGAAATAATATATTATGTTTACAATAGGACAATACTGGAAGTACAATATTCACCAAAACAACAATTTTTACTCTTTGAACCAGACTCACATGATTCTGCCCAATAAGCAGAACCATGGAAAAAGTGGAAAATAAAGTTGCAGGTATCTCCTTGGACACTAAGTTTCACCTACAAAACACCTTTTATGTGCAGACAACAAACGACCACATTTAAGAGTATCAATCACCAGTTCATAGAAAAAGCACCTATAAGCATGCTCTATAACCATGGAAACTAGTTAAAAGTCAACAAAGGATTATTTGCTGAGCAATGCAGAGTCCAACTAATACCAAACGAGTAAGAAACTTCACTATGATCCTAGCAATTTCACAAAAAGCAGAAAACATTCTGTATCCTTGCATGCATACAATGGTTCATCTAGAATTTTCTCCTCAAGTTAGTTATCCATGCAAACTGAATTTCAATTGTCAGGTAATTGATCAAGAAAAAGAACGAATGGTATACCACATGAAAAACACTATGCTTAATCATTACATAAACCTTAATACACAGTGGTTTAACATTGCTATGATCCTTGAAAAGGCAATTTCTAAGAAACTACCAAGTTCCCGATATGCAAAAAAACAAATAAACAAACAGAAAAAAGGACCAGGCAGATGAAGTAGCCCTTTCCCATAGCTTCAAAGCAAATTGGGAACCAATCATTAGAACAAATGTACTCAGAAAATCAACTATAGGGAAAAAGAAATAAAAGGATACGATAAGCTGAGAGGAGTTGGTCATCCTTCAAAACTTTACCGCGGCATATTAGGCGTTGTTGCTCTGACAGAACACCAGTTAGAGAAGCAATCTGTTTCTTGAGTTCAGGAACAGGCACCTGCATTGTGCAAACTAAGAAATGAGAACCATTTGAAACCAAAACAAAAAGAAAGGTCGTTGCACTCCGCTGCAAAGACATGGGTGTGCATGATGCTGGTGACAAGGCTAGACACTCTTCCAGCAAAAGTTAAGTTTCACCTTCAACAGTTATAGCTTCTAATATATCAGAAAAAGTTGACTTGCACCTCCCCTCCCTCTCTTACTATTTCCTTATCTTCTCTGCACATAAACAGCCATTCGGCAAACACAGTTTTCAGACAGTTGACATGCTACACTCATTGCAACCTTTTCCTCCGATTTCAAAAAGGCCATTACTTCATCAAAGCCCACACTCCACTATAAGCCCATATTCTACCAATCACCTCACTTCTCTTGTGGTCACCCCGACCTCACAACCAGGACTTCCTGTCCACTGCCATTAAGAACCATTGGCATTCGAATCAAATTAAAAAAAGGTAAAGTATGGTATTTGAGTGAAAGTTTTTGATTAAGTCAAAGACATCTGATCTATGGGTAAAGACATGGTTTCTTGAGAGTGCACAGAACATTTTTCATCATAAGCACAGAAATAAAAATCCTTCAATTAGAAAGACTGAAGTTGGCGTGTAACTCATTCTTCCCTTGCAGCTCTGTCATCGACTCATCATAACTAGCGTTAAATTTGAGTGACCTAAGTAACATATACAGAGTTCTTAAATAGAAAAATAGTCTAATACAACTCATATGAGCAAGAATAATATGCTGTAAGCAACTAAGAGCAGAAAAAGTCAGAAGAGAAATATATCTTACGCATTTATCAACTTGCAATGTCAAAGTTTGAGAATCCAATGTCTTTATTTTTATCTCAACTGTGGGTTGAGAACATTCAGCAGTGTCATTAACAGGTATCTTTAGGCACTCACCACCATTACTTCCCATCCTATTCAAGATTGTTAAGGCCTGAAACAATGATGGCTAGAGTCACTGAGAAAAGGGCATAGAACACACCAAGTGGAAATGTAAAAATAAGAACATATAAACCAGAACCCCAACATAGCAGCAGCAGCAAGAGGGAGAAGGAAAAAGTAAAGGACCATTAGAAAATGACTGCGTATGTGTTTTGCAAATCACAGGCAATATTCACATAAGAAATTGAGATTGACAAGATGTTTCTTTGCCCCTATGGTTACGAGAAATAGGATTTTGCAGAACATAGATTACTAGACTGAACTGATCATGAGGACTCAACAAACTGCTTTCAGTTACATAAGAGCTAAGACATAGAAATATAAAGAGGAAACAGATTGAAGCAGCACATCTGTCACCCTAAAGCACAGATAACACTAGCAAATGATGAAATGGTGTCAATCCACGTCAGCATCACATTCAACTGCATCTAACATCTACTCCATACACATGCCATAAGTAAGACCAACTAGAGGACTTCAATTGACAGTATCCATGACTATCATGTGAAGTCTCTTTCATCTCTTAAAACTTTTCTCATTTCGAAATGGGATATCATCACTCATTAGCTCAGCAAGAGCTATAAGATAAAAACATCAAAAGAGAACACCTTTGATGATGAAGCGGTTGTTTCAGGTCAATTCAACAATGCTAATTGTTCACATGGAATGCTGGTCGTTACTTATATGCTAAATATGATACATGGCCTAGATATATAATTTCAGATATGGCAGATCAATTTGGCCTATGACTTTTAGACTTAATTAGATTAAAAATAAATTAGTTTAGACATGGAAATAAGCATGGTTGTGAATGGCCAAGAGTCAGGGGTGGGGATGTTTTCATAGGTCTCCTTATCAACAATAAGTTAATCAACGTGCTCAGACCGTGCTTTAAGATAGATAGAATAAGACAAGAATTGTCTGAACGAAATAAAATTGTTTTGTGTTTCTTTTCCTTTTCTTACCTTCCTCTTTCATTCTTAACATCGCGGCATGGATTAAATGCATATTGTAACATAATATTGACCATTTGGCTAAGGTTAAATGTCTCCAGTGTATCACATTTCGAAAACCATATGCACTATTCCAGAGGGCAGTAGAGTAAAGTGATCTAGTTAATTGCCAATCATTATTTTCAGCCAAATATCGTAATTCATATCCAGCCACAGTATGCACTTCTCAGGTCTCAATACAGAGGCCACAAAACTTCTGTCCATGCTTGCATAAACTCCTACCCATCCAGAATTAACAGCCACCATCACTATCCAAAAGCTACATGAACAATGGCCAATTGATCAACAACAAAAACCTAACCAAGTTTCAGCGATCAGAAAGTATTGTTCTTCCCATCATTACTAGATTATAAAACGGTTAACAAGTTCTACCATTGACTACAAAATGCTAAATAATAAAATCATTCCTCAGAGCTTTATGGCTAGAGTATGTAGAATGACTCATAAACCACGAATCAAGACATTTACTTCCTGCCGAAACGCAATTTTTGCAGATCAATCAACGAAAATGAAGAAAAAAGAGACTAACACCTATACGAGTATGTCAAAACAAATTATCTTGAGTTGCCAACGCTAGTTCTACTTCTGTCAGGCGCCACAAAATACCAAAAATTGACTCCAGAAGAATCTCGACTTGTAGCATCACAGTGCAAAAACTGAAACCAAAATCGATCGACCCCCACTGCCACAATGGGCAAAAAAAATCCACCTTTAATAGAAACCGCTGAGCCCCAACTTCAAGCAAACTCAGAACTGAAATCCCAGAATCCAAAATAGCTATCAAACAAAACCCTTTGTCTATTTCACTCAGCAAAGACTATGACTCGTCAATATCAATCAACAATCGATGCCCACAATCTTATAAGAGAGACCCAATGTTATTATTACACTAAAATCTTGAATCCCAGTAATACTAATTAAAAACCTAGCCTTTCCGCGACAGCCCATTTTCTGGGCCTGCTGAAACAAGACAACCAAACAGAAAAAGTCATCTAATAACCCGAAAAACAAATCCCACGAAAAACAGAAAGTTCACACAAACACAAGGAAAGCGAATTTACAGAAGGAGCAAAACATAAAGATTTCGATGCTAGTAGTTAAAAAAGAACACCTGAAATAGCTCGATCGACAGGAGGGTTCCTTGAACCAAAAAATTAAATAAAAAAAAAAAAGAAACCCAAAGTAAAGAAAAGTAGTCAGCAGAGAATAGATGAAATAGAGCCGGGCTGGGGGGGTGGGGGTGTATATCTGAATGCTGATGTGTTTCCTCAGTACTTTTTTCTGTATATTTTACTGGTTGCGTAGGATGTAGAGGGACTTTTTTTTATTTATTTATTTTGATGTGGGAAAAAAATTTAATTAGTAACGGCATATTTCTGAAGGGGATTCTTGTGGTGTTAATGACTTGGGATTCACATGCTTTTTTTCAAAATTGAAATTTACATACTTGAAAGGAAACAAGAAATTTTTGTATGCAATTTGTTAAAATAAAATTAAAAACAAAATGGTTGATTATATCTCAAATAATAACATTAATAACTAAAATCAAATGTAATTTCCATATCATTCAAAAACCTACCTCATAAAAAAAATCAATACAAAAATAAGCTACTATATCGTGAAAGAATTTTCTGCATTACATGAGAGTAGACTAAATAATTATTATTATTGGAATAATCCAACTTACGAGTTTTGGAATTGAGTGAGATCAAAACTCATAATATTACTACAAAAACACACGTTGGTGTGAACGATTACACTGCCTCTTTATAATATATATATATATATATATATATATAAGATTACATTGCCTCTTTATCGCCACCAGGTCGAAAAATCATTGGCTTGGTTATAAGAATTTATTCTTATTCTTTCTCAATAGAAAAATCTAAAAAAACGAAGTATAAGTTTTGGTATGCAAATTATTGTTTCATGCAATATTATGCATAGCACAGGACTTGTGCTAGTAACTTATAAAACAAGACTGAAATTTTAAGGAAATTTATGGTGATCGCACCTGAATTTATACCAAATTACAAAAAATTCCATAAAACATTTATAATTACCAATATTTTTATGTTTTCTCACCATTGTTAAAAAAAACACCCTATTATTAGTAGGCATAAGGTTTTTAAATGTTTTCCATTAAATTTATTTATGATTTGTCAAAAATACCATTCTATCAATTTTTCTCGATTTTTTATTGACAAAATATCTTTTTGGGTGTTCCGGACCGTGTTTTTATCAATAAAAAAACAAGAAATATTAATCAAAGGGTATTTTTGACAAATCACAAATAAAATTAAAGCAAAACGTCTAAAACCTTAGGTTGACTAACAACAAAATGTTTTTTAATACCGGTGTGAAAATACAGGACATTGGTAATTATAAATATTTGAGGGGGGGGGGTTTCGTAATTTGGAATAAATTCAGGGGTGGTTACCGTAATTTTTCAAAAAATTTAACAATCTTATAGTTTAAATGATAATTGAGCATTAAAATATATCTAATCGTATTTGCAGTAATGCAATAAAAATACAGTATTTATCATGATATTTATATCCAACAAAGATATCGATGATAAGTTTATTGGATGGCATAATTAATAATTTGGTTCAATTAATATTTAAGCTTGATTTAATGAACATAAGAGATCTAATAGTTCAATTATTCAATCTTGTTAGTATTCTAAGCAATTAAATTGGTTCAATATCTGGCCCGTGGCCCTTTCCATTCAAGCTACAAATAGTTTGTTGGGCCCCAGGCCCGCACCATACAGAGAAGATAAGTTGTGGGCTGATCTAGCCACATGGGCGTTCCCACCTCACCAAGGCCCAACGATTTGGTTTTCCGGTTTCTCACTTGTAGGAAAAGAGTAAAATCGGAATTTTAGGGTTTGTTGAGATATAATATGTTAACAATATTACTAAAAAAATTAACCATTTACAATCATCATAGCAATCACAAAATGTTTACGTATATATCACAATGATTATTTTATTTGACTTGATATAATTTGGAACTATCAAGTCACACGATTTTAAAATGAATAATGCGTATATGATCCCTTTCTTAAATACATATAGTGTGAGCTCGAAAGGCATACTCAAGTGATATTCGAGCACTCCTATCCTATCATTAAATACAGGCTGTGGTAGTCCATATACCCATTAATGTTAATCCTCATCGTTCACTTTAGCATCCTATCTCATTTCGCTACTTTGTGAGACTCCTAAGCAAATTCACTCAACCCATGTGGGCTTATAGCATCCTAATGAAATTTAAGGGTTATCTAGATGAACACTTATAGCCATCAAGTGTTGAGACTCTCCATTATAAATATCCCATGATTTATTAGAGTAGGTAAAATTTTATTAATAACTCAAATATATCTGCTTATATTTCTCTTTGATATTCTCGCTTATATTTCTCTTTGATATTCTCACTTCTCGATATCTGACTTAAATATGTAAGGGTCTTAACCTAAACTTTCATTGATTAACTCATATTTGCTTACCTTCTATTTGTATGAAAACTCATCTCCTCCCTCGAAAACAATCCCTCAAATAGACCATTCCCCTTGAATTGACCCAATCCTCATATATACCCCACATTATTCATTTAACTATTTTGTTCTTTTTACATTTTATATAGTTATAATAATAATATAAAAGGCAAATTACGCCCCCTTGAAATATAGTATAATTATAAATTAGTCCTTATTATTTCAAAAATTATAAATACCCCTTGATATATTTGTTAGCCTAACAAAATTCACATTTATCAAAGCGAAATATAATTGCGAGTTGTATTTTTTGTTGTGTTGTAAGGGATTTTGGGAAGGAATTGCATAGTTTTGACAAGTTTAAGATATAGAAGTTATATATAAAGTCAATTTCAATAAAAAGTAATGGCGGTATAGGATTATAGATGGTGAAACCTGGCGGTGGTTATGATGGTATAAAGTAAAATTATTTCATAAATGTTGGTGAAATAACAAAATTGATTGAGAGTTTTTAATAGGCTCGATGAGATGCATCTCTTAGTAATTGGGTTGGTTACTATGATTGAAAGAAAATTATTTTATGGATATCTCTATTGATATTTACAAGAAGGTTTTAAACCTTAAGAGGGTATTCGTAATTTTTAAAATAAGGTGGACTAACTTATAATTATTCCACACACCAAGGGGTGTAAATGTAATTTTATGTAATATAAAATTTGAATGCAACAATTATTCCGAATAAAAATTTACTTGGAAATGTGTTTATTGCAAAGTTTGTCTCCACAAGGCAAAATTAAATATTTTTGTGAAATAGTTCTAGTATATCGGAAAGTAAAACCAAACATCACCTCCTTTTAATTTACAAAATAATCTAACAAACTCTAGCCATTTCAAATCAACTCACCCTCAATATATATATAATGTAGTCATATGTTCTAATCATTATTTCAGTATAAGAATATAATTATATTATAAACTACTGCAAAAACAGTATAAAAAAAAATCACATATCACACCAGGACAACATGCATGCATGTCTTTTTTTCGGGCCAAATTTTACGCACTTGGCTCTAACTTTACCATATTACTTACACGCTTTCTCATAAGTTTGTAACTAAGTTCACCCACACCCACACCCCACCATATATATATATATATATATATGGAGAGAGAGAGAGAGAGAGAGAAGCCTTTTGGATCTCTACAGTTCTAAACTCAATAATGCATCTTATATCTTTGATTGATAGAATTTGAGGTGCAATGGAATGAAAATTGCAGTTCACTTAGTTTGCAGAATTTTGATTTGGCTTTATGTTACCGACGATCACGTTTTGTGGATGACAAGTGGCATCAACTTATACGATATTTTCAACTTAATTATTGATCTTGGAGTGGGACCTCAACAATTGAGGTCTTCAAATTAATGAAATTTGATCACAGCTAGAAATACAGAATATACTTGCTCACAACTTGTTCATGGTTGGAACCAGAAAAAACGACAGAATGTGGGCCTCACAGTAATTGGATTTGTGTTCTATACAGTTTTGATTTTTTTTTTTAAATCAAATTATTGTATTAACTTTTCACAGTAAGATTAAAAGAAAAAAATCCTTATATTTTGCACATTTGATCTGAGTATTGAGTGCATTTATATAGAATCTTTTTGTGGGTATAGAAAAAAATAACTACTACAATAATAATAATCAACTCAATGATAAGTTAACCCGTATTCTCCTAGAATCCTAAAAATCTCCCTTGGGAAACTAAAGATCATATGAGCTTCTCAAACGGACGGAATTAAAAACGTTCCCTGATGTTGAAGGCGAGATCAGAATTTTTTATCTATTCAAATGGGGTAAAGTTTAAAATTTTTAGAGATATATATAGGAAAAATTACACTGACCACCCCTGAGGTTTGGCTGATTTACGAAAAAACCCCTACTTTTTCAAAAATTACCAAAAATCCCCTAAGGTTTCAAAAATATTACAAACTTATTCGAATTTCCGAAAATACCCCTTCCCTTTTTTTGGACGATTTACATTTACCACCCTGAAAATAGGCTGATTTATGAGAAACCCCCTATGATTTCAAAAATTACCAAAAACCCCCCTGAAGTTATACTAATATTACAACTAGCACCTACTTAGGTTGACTTTATCAACAATATTAATTCTTTTTTTTCCCTCTGTAATATTGTTATCATAAAATTTTAATTTAATAGATTTGGAAAATTGAAATATGCATCGTATATATCTATTATGTGAAATGAGAAATATAAACATTGATTGAAATAAAAAATTGAAATTAATTAATGCACTTGAAAACTTTATTTAGCTTGAGGACTCTAACTCATTTCTCTTAAAATTTACTCCGTATTAGCGATAATATAACATACTTGATGTGTTAGTAGATATCTTTAATGCATTAAATTCAGAATATTTATTTGAATAAATAATCACATTTTTTTTTCAAATCTATTACATGAAAATTTTATGATAACAATATTACAGAGGGAAAAAAAAAGATTTAATATTGTTAATAAGTCAACCTAAATAGGTGTTAGTTGTAATATTGGTATAACTTCGGGAGGGGGTTTTGGTAATTTTTGAAACCATAGGGGGTTTCTCGTAAATTAACCAAATCTCATGGTGGTCAGTGTAATTCACCCAAAAAAAAGGAAGGGGTATTTTCGAAAATTTGAATAAGTTTGTAATATTTTTGAAACCTTAGGGGGTTTTTTGTAATTTTTAAAAAAATAAGGGATTTTTCGTAAATTAATCAAACTTCAAGAATAATCGGTGTAATTTGTCCGATATATATAACATTTAATTTGATAAATTTAAAGAAAACGACCGCACCCTCCAACCCGTAACTTCACCACTGCTATTAAACATGTTGTGCAAGGTATGGAGATCCTACATGATAATTACTTTTTAAGGGAGATTATTTTGTTTATTTTTAAAGGCATGGGAAGCTATTTTTTAAGCAATATTATTTTGTCTATTTTGATAATATTATACATATATATATGGAGAGAGAATATACATATATATGGAGAGAGAGAGAGAGGACACATTTACTGGTGTAATGTTGACCTAAATTTGAAACTAAGAGAATAAATGAATAATATAGAAAAAAAAGTCCATGCAAAGTTGGATGAAGAGTCAAAAAGGTTAAACTTTGAATCCCGCAATCAAAGCTGTAGCCGATTATTTGTTTTGCGAAAAAGTAGAGACAGAAAAAGTTGGATTGATATGGGGAGTGGGACTATGTTCCCTCCAAAAATTTTCATTTTTCTTTGTTTATTTATTTATTTTTTGTGTATGAAATTTTGACATGTTTCCGGTTATCCATCTCACGGAAATTACAAATGTATCCTTTAAGTCTTTTATTATTCATTAATGCAGTTGAGTTGCGAGTGATTATTATTATTGTTATTATCCGTTTTGAGAAACTTCTCTTGATATTTATGGCCATATCTTCGAAAGATTTAATTGAATGAAAATTACCTACCTGACCCGTGATGCTTTATGGAGCATAAGTACCTTACGCTAATGATATGTTTGAAACAAAGATTTTAATAAAAAAAAAAAAGTAGAAAAAAAATTAAAAATAAAAAATAAAAATATAAAGTACTACTTAGGGATGGTAATAGGTTCGGATTAGACCTGAACTTAGATCCGCCCCTAATGGGGCGGATTTTAAGACTCCTAATCTGATCTAGGGCTGATCCCGGATCTTCATTTTAAAACCCGAACCCGCTCCGATCAGTAATTATATATATATATATATAATTTATTATTTTATATAATTTTATATAATATGCATCTATATTTCATGTATAAAAGTATATATTATATAAATAGTTACTTAAAAAAATATGATACTATTGTATATAAAAATAATTATATAATATTAATAATTAAGTTATGATTTCAAAATATGTGGAAAAAATATGTAATAACAATGTTTAATTTTTAAAAATTAAAATATGTTCATAAAAATTTACAAATAATTAGTATTTTAGTAGTACTATTATTTTTTTCATGTTTATAAAGTTGTACCAATATCAAATTTCTTTAAAAAAATATTTTTTTAATTATTTTAAAAATATAAACTGGGTCTACCGAGTCCAATCCGGATCCGATGGGTTCGGGGCGGGTCCGAGCCCATAACCAAAAAAAAAAAATCCTTGGTGGGGCGGGTCTCAGGTTTTGCCAAACCCGCCTCATACCTACCCTATTGCCATCCCTAGTACTATCATTTGAAACAAAGAAAAAAAAATCATTCTATTTTTTTTACCAAAATTCAAAAACCAAATGGAGGGTGGTTGATCACCTTAAACAATGCTTTCCATTATGAAATGCATTAAGAAACAAAATTATGCTTATCTGTTGACTATAACTTTTGATATGGTGGTAAGCTTAACTATGAAAGGAAAAAAAAGCATAGTGGTAAGCTTAACTATAAAAAAATGACAAATTACGTATGCATCCTTAATGTGTGATATAATTATGAATTAGTTCATTTTGTTTCAAAAATTACAAATACCCCCTAAATATATGTGTTAGCTTAATGATAGTTTTCTTCCATTAAGACGGAATATAATTGTGAGTTGTATTTCTGTTGTTTTAGTTAGAATTTTTAGATGGATTTCACATGATCTTGACAATTCAAGACATGTAAATTATATATGAAGCTAAATTTAATAAAAAATAATAGCGGTATCACATTATATATGGTGATATTTGGTGGAGGTTATAATAGCACTTACTAAATTATTTCACAAAAGTTGGTGATTGAGGGGTTTCACTACAAGAAAAAAGTAATATTAGTGACAAGATATAAACGTAACAGTATAAAAGTTATCACCAATAATTGTATTAAGTGACAACATCTTTAATTTTGTCATTAATTAAATTTTTTTAGTGGCAACAACTTTATCTTGTCACAATATCCACTCAATGATAACCATAATTACTGTTTTAGTAACAACCATTAATAATTAATAACATACCTACAACGACAACTTTAGTGACAACAAAAATTGTCATTAAGATTTTGTCACAATATTTCATTGCTATTAAGCTGCCATCATATGTGTATCACTAATTATCAATTTTGCGCTATGCTGTCACCATTGATATTGTGCAAACTATGATTTGTGACAACATAATTTTGCTGTTACTAAATGCATATATATAATAACAACTTTTTTTATTATCATTTGTTATATTGTCACTACTTTACTCATTTTTTTTGTAGTGTTTTGTCAGACTCGATGAAGTGCATCTCTTTGTAGTTGGGTTAATTAATTTAGTTGTAGGAAATTTATTTTTTGAATATTTATATTAATGTCATAAGAAGGTTGTAAACATGAAGAGAGTATTTTTAATTTTTGAAACAAGAGTTGTTCATTTTTATATTTATAGTATATCTCAAGGGGTATAGACGTATTTTGTTCAAAAAAGGCATAGTGGTAAGCTTTTGATCTTGACGTTCCACACATAAATCATGAACAATCCTAACAATATCTTAAAATCGTTAGTGATGCATTGCCTCAATAATAAAATAAAAACTTATCGATGAAGAGATCAATGGTTTAAATTTCTTGAATTTTTATAAATACGAGAATTAATTTGTTAACTTGCAGTTTATATTTACCGTACAAAGTTTTGATTTTCTCATGTTTCTATAACAAACAAAATGGCACTTAATCAGGTATCCAGTACCAAATTATAAAAAGAAATGAGATTAAATACACAATTATGAAATCTGGCCTTAACCAAAAAAATATAAAATAAAATATGAGCTTCCAAAGGAACGTAAAATATACAAACTTTATATGCCAATATATTTTACAATGAGACAAATAATAATATAAATACACAAAATATCAAAAAAGAAAAGATAATTATATATACTAGTTACAATTATATAATTACGTAATTTCTAAATAAACTCTGTCAACATTCATAAATCAATATGTATTGAATCTCATGTGATGTAATTTATCAAAATTAAAAAATATAACACACACACACACTAAGGTGATGTATACTGAGTAGTAAATTCACGTCTTGATCAGCTTCTCCGACAACACTTGAATGGCATACATTTGGATTTTGCCAACTCCATTGATGGTCGCCAACAAGAACACATGAAAAAAAGATCATTCTTTGCCATAAATAAACCAAAATAAAGACACTTTAACAAAATGCAACTCTCAAAGGGTATTATGGGAACTACATTGCAATGCAATCATCAACGCACAAACACACTCCATAGTCCATGATCTTCACTGTGTATCGCGTGTGAAACCTGCTGGGAGTTCTCGTTGAGTCCTGTTTCTTCTTCACACGAGCTTCGAGGCATTAACTTTCATTACCATAACTCAGTTTCCAGGCTCAAAAATTTTGAGAAATCATTGAAACCCTTGTTCAAGAAACAGGCCACGTTTTCATACTCAAAACAATGCCCTGTTTCAACTCACAGCTTTTGCCCCTTGTAGCCATTTCTCTGCTTGTTTTTTGCACACCCTTTTCTTTTTCACTTGGGCATGGAGAAGGGTCCCCTCTGCCCACTCATCAAACGCTTCGAACGTCAGGTAACTCTCTTTCTCTCTCTCTCTCTCCCCCTCTATCTTCTTTGTGGGTTCTCAAGATTTCATGGAGAATTATGCAGGGGAATCTTGGGTAAGAAAAGAGATATTGGGTGCTGATAATTCGAGCGTACCAGAAGAGGGCTCAAATCTTGTGTTGGCTCCAAGGAGAACATACAGAAAAGACCCTTTAAATGGTTTTAAAAGGTACACGGGAGGCTGGAACATCAGCGACCACCATTACTGGGCTGTAAGTTTTCAAAGATTTCAACTTTTGCTTTAAATTCTTGGTTTTCAATGTTTAGCAGGGGTATTTGGCTCTACTTTAAGTGTATTTGATTTTGTCAGCTAACTTTTACCACCAAAAATGTTGTCTTGGTGCCTTTTTTCATACTCTCTGTACTAGATCAATTGCTTCTTTAATTTTCTAAAAACAGATATGTATGTATGTGTATATATATATTTATATATTGCTGGGTATGGTTCCAAAAGTCCAAATGTGGATAGAACTATCTGCGCACCTGCACACAATTTTCAGCTCTGCTGGATAGAACATTATGTTCGTTTGGCAGAACACTCTGCATAGGTTAGCACAAATCTTGCGAACATGCACACAAACGAATTTTGGTGGTTGCAGTATTTGAATCCAATTATAACTGTACTTTGTGGTTAGTTTCTAAGTAACTTTATCGACATATTTTTAGTGTAGTTCTTAAGAGTTTTGAGAGCATCACTGTGACTCCATTATTGTACCTCTTTCAAAATAGTAAAATTCTTTCTTTTTCTTGCCTCGTCCATGGACGTAGCTTGGATTAATTTGGGTGAACTACGTAAATCTTGGTGTCACTTACTTTTTGCTTTCGTTTTGTGTTTATTGTCATAACGTATATATTTATATATATGTGTGTGCATTTCTTGAATTATTTCCGCGTAAGAAAGATGAATTTGTGCTTATTTGGGTAGGGAAAATTTGTTATGCTCATCATGGGGGCCATGTGTTAAGACACTGTTTTACTTTTCTGTTTCTTTACAAAGAAAAGGAGATAATCCATCTGCATTGTGCTAGTCTTTTGACAGAGGCATATTTACTTAGTACTTGTTTGTTTTAATGTTCAGCGAGTTCTATCTAGTAACCTTATGAGTGTTTAGTGTTGGACTGTTGGTATTTTTGTTAATATGTTCTTCTCTCATTCCTATTAATCCATGTTCCATTGCAGTCCGTTGGTTACACTGCCGTGCCTTTCTTTGTCATTGCTGCAATCTGGTTTGCAGTTTTTGGGCTTTGCTTGTCTCTCATCTGTCTCTGCTACTGCTGCTGCCGAAGGGAGCCTTACGGCTATTCTCAAATCGCTTATGCGCTCTCTCTTATTTTCCTCGTGCTCTTTAGCGTTGCGGCAATGTAATCTCTCTCTTTCACTCTCCACCCCCTCTCTCTCTCCCCCTCTCTCTCTCTCTCTCTCACACACACACACACACACACACACAATGACAGAGCCAAAATGAAGCCAGGGCGTGCATCCTCTGACATCAAAATTTTAATACTGAACAACCTTTCTTATTATCCTCTAGTGCACCTTCTGACTTAATACATATGAAAATTTGTGTAGAAGAGTAAACTAGAATGGTCGAGCGAATGAACGCCCTTCTTCACTTGGGTCCTGGCTTTGCCACTACACACTCAATACCCAACATACATGAAAACACACACATTATATGTTTATTTTTGTGTATTATATTCACGGTTGCTTACTTTAAAACTGACTTATGATCCTGCATTTTCAGCATTGGATGTGTTGTCTTGTACACCGGCCAGGGGAAATTCTACAGGAGCACCGTTAACACTTTGGAATATGTTATCCATCAGGCAGATGCCACGTCTGACAATCTCAGGAGTCTGTCGGAATATCTCTCTTCTGCAAAGCAAATTAACGTTGATCAAGTTTCTCTGGATCCTAAAGTCCAAACTGACATTGATCAGATTCAATCCAAGATAGATGATTCAGCTAGTACTCTTACCAATGAAACGGAAGATAATTCGAAAGACATCAAGAATCTGATAGAATCAGTGTAAGTGACCGCTGAAAATAGAAATTTGCCATCTTTTATATCCTTTTTCTGGTTTAAATTAAGTGTATACACCAATGTTCTCTTGCAGGAGAGTGGCTCTTATCGTACTCTCTGCTGTTATGCTTCTTCTGATAATTCTTGGATTCGGTATACTTATTTTGATTTCTCGAACTTGTTGCGAAAAATTGGCCTTGTTTGACAATGCTTTTGAGTTCTGTTTGACTGACTTCGCAACTCTCTCATTTCAGTGTTCTCAATTTTTGGCATGCAGTTGGCTGTATACATGTGAGTGGCCTAGCCTTTTAGCTAGAACTGGTTCTTTCTCTTACTCTCTCTCTCTCACAGACACACACACACAGAGCATCAGAGCTAGGAGCTCAAGGATATGGGGTACTTCACTTATCCACTACAAGTCTACAACTCTAATCCGCTACTCAATTTTTGTATATATATTTGGTGAGAGGGTGTTGGAACAACTCGGGGTCACTCAAAGATATCGAATACATACTGGGATAATGTCAATGTCCGGGGTGTATGTGTGCCGCTACGGCTCCAATATAGCTCCACCCATGCACACACACACATGAGCATGCACGCACACAGAACACGTGGTCTAATGTCTTTGAGTCTCTAAAAGAGTTGAAATTGTTGCAGCTTGGTGATTAGTGGATGGATTCTTGTGACCGGAACATTCATCCTCTGTGGCATTTTCCTTCTCCTCCACAAGTACATCAAATATGGAGCTTCTAATGTCATTTATATAAGTGATTGCAAATGAGACCCGATCTTGTCTTATTGTTCGATTATTTGTTGCAGTGTGACAGGTGACACTTGTGTAGCAATGAATCAATGGGTCCAAAATCCAACTGCTCACACAGCTCTCGATGACATACTGCCTTGTGTGGATAGCGCCACTGCACAAGATACCTTGTCGAAAAGCAAAGAAGTAACATCTCAGTTGGCCAATTTGATCAACACAGTCATCACTAATGTCTCCAACATCAATTTTGCCCCCAACTTTGTGCCTTTCTACTACAATCAATCCGGCCCGCTTTTGCCAACCCTTTGCAATCCGTTTCATCCGGACCTGACCGACCGAACTTGCACACCTGGTGAAGTGGATCTCAACAATGCGACACAGGTATTGAACAATTAATCTTCCAAACTTGGCATGCAAATATATAGCAAATTATAAATTTATGAATCTAAATTCGTTTTTGTGCCTTCTTGACTGATATTACCAAGGCGGAGTAAGTGGGACTAGCAAGGGAAATAATTCCCTTCAAGCCTATACATATATGTATATGTATATGTCTTGTATATTATATAGATTTAATTACACTGACACCCCATCTAGAATACCCAGAATACCAACTTCACCCCCAATTTCCCCTCCAAGTTTCATTGTTTAACAAAGTGCCCTTCCCATTAGGATATTTGACAAAAAAATATTACTTAAGACATCCCTAAACTCCAGAGCACAATGGTATTTTCCTTATCATTTAATAATTTTTAGTTGAGCCTAATTAGGTCATGTCACACTTTCCTTTTGGGTTTATAATTCTGCAAACTTAGAGGGGAAGTCACTGTTACTATAAAAGACCGATGTAGAATTGGTAATTTGGGTATTCCACAGGTGGTGTCAGTGTAATCAACCCTATTTTGTAAAGTTCAATCTTCTCTCTGAAGGTAAAAATTTCTAACTCTGTCCCTACTACGTATGACATATGTCCTGATATTGCAGGTGTGGAGTGGCTTCGTCTGTCAAACATCACCAACCGGCATTTGTATAACAACGGGACGTCTGAATCCAACTCTTTATGGTCAGATGACTGCCACCGTAAACGTGAGCTACGGCTTGTATAAGTACGGTCCGTTCCTAGTTGAGCTCGAAGATTGCAGTTTCGCAAGGGAAACATTCTTGGAGATACACGACACGTATTGTCCCGGCCTAAGAAAATACAGTGAACGGATTTATGTCGGGCTGGTGGTGGTTGCTACTGCAGTGGTGCTGTCCCTAGTGTTTTGGGTGATATATGGAAGGGAGAGGCGGCAACGCGCCTATAAGAAAGAGCATACGCCGAGGGGCGACGATGGTTTTGATGGTGGTAATAAGCATCCTGAGGTGCAGAGATGAGCCTCTTTTTTTTTTTTTTTTTAGGCCATTTGTTCTTGTTTCTACATTTGTGAACTATGGTGTATTTGTTACTTCTAACTTGTTTGTTACATGAGTTGTAAATGGAAATTTTTGAAGGCTGTTGTTATGGTACTAAATTGTGAGGTAGTGAGTAGATTCTTCTACTGTATTATCGCATATATATATATATATATATATAGTGTGTGTGTGTGTGTGTGTGTGTGTGTGTGCGTGCGCATGGAGTGTGTATGCGTATTTGTGAGGTGAAATGTGTGAGGAAAGGAAACAGTAAAACAGAATTGAGGGAAAGGAAAAATGATGGTATAGGAGCCGAAGACCTGCGATATTTTTAAATAGACCGATTATAAGATTAGGGTTAATGATATTTTTTAATAGATTAATAATCTTATGGGCAGAACAAGATTAAAGATTTTTAGTTTAGATTTTCGGTAATTCTTTTGTCTGTGAATTTCTTGTTGATTTTTTGCATAATTTTTTTTAAAGGAAATGATGTATTGCATATCAACAATTACATGAATGCTTTTGAATGAAGCTAAGACTATTACGCAAATAATTAACAATTATCAAATACAAAAAAAATAAAAATCTATTATACAATATGCTATATATTGCTGTTCGACATATATACTAATGCCGTTCTTGTTGAAACTTGAACTTATTACCTTGTGGTGATGAGGCCTTCTCTTATCATCAGGTCAAAGACCCCAGACTTTTTTAATTTTTATCAAATTTAAGTTCGGTATTACTATTGGATTATAGTCTAATGGTGGGTATTCGAATCAAGCACCTTTGAAATTCTGGATTTTAATCCTCCTGTCCTTTCTTATTCCTCTTTGAGTGAGTATATGTATGTGTATGATATTTTGATTAATATCTATAACATATTACGAATTGATTGAATAATAATAATAAAAAAAAAGTTCGATATGAATGAATTTAAATTCTATAAAATTTCAGATCGAATTCAATCATCAGATCACGTCATTGAGGTCGGATTCAAATTTCAGATCCACCTGAAACACGACATGTGGATAGTCCTAATTTTAGGCCATTAACACATCTCATGTTATTGTCTTTATAACCAACAGACATCTAATTAATTTTATGCCACTAATCGACAGAACAATATATCCACTTTGTGGTCGTTGAGACATGAAAATGCATGTGTGTGATCAAATCACAACACTAAATTATTAGGTTAACAACAGCTAATCGCGCCACTGAATTCAAAGTCGAGTGGTAGGAGTTCGAATATAGTATCTGGATGTTCTGAGTTCGAATCCAATTATTCTCTACCCCTTTCCCTTTGAGTGAGTGTGTGCATGTATATGGGGGTGTTTTTCGGTTAATATCTATAAAGTGTTTCGGGATGATTGTATCAAAAAAAAAACAACAGCAGCTAATCACAAGCCACCTTTATTGATAATTGGATTTATAAATAAAATAATTATGCTAGGCTGGCCGTTAACCCCGAAATTAGAATTCATACAAGTCGTACCACCCCAAAATTAGGCAAATTTAATTAATTAATTACTTAAGTTTATTATATTAATGTTGCCCGAGATTATTCGATTCTTGAATAATATAATTAAGGCAAGTTGGCATGACCTAGAGCTTGATTATCGGCATTGTATTGGATTAGTGTAAACGCGGACGGCACGCTTCATAATTGATGCTCTTGACCTTCAAACTTAACCCGTTGAATTGGTACAGGAAAAAATAGATAGTTCAATGGTTAAATGAAAATTGCAAGTTCGAGTTCAAAAAATGTAATTGGGCTATTGATAAAAATCACTTTTGTAAGTGATATAATAGAATATATTTGACGTCACGTATTAATCGATAACATCACATAACACATGACAACTACGAGTCTATGTGTCTTCTCGAGATCCATATTGATTTGAGGAAAATCCCAGGCCTAGGAGGTTCCCCTATTGGAGGATCTTCCAGGAGGGGCCCTACGTCGTGTTTTCGAGGAAGCTCTATCGTGGGACTCCGCTCGATGGTCCTGTCGAGGGCTTGCTACTTTAAGTGGTCCCCTGATTATGATTCAGTCTTATACCAGTAATTGTCTCTGTACGAAATTTACACTATTCGTACAAAAGATTACTCCATTATTAGTGTGAAATTGAATGATCAATTATTAAATAGTAATAATGATAATAATAAAACCCATTTAATTGGTACAACCTCTAGCGGCATAGCCATTTCTTGAAGTTAAGAGGTAAGTAACATATTTTATTTAAAGTGTTAGTTTGTGTCTTGTGGGCTGCTGAGGATGAATATTTTATTGTTTCTAGCCTACAATTCCTCGAATGCAACTTGCCTCTCTGTGTGTGTGTAGATACATTTCATTGGACGCGTCTTAGTCTTCAAATTTTACATCACTTACATTTCAATCTAAACAAATCAATATACTTGCTGTATTCCCATTTTATAAAAAAATATGCAAGTGTTTTATATAAGCTTCGTTCATGCTATTTTATTTTCTTCTCCATCGCTGTGTAATGTAATCTCAGTCCCACTCAAATTATTCAATTGTAGTTAAATTCTGTCTCAAGTTTTCTCCTCTTTCAATCCGCAGACGACTAATCTTTACTCCTCTCATGTTTGTTCTCCAAATCAAACTCATCCAACTTTCAATTTAGTTTTCTTTATACTCTCTCTCTCACACACACATTTTAAGGTCCTCTATGATGGTAAGTGGGAAATTTTACGTTTTACCACACAAATCTTACTTCCTCGAGCCCCGTTCCAGACCCAAAGCACAGGTAAGGGTATATTTTATTTATGAGTTAAAACTTGAAAGTCCAAATCTCCAAGTCCAAATTTGCAAACTTCAAAGCTTTGAACTTTGAAGTCTTCAATGCAAAATCACTCCGCCAAGACTGCGCCCTGCAAAATATAAACACAAAAAAAAGGGAATGAGTAGGGCAAATATAAATAAAAAGGAAAAAAAAAACAGATATTACCGTACACGAAACGAATGCAAAGATGCCATATAAAGATTACGGAGAACGGAACGGACATTAAACGGGCTAACTTAATGGAACGGGAAATGCCCAACGCGTTGATCGGGAGTTCGGGACCATCCTTAATTACAAATCAATCAAACCAACTCAATCAACAACTATAACTCAGTCCCTTGTTTGATTTTAAATTCATTTTAAGTTTTCTTCATTTGATTTACTGGAATACTGCATTAAAATGTCCAAAATGTCCTTCAATTTGCCAAATCATATGTACAACGGAGGAGAGAAAAAAGGAATTTCGTCGCCCCTGTTCCCAAAATTGCTCTGCTGTTCAACACTCGCCGGTGTACACAAAAAACAACCGCACAAATCTCAAATCGCCGCCGTGAAATGGATCGGAACGTCTACTTTCCAACACGATCGAAACAATCAAACCTGTAATTTTCCAGATCCTTCATCGTAGATCCTCGGCTCTGGACATGACCGATAGACGGCTCGGCCGCGGCTGGAAGTCGGCGCGGCGGCGCTGCTGGTGCGACGACGGACGGATCAGAGCCGCCAAGGCTCGCTTCACCAGATCTCCTTCAACCGTGCCGATCCTCACCAGAGAATTCGTCATCGCCGATCTCCTCATGTTCAGCCGATTCGGCGAGTACGGAATCGAGTGACTTCCGCCGCGGCCGAAGCTGTTCTTGTGCAGAGCGCATCGGAACGAACCTGGATGAGTCGTCGGCGAGCACAGGCACGTCCTCTTCTGAATATTCCCGTTACTCCTCCTCTGCAACACCTGGCTCCGAGGCGGCGGCGCGGCGATCGACTGCCGAGGCGATATGGACCGATCGATCGAGAACCGGACGGACGGCGTCGGAGGGGGCGGGGAGAGCGCGTGGAGGTTGACGCGCGACGGCGACACCGAGCGGCGTTGGTTGAAGAAATCGGCGGAGGGAGACGACGAGTAGTAGCCGATGGCGCAAGGGAAAGAGGACGGCGGCGGCGATGACGTCAGGAGGGAGGAATCCGACGTCATGATGCCGGAATTGCAGAAGGGCCCTGACCGTTGGAAAGGTGAGGTGACCGGTAATACCGGTGCGCTCGTGCCCCTTCTAGAAGATGTAGACATATGCAGAATTAAGGGGATGTTTTTAGGATAGTAAAATTTCTAAAAGGGCCCTGAGGCTCTTCAGTTTGGCAAACCTAGCTGGTCTCGAAGGGGGAATTTATAGGTGGAGAAGGGGGTGGCACGCCTTGTAAATAGTGACATTGTGTAGGGGTATTTGTGGAATTTCGTTTTTGAGATATTAATTGCATAATCTTGAAGATAAGGAAGTTGCAAAAAACGTAGCACCAAATATTAACATTGCTTAATTGGTATAGATATATGATATGTTTAGTTTCAAATTTCAGTTATAAAATGATAAATTCTAATTGTTTGTAGGATTCACCATTAAGTTATTTTTGTAAATTTATATAATTTGTTACGACACTCTTCATTTGATAAATATATCTGATTTGAGCACGTGACTTAAAGATATATAATTTTTTTTCGTCTTGCAACAAAAAAATAGATAAGTAAATATGCTGCCCAAATCTAAAATATTAAATTAAAATTCCTAAAACTTGCCTCCCATCTTATAATACGAGCAACATTTTGAATCGATACGACTTGAAAAGTAAACTTGTGGCTCGAAATGTAAACCTGAGTGTATTAATAACTATTATGACTCGAAATTATTGTGAAGAGTTTTTAGTTTGAATATAAATTTCTTCAGTTTTTGAAAATTAACTATTGTTTTTAATAATTCAAATGTGTGGTCAAAAAAAGAAAAAAAGAAAAAGAAAAAACTCCAATATGATCAGCTCATTAAGAGCCTACATTTGCGACTTTCTAGAAATTCCCGTCCTTTGTTGTTAGTTCGTCTTTTTCTCTTCTAATTAATTAAACGTGGACAACACACACCCTCAAATTCCCTAAATACGCCACCCCCCCCTCCCCCACCCCCCGGGGCCCCACTAAACCATTTTTGAGAAGGTAAAGAAAAAGCATTTGGACTTTTTTTTATCAAAGAAAATCGAAAAGCATAACAAATTTCTGGACCCAACTTCGAAGTCAAATGAGCCTTTTAAAAATTGATCGAGAAAACTACCTATACTGCTATACACACAAAACATAATTTTGAATGAGAGAACTCTGTGAAGTGGGCTCAATATAGGCTCTTCAATAATTAAATCAGGTGTAGACAAAATATGTATATACAAAGTTTGAAAGAAAAATAATTTGAAATAAAACGACTTAATATGTGCTATCTTTCTAAATACAAATCTTGAGGTATTTATGATATTGAGATCAATGCGGGTATTAAATGACACAATTCTATCATCTTATTGCCATAATTTGGATGAATAGGATTAATTGGGACTACGAAGAGTTTTATCTCTTGTTAAGTGTTTTTTTATCATTGTGGTGTTGGGCGTTTTTATGTACATATATGTATTACCCATATGAGACATAGACATGGGTTTATCAATTGTATTTGAGATCCAATATGTTCCATTTTATTATATAAGTGGGTGCCAAGTGTAATAATCTTAAATTAAAGAGTCAATAGCATTTTACTACCCTGTGTTATTCAAAAAAAGCAAAAAAAACCCTATGAAAAAAAAATTACTTTTAAGAACCTTATAATTTTCAAAATTTGCATAAAATACCCTCGTGTGTTACACGCGCATTGACTGCGAAAATTCATGTATATTAACCCCTTAAAATTACTATTTTATCCTTACATTTAATTTGATCTTCCATCCGAAGCCGTCGTTCAAGCTCTCATCTCCATTGCCAGTCAGAGAACTCAACATCTCCATTGAAAAATAATTTCATAATTTCACCCCATTCAAGTGTAAGTCTGAACCTCTGTTCACCCTCACCCACCCACCAGCGCCGCCTCCCACTCACCACCACGGCAGCAGTCGCCCAGCCTCCAGCCGCCGCGGCGCACTCGCCCAGCCTCCACCCACCGCTGCGGCAGCACTCGACGGCAGCAGCAGCAGCACTCGCTCAATCTCCAGCCGCCGCCTCGCCTCCAGTCGCCGCCGTGCCCAGCCACCCGCAGCCGCACCAGGTTTGTGTGTGTGTGTGTGAGAGAGAGAGAGAGAGTGATTTTAGGTTTTCTTGATTTTGATTGTTTGAATTCCAACTAAGTAATTTTCATTCAAATTAAACTAAACTGAAAAAATTACCTTCTCTCTCTACTTCTTCTCACCCTCCCCAACCCCACTCCCCGTTGCTTACACCTCCCACTCCCCCATCCGGCTAGCCCTGCCCCCACGCAAGCTCTTACCATCGCCCATAGTCCTCGCCACCAACCAAGCTCTCGAGAGAAGTGAAATGGTGTGAATATAGTGAATGCCGGCACCGGCCGGCGGTGATGGCGTCGGCGGCGGCGGCGGCTAGGGACGATAGTGGTGGGGTTAGTGACTATGTACGAGGAGGGCAAAATAGTCTTTTCACATTTATTTGACTAAAAATCAACCCTGAGGTGCAGTGAGCAAATTTTGAAAGATACGAGGTTTTTTAGGGTAATTTTTTTTTCTCAGGGTTTTTTTTGTTTATTAGGTATAATACAGGGGTGCTGTGTGCATTTCTCCCTAAATTAAATATACATTGAAGAAAATGATTGTGTATGTTTGATTTGTATACGTTGTGTAAAATAAGAGATGAAGTAACGTTTAATACAGAAGATTTTACCTGTAGAAGAACTTTTGCTCTTCAACAAACTTACAATTTTTTCAAAGAACAACAAATCTCTTTGACGTTTAATCTCACTTCACAATTATCATTCAACTTTGCAGTCTCCACCCCCACCATTCAAAGTTACAAAATTGAAGTTATCATCATGTTCCCATCAACCTGGCCAAATTTATCATTACCATTTATTCTCTAAATTCAACTCATCATCATTGAATGTTTTCCGAACAAGGTTTCGTTTCAGGGGGTAAAGTGCAAAACTCGTGTTAATCAATAATACAATGCATCGAAATAAAATTGAATAGATAGATTATAGCCCCCTATAGTACTCCCTTTTTTTTTTTTTTTTTGAGGGAAAACAAAAAAATTCATTGCAAGAAAAAATCATCAATTCATAACGGGTAGTCCCCGTCACAGAAAACATTAGAAGGGATCTGAATAAAACTTATTATCTTACTATATTTATAATTGATATAATTATTTACATTATCTTAATTATAAAATAATGTCTTGACGTAGTATGGTGATGAAATTGTAGCTTATAAAATTAAATGACCTATGTACAACAATAATAAATAAGATTCATGGTTATCTGTATCGCATACGCTACGTTCTATGTATAATAAAATCCCTCCCCCTTGCCGTGCGAGTTATGCACCAAGTTATTGAACTAGCAATCAAGGTCAGGCATGACTAGTTCAAATAAAACATGTAAATGTCTCTTGCTTTACCAAAGGGGTAACCCTAATAATCTTTTACAAGTATTCAATTAGGCCTACACCCTTTGAACTTCAGTGTAATTACAAATTATTTTATGTGATTTTAGAAATTACGTCTACTTCTTGAAGTATGAGTCAGATTAACAAAATTCATCCTTAATCAAAGCGAGATATAACTGAAAGTTGTATTCCTAATATTTTCGATAGGATTTTGAGATTGAATTTGCATGGTCTTAAATCTTAATAAATTCAAAATGTAAAAACTATGTATGAAGTCAATTTCATAAAAACAAAAATAGGAGTGGTATTGGATTACAAATGATGATACTGGATGGTGGTTGTGATGGTATCAATTGAACATATCTATTAATGCTTACAAGAATGTCCTAAATCTCGGGGGTATTTGTAATTTTAAAAAAATACGAATAAATTTATAATTACACCATACCTCAGGGGTTTAGGCGTAATTTTGCCTTTCCTACAAAGATTACCAACATTTATTTAACAACAAATACTGGCCTTTGGGTAGTGGAAAACGTCTGAAAACTCTTTGCCTACATATAAGGTCATTTTCTGATATTTTTCCCCTTATTTGTTATCTGTTCTCATAATTCAAGCTGTATAATAAAGTAGATATTCAAAACTGAGAAAAACTGATCCTTACAGGTACACTTACAGTCATATAGTGCCCTGAATAGAACAAGAAAGCAAATGTCAAGAAAGAATCGAACAACATGTTGAATACTAAGGATATCAGTTTCCGTTACAATTGACATTTCTGAGTTCCTAAATGGCAGAGAGTTTAACAGAGCACAATGGACGAATCGAACATGATAAATCGACGCGAACAGCCCGGGGCAGCCGATATTTATTCGACAAATTTTGTGGACTAAAAGCCATATATGTGTATGCTGTTGTTACAATTTATGCAGCAGAAATAATGTCTCAGACAAGGCAACAAGATGAACGTTTCAACTGTAAAGAGTGTCATGTCTAATGCAGATTACTAATCCTACTGATGGTTTTAAATAGCTAAAAAGACTAAGAAATAATTTCCACACTTACTGTACCATGAATGTAACCATGTACTTTGTCGCAAAAGGCTGATGCTAAATAGGGCATCAAGAGACACAAACGCGCACTGAATGGAGTGTATAACCTCCCGTCTCCAGTGGAGCACTACTCATGAGCCAACGGGCCTTAGTCAAAAATCCTCTCCCCTGTGGATAAAAGAAGAAACACGAATGAGCTAAAGATACATAATAACCCTGGGATAAGAAAAACTGCTCTCCAGCTATCCGGGCTGGTGAGGTCCAACCGAGCAGCCTTAGCAGATTCAAGAAGACGACCCGTAAGATCGACCCCCACTATGCCAGCTAAGGTACCAGCAGTGTTAGAAACCCCCATTACGATTCCTGCATATCTTGGAGCGATGTCCATGTGATTCACGGCAAATCCAGCTCTCCCGAGTGCCAAAAAACCAAGAGCCACTGAGGAACAAAACACAACCCCATCAGGTGTTCTAAACCAAGGAAGAGCCATCAGTGCAAAAGAGGCCACCACAAATCCCAACGTGTTTAAAAGCTTTCTTGTTCTAGTCACAGACAAGATTCTCCTGGTAATCAAGTGATCAGCAATCACCCCACCGATATTTGAAAACAGAAACATGTTTAGATAAGGCATCATTTTGGAGGACCCCATTTCTTGGAGACTACGGTTGAGGCCTAACTCAAAGTACGTAGGTAGCCAATTCATAAGTACATAAAGGGCATAGTGGAAAGTAAAATTGTTCGCCACTATTGCCCAAATTGGCAGACTGAAAACAATCCTCTTCCATGGGATTTTCGGGGTTCTAATGGAATGTACACCGTTTTCTACTTTTGCCTTTTGGTTCCCTTTGATCGGAAGGAGGGATTCCCCAAAACCAGCAGCTGCAGCCTTTGGATGATCAGAACGAGGCGGATCGCTGGCGTACTTGAACCAAAGCAGAGACCACATGGCACCTAAAGCAGCTTCAACAAGAAATACGGATTGCGGGCCTTGCAATTTGACCAGGCTAGGAAGCACAAGCATTCCTGCAGCCGCACCAAAGTACATCCCTGAAGTCGTGAGAGAAACAGATCTCGATCTTTCATGTGGTGGAACCCACTGTGCCAGCACAGTGTGAATGGAGGGAAAGATGAAGCCTTGAGCGACTCCAACAAGCAACCGGGCTATGACTAAAACTATAATCCGATTTGGATCGAGTGGTACAAAAGCACAAGTTAACGACCATAAAACAAATGAAAATAGGAGAACCCGCCTTCCACCAATTTTTTGAGCCACCCAACCACCAGGAACTTGTGAACAGGCATAACCATAATAGAATGTGGAAAGTATCATGCCCTTGCTCGATTGGTCTATTCCTTCGGCATCAGCAGCAGCAGTATAAGCAATAGAGAAGCCAACTCGTTCAATGTAGCACACACAGGTGCAGATAAAAGTCAAAATTACAATCACATAGCGCTTTGGGAGATAGGAACTATTCATTCTCTCTTGGTTTCATGAATAGTGAAATCCACCAAGTTTTCTTTGACGATGATTCCCAACAATAAAAAAATAGAATCAATTTCACAACTCCAGAAATCACCAAGAGAGAAGACCTCCTACAAGAAAAAAAGAATTGAAAATGAAGTCTGATACTATGCTCGAGAGGGTCATAGGCTACATACGGTCACTTGAGAAAAGAGATTCCCTCGGGATCTAAAACGAAAATGCTTCAGCTCACCAAATAAGAGTTATAAGTGGAAGCAATTTGCCATACAAGCTGAGCAGATAAGCAGCATAGGGGGCCTCTACAGTTTGCTACATACAAATAAGATGAGACTAAACCAAGTTTGATTGTTCCAATGCACCCTTGACCTATCTTGATTTAGCCCCAAATCTTATATGAATTGGATGCTAGTGTTTATGTCACTTAGATTATTAAAAATTATTCTTCTTCATAGTTCGACACCTCAGGTCTGAAATTGATTATGTTTCGGTGAATTTTAATCCTACTAATAAAATCAAAGTATGAGTGGGACACACTAACTAGAAAAATCGAAAAACAGGAGTTTTGCTTCATGAACACAAGCCCCATTTTCTCAAGGGAAATTGTCCTTACTCAACCATATGAAGATGCCATGTCAAACACAAAAAAATGGGAAGTGAAAGAGATGAAGCATCTATGAATCAGAAAATGGCAATTTCTCGGACGTGCACACGGAACCGGTAAAGAATTTGACACTGAATCTATATTCTATGTCGGTGCACGGCTACGCAAACATTCAGGATTCTAATTTTATTAGATTTAGTAAAACAAATGATGAAGATCGAAACCAAATTATGCACATTCTAAGCCAATTTCATGATATTTGTACCAAATGCTATGTGAAGCATGAGCCAAGAACACAATGTCAAATTCAATAGATAAATCTAATCTGAAGTTTCATCAATTGATCAGGAAAATGACCCTTTGTCTCCCACCATTTTTAACTAACTGTAAGTTACCTATATCATCCATTTCCATTCTGTCAACCCCATTACTACAAAAGCAACCCCATTTCTACAGAATGAATATTCAGAAATAATAATAATATTTAAAAAAAAAATAACAGCACAGCAAATACAAAACCAAGTAGAACCCACCAAGAAGATTCAATTCTAAGAAGAAATACAAAAGATTAAGAAGCAAGAACCTGAAATTACCTCTGAATTGCCGAGGGCTCCCCAAATGAATGAAACAAGAAAAAAAAAATGGTATTTGACGGGGATTTTTTGATTATGCAGAGCTACATTTACATCATGAAGTTACAGTGATTTGGGAAAAATAAAAATCCTGAAAATCAAGAAATATTTGGGGGATCCCTCAAGAATGTGAGCAAGTAAGAGAAGCAATCGGAGTAGACTAGTTTTTAAAGCCGGTTGAAAAAGTGGTTCACTGAATTTCAGAGAGAGAAAGTAAACGAAAGCAGTTCGCAGACGATGCCATCATGCCAGCCTGTAAACTTTTGGGCCTCGGGTGGGTTTCCGATTGGGCGGAGGTCTTCATTGGATTGGGCCATTGCCCACACTAGCAAATGCAGGAGGTGGTAGCGTTGTCCCTAGGGTGGATTTTCGTACTAATCCAATACAATTATGGTTCGAATTTTAGCATATTCGATTTAATAAAAATTTTAAAAAATCATCTTTGACTATAATTTATAAGTACTTGTAGTCCAAAATAGGTTGATGAAATATATATATATATATATATTAAAAAAAAAGAAATAATCATAATAACTTTTGTATTTCAAATATGGTTTTAAAAAATGTGTGTGAGAGAAAGTGAAAGAGTAATAATTGACCCACTCACCTATATTTTCATCTTCCCATGTTTATTGTTCAAATACATGTGCAAGTGCTAAGTGTCCTCTCATTAATGAAGGACTTTAATCTCTACTAACTTGGTGAACAAGCAAAATATGAGAACGGTAGAAAAAAACCATCCGCCATTGCAAATGAAAAGAATTTACTGTATTTACATTTTCATTGTAAAAATGAAAAAAACTAATTATATTTCACCACATATTTTCATAAATTGTAATATCACTGTGAGCCTTCCACCATCATCACCGTTGTTCTCTACCGTTGTTATTTGATAATTTTTTCTCTTACCATAGTCATTTTGTTTTGTTTTGTTTTTTTTTTGCTCTTGTTTAAGCATATAGGTGGTTTTAAAAAAAAAATCAATGATAAAATATTGAAATAGTGAAGGAAATACGCAAATAAACTTGTTAAAAAATATAGAGAGAGTATATATTAATTGAGATGATAAAAAACTAAAAAAAATAAGAAAAAAAGGGTGGGGACAAAGAGAAAGTTTACATGTGTAGAATTTTTCTACAACTAGATTAAAAATTGTATCTATAATTATTATATTTATTTCTAAAAATAATCAAAGAGCATTTGTTACCCATAAAGAACTATTAAAATAGCCTTTCAATCACATTTATAATTATAATAAGAGTAATATATAAATATATATATATATATATATATATATTATCTTTAAATTATGCATGCGTACGTGCTCTAGGACCGGATGTATGTTGGGGTCCAATTGAGAATCAAGAAACCAAATGAAAAAGAAACTCAGACTTGATCTCATCAACTGGGGCCAATTAATATTAACCCATTAATTAATATGTTTAACTCATTAATTAGTAGTGATTATTTGTATATTGGCTAAAATCTTTTATTTGAATTTTAATCAACTAGATAGATATGCTTTTGATTTTATAGGTCAATATTTGCGAAATGGAACAAAATTTACCTATACTAACTGATTCAAATTCGTGTGAAGAGCAATCACCGGAACAAAATTTACCTACACCATCTTTTTTTTTAAAAAAAATTATTTTGCAGGGATAATGTAATAATAATTGGAATCAACAACATCAAAGCGACTCGTGAAGTTTTTGGCTATTTCTCTGATGAATATTTTTGCATCTCAACATTAGTTAAATTAGTTTAATAAAACAATTATTTGGTGTTTAGCGATTAATGAATTTATTAATTGATAGTTTTTATTTATATAATTATATTTTTTTCATGGAATTTGTTTGAAAATAAGAAAGTAGAAATAAATTATGCTTTTGATTAACAATACTCAAATAACAAAAATTGTTTTCAAAAGGCTCAGGGAAATCAAAAGTTATAAATGATTGGGATAGTTACAAGTGGGGGTAGGCATTTCGGATCGGACATCAAGAATCGACCCGGCCCGATCGGACTGATTTTGAAATTCGGGACGGGTACCCGACCCCGACATAATTTTTCGAGACGGGATTCGGGTCCGGGTTTTGAACCCGATCGGGATTTTGGGTACCCGACTATATTTATTAAAAAAAAAACAAAATTTCAAAACTGAAAAACTTAGAACTTAAAATGTTAAGTTTGTCTCGCACTTTCGCTCTCGCCTCACTGCCTCGCATCTCTTTCTCTCTTTGCTCATTCTTAGAGGTGTCAAATGGGCCGGGCCGACCCACGAACCCGGTGGCCTAGCCCGGTCAGGCCCGGCCCAGGCCCAGCCCATGAACAGTAACAGGCGGGCTGGGCCGATTCAAGGGTTGTATTGTGGGCCCCTATTGGGTTTGATAGAGATAGCCCAACCCAGCCCGGCCCAGGCCCATAAAAGCCCGGACCCAGGCCCAGCCCAGGCCCGGGCCGGGCCGGGCCGGGCCCACTATATTAATTTAGAATATATTTGATATAGATACTAATATATGTATATTATATATATTGATATATATAATAAATGATTAGATATATTATATATATATATATATATAAGATTAGATATACTTATATATTATATATATTGATATATATAATAAATGATTAGATATATTATATATATATATAAGATTAGATATACTTATATATATATATAATATAATAGATATGTATGGACATATCTAATACCATACATATGAAGGCGTTGGCAGATGATTTCAGATTAAAGTTGTATTAGATTAGATGAAGTAAATGATTCTTTTTATTAAATTTTTATGTAATATTTTTTTAGTTCTCATATTTACACTCCAATATTTTGAACTTAATAAAAGTTATTAGATTTTTTATATATATAGTAAAGTTAAATTCATTTTATTATTCAAAACTATAACAAAAAATTAATAAGTACTTGCATAAGTTTAATTAAAAAATACTAATTAATATTTAGATATAGGACACAAAATATGGAAGAAAATATATATATTTTTAAGTGAAACCAAACAAAAAAAAGAAAAAAGGTCAGCCCATCGGGCCCAGCCCAAAAAAGCCCGGCCCAACCCACCAAACCTGGGTTCATGGGCCGAGCTGGGCCTAGCCTCACAATTTCAAGCCCGCCCCAGGACCGCCCCACCTCATAATAGGCCCAGCCCAGCTCGGCCCGCTACAGTAATTGGGCTTGGGTGGGCCTGGGCCGGGCCGGCCCATTTGACAACTCTACTCATTCTCAACTCTCATCTCATCATTTGGTGTGGTCCGCAGCGCCGCCTGCGAGCAGCAACAGCCGTGGTGCCGGTGAACAGCAGTGCCCAGTAGCAGCAGCAGCAGCAACGGGCAGCAAATAGCAAGCAGAGTAGCGGCAGACAGCTCCAGTGCAGTGAGCAACTGCTGTCCAGAAAATTTTTCATTTTTTTTTAAATAATTTCGGGTACCCGATTCCGAAAATACCTGGTACCCGATTGTCAGATACTCGACAAATTCGGGATGGGATCGGGGATCGAATTTTGCTCCCCAAAATTTCAAATACCTGTCTCAAAAATTCCAAATCCCGAATATCCGTCCCAACGCCAACCCCTAACTACAAGAGAACTTATACAAACGCCAACTCAAATTTTCAAGTATTACTAAATTTCTCTGTACTTTGGAAAAATTTAAAATAAATAAATGCAATAGCTTTTACGAATACATTAATGGGTCAATTAGTTGGGCTTGATTCAAACTGAAAAAAAAAGAAAAAACAATTCAAGATTTATCAATTATTTTAGTATTTGAATCCGACTCAATTTTCATTGAATTTGTTTATTATTATTAAATTCGGTTCCGATAAAAACTCAATAAATTTGAATAACAAAAATTAATCTAAAAACCAACCAACAAAAAAGTTCAATGCATCAACCAATCAAGTGTTACGTCAATAAAGACCTCATAAATTTAAGATTATAGGTTTGATTTCGTGTGAATACGGATATTTTTTCAATTTGGTACTAATTTATTTATACTGTATAGCAAAAATAATTGTTCAATGCACCATGTTGAAATTGAAATCGTAATTGATACTATTTATTGGTTATATTTTTATATATAAAAAAGTTCAACGTCATCTTGAAATTGAGATCGTAAGAGAAGTAGAAGAGTATTTTAAAATACTTCTAAATGTAATATTATTTTTGTTAAATAAACTGCACAAAAGTGAAAATTAATATATTATTAGTTATAATGTTGCAATATACTACATTTTATTTAAGACTTTTTCAATAATATATATAAAATTATTAATTTGAAAAATATTATTAAATAACCAATTGTATTATTTAATTACATATGCGATTCACATACTTTGCATCATAAAAACGTATAGTTGGATTCGTTTTAAACAATTAAGTGTATTAAAATTGAGAATGAGTTAGAATTATAAAATTAGGCCGGAGGATAAACGAGACTTACATCCGACTCATATAAGACTTTTTTTTCGAGGGCTTTAATCTCACTAACACTCAAAACATTTTTTGATTAATTTAAAAGATGGGCCTCCATCCCACCGACTGGCTTCAACACACCTTTTCAAGCTTCCAGATAAATCCCAGATTAACTTAAAAATAAAAAATAAAAAATAAATATATACATAGAAGAAAATCCCCAAATTGGAATGAAAAAAATTCTAGGGTTTTATGGGACATCTCTAATTACTCCCAGTTATATACATAGAAGTATATATATATACATCTTTGTGTGAATATATATATATATATATAGCTAACTCTCTTTCCTTTTATACAGCTTTCTTTGTACAGTGTGTTGTTGGCTAAAGGTGAAGTGAAACTAAAGAATGGAGGCTCTAAGAGCTGAAATTGTGGTGGCGGAGAGGCTTATGACCTCTGCAGTTGAGGCTTTTCTTGTTGAGATTTCCATTGCTCTTGTAAAGTCTGTTGCTTGCTTTCTCTTCTTGGTATAATACTCTTCTTCCTCACTGCTATGTGCAATTTTGGCTTTATGGGCACTTGTGTTGGTTGGTTTTGCATATTTTGGTGTTCGGCTGTTATACTAGGGATTTGTTGCACATGATGACTGTGTTTTGGTAGTGAACAGTTGTGCCTTTTGCTGAATCAATTGTATGTTATTGTTGTTCTTAATTGTTCTTTTGCCTATAGTGTTGTTACTTCTGTGGGTTCAGAGCTATAGGGGGTTTCTGTTTCAGTTACCCTTTGTTAAACTGATGAACTATCTGATTTGTTCTTGGAGCTTTTTTCTTGATGGTTTGAGTGAGATTTGAAGATTTATGACAGTTAGAAGAACATAAACAGGGTTGTTTTGGCTTGTATAGGATGTGTATCTTGGCATTGTTGTATTTTCAAGTCTGTTTGAACGTATTATGTTGATTCATCTAAAATTATGAATCCTTGAGTAAATCTTTTATTGTTGTTGTTCTGTACAGAAGGGTAGGTTTGTTTAGGTTTGATACGGTTAGGTTCCACTGAACCGACTCGCACTGAAATAGTTCAATCAAGATCTGAAACTGGCTTAGAGAGACCTATTCTTCTCAAATATCCTTTTTGTTTTGGTTTTTGGCACATATTTAGGAAAATAATACTTTGTTTGAGTAAAAATGAGATGTCACACAAGATGCAGAGCCTTGTGTCACGCCCCGATTGATTCACAGAGCGGCTATCACGTATCAAGCAAATGGGACCGTGACAAGTGGTATCAGAGCTATTACCGAGTGGGAGGCTCCAACCAAGGTGACGGAATTGCGGTCATTTCTCGGTCTAGCCAACTATTACCGCAGATTCATAAAGGGATACTCGGCGCGGGTAGCTCCCTTGACGGATTTGTTGAAGAAGAAGGTAACGTGGGAATGGTCAAAGGCATGTCAGAAGGCCTTTGATGATTTGAAGGAGGCAGTGAGCCAGGAACCTGTCTTGGCATTACCTGATTTTGGTAAGAATTTTGAATTGCATACTGATGCTTCCGACTTTGCTATTGGTGGGGTGTTGATGCAGGAAAGACACCCAATAGCTTTTGAGAGTCGCAAGCTTAATGATGCTGAGCGACGCTATACCGTGCAAGAGAAGGAAATGACGGCAATCATACATTGTCTAAGAGTATGGCGTCATTACCTGTTGGGATCAAGGTTCGTGATCAAGACAGACAACGTGGCCACGAGTTACTTCCAAACCCAAAAGAAGCTAACTCCGAAGCAGGCGAGATGGCAAGATTTCCTTGCCGAATTTGATTATGTTCTGGAGTACAAGCCAGGGACGGCAAATGTTGTAGCTGATGCATTAAGCCGTAAAGCGGAATTAGCTGCAATCAGCCAAGTTCAAGGGGACATAACCGAGGAAATAAAAGAAGGCATGAAGCATGACCCGACAGCTAGACAGCTGAAGGAATTAGCAAAAAATGGGAAGACCAGACAATTTTGGGTAGAAGAAGATCTAGTCTTCACCAAGGGGCGACGCCTATACGTCCCTAGGTGGAACAACTTAAGGCGTAATCTTATCTGCGAGTGCCATGACTCAAAGTGGGCGGGACACCCGGGCCAGAAGCGGACAAAGGCACTGCTAGAAACAACCTATTTCTGGCCCCAGATGCAGGCTGACGTCGAAGCCTATGTTCGGACATGCCTGATATGCCAGCAAGACAAAGGAGAAAACAAGCAACCAGCAGGATTACTCGAGCCGTTGCCCATCGCTGAGCGTCCATGGGACTCAGTCACTATGGACTTTATCAGTGCGCTACCAACATCGGAAGGATACGGATCGATTATGGTGGTGGTGGATCGATTTTCGAAGTATGGGACCTTCATCCCTTGCACAAGGGATTGTACTGCTGAAAAAGCAGCCCGAGCATTTTTCAAGAATGTGGTAAAATATTGGGGTTTACCGCGAAGTGTTATAAGCGATCGGGATCCTCGCTTCACGGGTAAACTCTGGACCACATTATTTAAATTACTTGGGTCACAATTACGGTTTTCCACCAGTTTTCATCCACAGACTGATGGTCAAACTGAGAGGGTTAATGCCTTGCTGGAAGCATATCTACGACACTTTGTGGGTGCCAACCAAAAGGATTGGGTTAAACTCATGGATGTGGCCCAGTTTTCATACAACCTACAGAGGAGCGAGGCTACAGGAAGCAGTCCGTTTGAGCTTGCAACAGGGCAGCAACCATATGCACCACACACACTCACAATCGTACAACACAATGACAAAAGTCCCGGTGCAGTGAAGATGGCGACAACATGGGAAGAACAAGCTGATCTTGCACGGTCTTATCTTGAGAAGGCGCGCAAGAAGATGAAGAGATGGGCTGATGAGAAGCGCCGCCCATTAGAATTCCAAATAGGTGACCAAGTCCTGGTGAAACTACTTCCCCAACAGTTCAAGGCCTTTCGAGGAATGCACAAGGGTCTGATACGCAAGTACGAGGGACCATTTCCAATCACAGGGAAAGGGAAAGTAGGTAAGGTTTCCTATCGAGTTGATCTACCCCCTACTTTAAAGATTCATCCAGTCTTTCATGTGAGCATGCTTAAACCCTACCAACAAGACGAGGAGGATCCCAGTCGAGGAGAATCAACTCGTGCTCCCCCTATAGTTACAAAGTCCTACAATCAAGAGATAGAAGAAGTACTCAGTTCCCGGGTCGTTCGACGACGAGGAGTACCTCCGACCACACAATACTTAATCAAGTGGAAGGGATTGCCCGAGTCTGAAGTCACATGGGAATCCAAAGCAGATTTGTGGCAGTTTCAAGACAAGTTGAATCACTTTGAGACGACGAGGGCGTCGCCAAATTAGGTGGGGGAGAAATGTCACGCCCGGACAATTCGAGTACACACAAGTGCATCCAAGAGCGAGACAGGGGCGTGGAGGTTCCATAAGATTCTCCCAATACTTAGAATATTTTTGACCTTCTAAAGGGGCGTATTTGTAAATAGCACTTTAGAAGGTTCCATGGGTAGGTAAGGGTCATATTTGTAAAAACCCATGAGTAGGTGGGTAGGTAAGGGTCATACTTGTAAAAACCCATGAGTAGGTGGGTAGGTAAGGGTCATACTTGTAAAAACCCCATGAGTAGGTGGAAACGTATCGTAGCCGTTAGATCAAATGCATCTCCACCCTCCATTGGAGAGGAGAACATCTATAAATAGGGGACTACTTCTCATTTGTAAATCATCAAGTAAAGTTTGAGTGAATAAACCAAATTCCTTTCTCACTCTTCTCTTTGTGTACTTCCTTTCATTTCTTGGTGTTCTCACTTTCATTCTTTCATTTTCCGAAGAAGTAGGCTGACTTAGCTTGTTTCGCAGGGGCGAACCAAGGACTAAGTGCCGCACGGCGTGCTTGAAAGGTCAAGACCGTGACAAGTGGTATCAGAGCCACGTTGGGCTTTGAGTGTGAAGAAAAAGTGACAATGGCCAACACCAACGAGAACGTCAACACTGCCCTGATCGAGGAGCGCGAGGGCCGATCCAGGGGTAAAGACAAGAAGGGACGAGAGCACAGCAAGAGTCGAGAGAGGTCAAGACCGTGTTGTCACTTTCTCTCGACTCTTGCTGTGCTCTCGTCCCTTCTTGTCTTTACCCCTGGATCGGCCCTCGCGCTCCTCGATCAGGGCAGTGTTGACGTTCTCGTTGGTGTTGGCCATTGTCACTTTTTCTTCACACTCAAAGCCCAACGTGGCTCTGATACCACTTGTCACGGTCTTGACCTTTCAAGCACGCCGTGCGGCACTTAGTCCTTGGTTCGCCCCTGCGAAACAAGCTAAGTCAGCCTACTTCTTCGGAAAATGAAAGAATGAAAGTGAGAACACCAAGAAATGAAAGGAAGTACACAAAGAGAAGAGTGAGAAAGGAATTTGGTTTATTCACTCAAACTTTGCTTGATGATTTACAAATGAGAAGTAGTCCCCTATTTATAGATGTTCTCCTCTCCAATGGAGGGTGGAGATGCATTTGATCTAACGGCTACGATACGTTTCCACCTACTCATGGGGTTTTTACAAGTATGACCCTTACCTACCCACCTACTCATGGGTTTTTACAAGTATGACCCTTACCTACCCACCTACTCATGGGTTTTTACAAATATGACCCTTACCTACCCATGGAACCTTCTAAAGTGCTATTTACAAATACGCCCCTTTTAGAAGGTCAAAAATATTCTAAGTATTGGGAGAATCTTATGGAACCTCCACGCCCCTGTCTCGCTCTTGGATGCACTTGTGTGTACTCGAATTGTCCGGGCGTGACAATTCCTTGGGTAGGTAAGGGTCATATTTGTAAAAACCCACATGAGTAGGTAGAGTAGGTAAAAGCGAATCGTAGCCGTTAGATCAAATGTATCTCCACCCTTCGTTGGAGAGGAGTACAACTATAAATAGGGGACTACTTCTCATTTGTAAGATCATCCAAGTCTTGAGTGAGTTGTGAATACAAAGGAGTGTTAGGAAAATCCTATTGTGTTCTTGTTCTCTTGTGTCATCTTTCTAAGTCTTTCACACACAAGCACGTTCGGGAGAGGCTGACTTAGCTAGTTCGCGAGGGGCGACGAGGAGCTAAGTGCCGCACGGGAGCCTGGAAGGTCTAGGTCCGTGACACTTGGCTCATCCTGAGCGTATTGTTTTAAGAGCAATCCTCTGTATTAAATCAAGCATTGCTTTTTGGCCTTATTTTTATTACTTTATAACCATCCCCCCCCCCCCCCCCACCCCCCGGCCCCGTCCGTTTTCGACCATCCTTTGTCTGTAGTTTGTACAATACTTTCTCAGCTGGGTGGAGCGTTGTGTGATTTAGCAACTATCCTATTTGGGTCAAGTTTGTTAGAATTCTGAAGAACATTTAAGAGTTGCAATCTTATTTTGTTTATACGGATGATTGTTCTTTGTAATTGTCTTTCATTACAATGTGTGTTTTACTAGGGAACTTTTGAAGGTCTAGAATTTCTTGTGGTCGCTGTGGAATATTCTCTTCTTCAATACGTTCATCAACAAGCACTTCCAATTTCTTTATTATCATGCGATTTTATTTCTTCTTGAGTTGTTTACGAATCCATGTCTTTGTAGAGGGAATTACAATGACAGTTCTTGAACCTAGTGCAACTAATATAATTGCATAGACATGCTTTTTCTCATTGATGTTCAATCGTGAAATTAATTTGGTGAAGAAAGTTTTCTGCATGTTCTAAGATGTTGCAAGTGTAGTAATTTTATCTATTTTTGTCTCACAGACAGGATCTTTGTCAAATGCTCCTGAGGTGCTTCCCAGCAATATCATTATGTTAAATAGGTTGGTTTATTCCCCCTTCCGCTAAATTGATTTTTACTTTTTACACACACACACACACACACACACACACACACACACATGTGTATATATATAAATGGAAGGGATAACATTAATGTGTGATATATTACATGAAGGGTGTTGGTAGCTGAAAGTTACACGGAGTCTGCACTGGAGAGCAAAGATGCCAGTGAGGATGAGGATGAGGATGAGGATGAGGACGAGGACGGGGATGAGGATGAGGATGAAGATGAAATTCCAGAAGAGCCGGATGACGAAGATGCTGGAGAGGAAGAGGAGGATGAAGGTAATGACGACGATGATGATGATGATGATGATGATGAAGGCGATCCTGAAGATGATCCTGCGGCCAATGGTGATGGTGGAAATGGGCGAGATGAGGATGACGACAACGAGGATGATGACGATGATGAAGAAGAGGAGGAAGAAGAAGAAGAGGACGAGGAGGAGGAAGAGGAGGAGATTCCTCAGCCACCAGCTAAAAAGAGGAAATGAGTGTATCGAACCCTGCGTCTGATTTTATAATTTTGCTTTTTGTTCGATGGCGAAGCTGTTAGGTAGAAAACCTTTGACGGGAGTACTGTAGTCAGCTTTTTGTACCTAGTAGACTAATCTGCTAATGCGAAAGAGTGGTCCCAATTCATTCTCTGGTTAATTATCATATCCATTTATGTTGTCTTTGAATGATGTCTGCATATTTTCGCCATCATAATGTCCGATTTTAAATTTGCACTGGCGCCTTCGCCGTCTCACGCTAATGCCATGTTTGGTCCTTGGATTTTTAGCAAGGAAGACAGAAAGGAAATATAATTTAATGCTTCAAATGATTGTAAGACAGAAAGGAAATATAATTTAATGCTTCAAATGATTTTACTTTCCGCTTTAATCATTTGCAACAAAATAACAGTAACAACACGAGCCAAAAATTAATACACCCGCGGCTATTCTAATTACTCATTAATGTGACTTTCTTTTGCCGCCATATCTCCTTCGAAAATTCAACAGTACTCTTGGAGAGAAAACGGTACGAAGGCTATCTTACGAGGCCATGCATAAGTAAAGGAGATCGAAGTGCGTGGGAAGATAGGCGAGCCATTGTTAACCAGACATAGATTTCCATACTTGTAAATGACGGACGAATTAATTCTTTTAAGGGAACGAAATCCAGCACAGTATAACTTCACTTCCTCAAACGTACACGAGCATTTGTTAGAAACGATCACTTTCCAGATCGCGATTTTGCTCATCTTTTTCCCAGTCAGGACTTGTTCCACTGTGACTTTCCCTGGAATGCATTCTTGAGTCATGCCTGCATCTGGAATGAACACTGATAGACAACTTTCTTTCAGTTAGAGAGAGAGAGAGAGAGAGAGAGAGAGAGAGAGAGAGAGAGAGAGAGAGAGTACCTTTGGTTATAAGGAGAAGAAGCAAAACCAAGAAAATAGTCTTGGTGATGAGTCTCATTGGAATAACGGCTGTGCTAAGAGTAAAAGCCAGGTTCTTTCACGTGTGTGCTGAGATTTTTATATTAATGCTGTGAGTTTTAAATCTGATTCAAAGGCCAAAGGCATTTCTCAGATTCTACTAATATGTAATCAGATAAGAGATCATTGTGATAGGCATTTATTATTAGTGACAAGTATTAGTTGGAACCTGAGTATTTGCAATTATGACTACACTCATTTCATTTATAGTGCTGATTGTAAATTTTTTACTCAAGTCGGTATCAACAATTTTAAACTTCTTCCAAATTAAGTTCGACTAATAATAGCGATAAGTCACTGGCCCCCATGGAAAAATTCTTACCCGAACCTAGTTTGATCGAACTCAACAAATTATCGACCATTCATAGGGCGAGTGTAAAACACTCGCCCTGTAATTAGCACTGATTTAGGCGAGCTGGGTCTAGGCTAGAATTTCCCTTGGCCATGCCACAAATTTTAATCTAGCCAAGACCCCATTTGGGCTGACATTAATGGTGACAGTAAGATATTTGGGAGAAGATGCTGTATAAGAAAAGGGAGAATTAGCAAATATATGACAAATGTGAATATAAAAGTTGTCGCTATATATATATATATATGTAGGGAGAGAATGTTAGTATTCTAAAATTTTATATTAGCACTCCACTTCAATTTTAACTTTAAATATTTGACTACAACGCCATCTTATCTTTTAAGCATCACTTAATTTGATTTATTGACCAAAAGAGAAAAAATGTCATTTTAGTCCTCTAACTAGTAGTGGCAATATGGGTTATAAACCATGGATCCAACCTAACCCAACTAGTTATGGATCGGGTTGGGTTAAAAAGATTTTTAAATGGGTCAAAGTAGGTTGGGTCCAAATGGGTTTAATTGGTTATGATTTTTAAATAGTTTTTTTCATGGGTTTTAAATAATTTTTTAATAGTTCACTAATAGTTCCTTAATGGATCCATGATGAGTTTGGCCCAAAACTTAAAAAAAATCCTACCAACTACTATAGATATCATTAATTTTATTCAAAGTAGAATACGTCCAGATTTCTTATACTACGAAAAAGCCGTGAGTTTGTCCATTTTAGTCGCAATTTTCCTCAATGTTTGATTAATATTCTTTTTTTATTCATTTTTTAATATTTTTTGATAAGCTAAAAATGATTACATTTCACAAATTGTAGCCCAGTATACATACAAGCGAAATGAGGGGATCCATTGTCACAAAGCTGATCGATTCATTTATAAATATATATATATATATATATATAAATATAAATATATATATATATATATATATATATATAATTAAAAAGAGAATCACATGCTGTAATTTTATTTTGATAAACGATCAACTTACCATTAGACTACCCAATAAAAAATTTGATAACTCGCTGAACATGTATGCATTGAATAATAATAATAATAATAATAATAATTATTATTATTATTATTATTATTATTATTATTATAATTACAACAATAATAATAATAATAATGTTGCTATTGATCAATTATTAACTTAAAAAATAACATCCCACGCATGCAATAATTCTTTTTTTAAAATTTTTGTAAGAAACCATCGGCATCACTAGTAGACTGTCTAATAAAAAACTTGATTAATTACCGAATATATGCCTAATAATTGCATTTCTATTAGGTGCAAGAGTTGAAAAACATTTGTCTATGCCTAATATATGTAGTCGTGATTGGCTTGAAGGTCCAAACTTTAAATGTCTTTTTCATTATTTTTAATTTTTTATATTGTTATTTGATATTTTAGATATCACTATATTGTTTCATATATAGTTTATGAAATCGAAGATGAAAATGAAAATGACCTCTCAATTGATATCGAGAAGTTGGTTGCACAAATGGGTAGTACCTCCTTTCAAATTGCAAGTATGCACTTTGTATAATTCATATAATTTTAAATTGGTAAAATACTATATAACTCAATGTCTTTTTTAAATGGAATTAGATGATTAGCAGAGGATTTTGTAATGGCAAACATGAAACTTAGTTGATTTATATGAGTATTTTTTTGTTGAACCTGCTTTCGATCCCCTCCGACCCATTTACAAACCGCTTACAATCCACTTACAACCCGTTTCAAAATATTTATAACCCGACCCATTCACAACCCATTATTGAGAACCCATTTTTGACCCAACTAGCAAAGACCCGACCCAAAACCGACTTGACCATTTGCCACCTCTAATTTAACCAATAAGACAATGCAAATGATAGATCCTACATTAATTAATTAATTAATGATTCTCTAATGACAAGCAACATTATTTCTCCAAAAAAACACAATTTTTTAGATGATATCTTTGTATGATATCAAGATTTAATCGCAAGCTTCTGCATAGTCAAATGGTGCAAAGTCCACTTTGTCCCCACCATAAGTAAAACTTATGGATGTCTGAGCATAAAAGGGTTTTCCATTGTTGATGAGACAATAGCCATTGTCTGATTTGGAAATGATGGTTGGATCAAGGGCTTCCGAAGACTGAAAATTAGGGCACGATAAAAACAAGAACAAAATTGTGCATGCACATGTGTTATTGATGGTCACATTCCACTCCGGTTTGAGCTGCACTTGTCTTCCCGTCGGAACTTGGTTTATTATAACCACCTTTGGAGGGCATCTACGTGATGGTATTTGAGTCGAACCTGAAAGCAACCAACAAATTTCGAAATATCCAAAAAGAAAAAATGTAATTAGACACGATATAACCATAGTGAAACTTCAAAAAATAAAATAAAATTGAACATAGGCATTGATACAGTTTATTAGGAGACACGTATATAAGACAACGAAATGAAAAATTCTAGTTGTTCTGATAATGAGATGGAATAACACCGAGGGTCACTTGATGGTGCAGTCGGTCCTCCTAAAGTTAATATATTGAGTCAAAATTTACATGTACTTCTTTGAAATTTTTAATATTTCACTAAAATTGGCATTTTTCCCAAACAAAATTTTTTGACTCCGTCCTAAATTATGTGTGACATGTTACACGAAACAAGCATGATTTTGGACACTAAAATCAAAGTGATAAGAAGCGAAATACCTCCGCTAACAAGGCAGAGGACGACAAGAAAGCATAGGAACTTGGTGATTTCTCCCATTGAGTCCCAAACAATATGTAAATATATAATTTCTTTTTTTTTTCCTTTGTTTGAGACTGATGTTAAATTGCCACTGTATTTTGTGGGGATTAATTTTCTTCACTATGTATAGAGGTGTTTATTGTGATTTGTTGCTGTTTCGAAGGCCAAATTTGCATGATTTCATTTGTGAAATTTCTCCAATTCCATGCTATATAATTGGGATTAACACACATTCGATGCATTCACTATTTCCAAAAAAATTCAGTTTCGTTCCTTATACACTACCATGTGGTTCTCTAAAGAACAATGTAGTGCAAATCTTACATAACCAAATTTTTGTGCAATTTAAAATATTTTGATGGGGGAAGAAAATCCGACGTGTAATTTTAAAGGTTCGGGAAATTCGTCTATATACGCAGTTTGGGTTCCACTCATATACCGAACGGTTCGAATTGTGTATATCATTAGTTCATAAAAAGAAAAAGAAAAGAAAATCTACACACGAAATATAACACAATCCAAACTATTTCGTCCATATGTAGGGTTCGCAATACCCTAGGTTCATACAATAATTTTCTTAAGTGTCTCATGTTATGAACTTGCCAAATTTGATTACACAAAAATGCTGTTAAACTTATTTTTCTGGTCAAACATATTATTTTCCTGAATTTGATTTAGGAATTTTACTGAATTTAAGGTTTATTTAGACTTAATTTAATTATTAAATGAATCAGATTCAAATAATTTAATTAACTTCAATAGTTCAATGTTTTTCACGCAAGATTTATATCTTTCTGGCAATTGACTTTGCTTTCAAACTTATTTTTCTGGTCATGAATATTATTTATCGTTGATTTGATTTAGAAATTTTACTGAATCTAAGGTTTATTTTAACTTAATTTAGTTATTAAATAAATGAGGTTCAAATAATCTAATTAACTTCAATAGTTCAACGTTTTTCACACAAAATGTATTATTTTTAAGTTAATTGACTTTGCTTTTAAATTTATATTTTTTCTAGTCAAACATACTATTTTCCCGAACTTGATTTACATTTAATTTAATTATTAAATAAACCATGTTCAGATGATCTAATTAACTTCATCAATTCTTTGTTTTTCAGACAAGATTAATTATTTATGTTCAGATGATCTAATTAACTTCATCAGTTCTTTGTTTTTTCAGATAAGATTAATTAATTTTCAGTTAATTGACTTGAATTCGAACGATATCCAAATCTATTGAAGAAATTTCGGAGCTACCAGTGAGGGGGTAAAATTTATTTTCATCCCTTACTTTTCGCTTTAAAAGCAAATTAGTTCGTTATTTTTTAATTTTCTTCAATTTCATCCATCCGATTCAATTCGAGTGGCGATTTCAGGTTAAAAAGTACATATTGACAGAAACACCCCTATTAAAACTTTCGCCTATATTCAAAAATTTAAAATAATCCTCCAATTTTTAAATCAATTTTAAAATCATCTACACATATGAAAATAGTACACTTTTTCTACAAGTACAAGATTTCGACATCTATATTAATAAAGGATAATATGCTTTCAGACCAATACTCCATTAAGTATAGACAAAAAATGTAGTGTACAAGTACGACTAAATTTTTCTTTATTTAATTTAATTTATAGATTCATTTAACTTGTTTTTTCTTTGGATTGGTAGGATATTTTCTTCTAAGTTTCAGATGTAGCTAGGGATGGATGGCAATGGGGCGGGTTTGGCCAAATCCGGGATCCACCCTAGCTGAATATTTTTAGACCCGAACCCGGAACCGCCCGAACCCGGGTCCCTAGCTAAAAATTTTTAGACCCAATCCTGGAACCGTCCGGATCCTCTGTTAAAATTTTTAAAATAATTAATATATATATATATATATATTTAAAAAAAAGTTATATTATCATAACTTTTTAATCATGAAAAAAATAATATTATTACCAAAATACTAATTATTTGAAATTTCTATGAATATATTCTAAATTTTGAAAAATTAAATATCTTTATCGCATATTTATTTGCTCATATTTTGAAATTATTACTTAACTACTAATGTTAGATAATTTTTTTTATATTTAGGAATATCATATTTATTTTTTTATGTGACTATGTATATAATATACACTTTTATTTATAAAGTATAGATACATATCATATAAATTTATATAAAACAATAAACAATATATATATATATATATATATTAACCTAGTGGGGTGGATCTGAGTTTTGAAATGAAGACTCGAGACCTGCCCCGGACCCGATTGGGGGTCAAAAATGGGGCGGGTCCAAGTTCAAGTTCGGGTCCAACCTGGATCCATTGCCATCTCTAGATGTAGCCAATGCGAGAAACTCTCGTCAATCTAGGATCTAAGCTCTTGAGGTAAGTGAAAGGCGTGGTTAATTTAAATTTTAAAATGCACAAATAAATTAAGATATTGAGTATGCTTTATATCTCAACCCACCCACACGAGCAATCAAGATGAAAGTTATTGTCACTAAATAACAAAATAAAAGGTGTTATTACTCTCGTTTTATCAAATAAAAGGTAAGCAATCTACCACAGTTCATTGATTATCAAATATAAAAAAAATAACTAGAATATAGCTAGGAACAATATCCACACATTCATTGCTTTGCTAGAGAGTTGAGGCCTGAACGCCTAAAGGCATTAATGCTCAATGCATATCATTAATGGCAATTTTATTTTTTAACACAAATATTAATTCTTTTCATTGTGATATGTTTGCGTAGTAGTTCGGGAGGATGTACGAAAAATGCACATCATTAGGGACAAATTTTCCATTAGTGTGTTTGTTTTTATCTCTGAAAAGACATATTTTAGGGTAGATGCCTTGAACATAAACTTTTCATGATTAGAGAAAATTTTATACTATTCTTGATAACAATTACAGTAATATAATAATTGAAAAATAAATACATATATTCAAAAATTGAGATAAAATATGTATTTGAAGAAAATATTTAATTTTATTTTTCAAGCTAGAAAATATTTTGCGACCTGGAAATACTACACTTTTTCTTCAAGTATTAGATGCTGCCATCTATATTAATAAAAAAATAATATGCTTTTAAACTAATACTCCATTAGGAAAAGTGCGTTGTTATTTATTATTATTATTATTATTTTTTATTATTATTATAGAAGTGTCACGTGGCATAGGACTTTTTTGGATTTTGCTTGTTTTAATCAAACAATTGACATTCATTCTTTTGTTTATATTTAATTAATGGAGTATTGGATTGAAAGAATATTATTCTTCATTAATATAGATGAATATGAAGGCATCTAATAATTGAACAAAACAAGTGTCGTATTTCCGTATGTAGACGTGTAGGATGATTTTAAATTTAGTTTGAAAAGTGGAGTTTTATTTTGAATTTTTTTGAATATGGGTGAAAATTTTACAGGGGGTATTTTGGTCAATAAATATTTTTAACCGAAAATTGCCACCGGAATGTGATCAGATGGATGAAATTAAAGAATAACAATCGAATAAGATTCATGAAGTAACAACAGATCAATGTACACAGCATTTTCCTATAAATACCATCACATCGTAAATGCAAAATAGCTTTGGATGTAAACATGTTAAGGAGATGATGTTAGCCTGTTACAATAACATGAAGAATATGTGAGCTTGGATTGAGCAAATATGCCCACACCTATCCACCAAACTCTGATCTCTACTTCTGTAAGGTTGAATCTTCTGTCAAGTTTTCAATGTAACGAATGGTCAAACGATCAAACGAACGATTCACGAACCGTCACTACAACACAACGCCACAAAAATGCAGGACCTTATAATCTTCCGTATTCTGCTGCTGCAAACTCTCGCTATGTAAAGAAAGGTTTCACTTTAAGCCGCAACACGTTCATGTCAGTGCACAAACCTTATCTGCAACACCACCATTTGGGACAAATCTATTAACATGACTAAACCATACGTATCCAATTTTCGCATTTATTTATATCCTTTGCCAGGCCTTCCTCAAACCTCTTACAGCTTTTATGGGTGTTGCTTTATCTATTTCTGCAACTCACTCCACCCACCCAGCATACATATTTACACAGATACATTCAAAGAACCATCTCTCCTGGGCGATATCCTACTAATATGATCCATGTCAGCGCTTATAAATGAATGCTTACCTTGCCCTGAGAAAGAACAGCACAGACGACTGTCATCTATGTAGGTTGCTTGAAGACCCATCATCCATGACCCAACAGAGATATCATCATGGGCATAAGCCTTAAGAGATGCACTGCATGAAAGTAAACGAGTCCAGTTCATGGCAAAAAACTTCAGATGTCAAGTAAAATACAGTACAGCTGCACTACAGAGGAGAAATTTTAGGATGATAAAAATGAAGAGAACAAAGTTTCTGAATAAATCTTCAAATCAAACAAAGCAGATATCTGTTAGTTTCTCAAAATTCGAAGCAGCCAACATAGTAAGTTCGTAATTTAAGCCAAGGCAAGGGCAGACCTGTTAATATGTATATACTGCGCTAAGTTCTTTGTAAGTATAACAACAGAACCAGATGCATGGCGGAAGTACCTGAGAGAGAAGTTGATCATGTAGTGAACAAATTGGAACTAATAATTGTAAGGAAGAGCTTTTCGAAGAACAAGACCAGCAGCTGCCATATCAAAGCTTGAATTTTGCACACTAAAACTTGCGAAAAAGAAAAAAGAAGAAAAAAAAGAAGAAGAAGAAAGAAAGCGAAAAAGAAAAACACTAGAACTGTAGATTAGCTCATCTCACTTGTGAGTTAATAAGCAGATCTCCAGTTCTCGATGTTATAGAGATTCACTTACGATTTCTGATCACCAAATTTCCACCATTCTGGCTCATACCACATTTTCCCCCTGAAAATTAAACAGTTTGATATTAGTTGAAAAAGTGATTCATATTTCATACTCTTTCAAGTTTGTAACACACAACTTCAAGTTTCTGTAGTCATACCTACCACCAAAACTGACGATGTATAAAATAATATACACACAAGCATAACTTCTACCATACATTGAAACTACCAAATGTTTATGTGCTCTGTCAGAAACAATAAAAAAGAAAAAGAAAAAAAAAATCTTTTACGGCTTCAAATTTATGCGTGACCTATGCCAGCATTACTAGTCATACCAATTGAAAGGACCACATGCTTATCTACCTCGTCAAAAAAATAAAACAATCTTTAAACGCATCAAAATTGCGCCTGGCCCAGACTAGCATTACTCTTTGTAGAATAGGAGCAACATAAGTGCAACAGGCAACATCCAAAATAACTTAAAATGAACCAAATAAAGCTAAGTTGCATATTACTCTTCAGCAACTACTTCTCCAGACTTCATGCAACCGATGTAAGCACTATCCTGACCACGACGGCTTTGGAGAAGTTCAATCAACTCGTCTGCAGAGAGGAGGACAAATGTAATACATCTATAAAACAAGAAAGTCACATAAGCTATGAGTTGCAGTCTTCTAAGTAGCATTTCCAGAGATACCAAATTTCAGATCAATATCATCATTGACTTTAACATAAAAGTCTGCATCCCACGTCTGTACTGCTGTGCTAAAGAAGAATTTTGCTTTGTTCGGCAATTCTTCCTGAGCCTCCTCATGACGATCCTAACAAAATAGAAACAAAATGATTCACATCTTACAGCTGCACACTTTAAGTATCCATAACAAGGACACTAGCTCATAACAAATCAATTAGAACTATTGCAAGCAACTAGCAGTACCAATCACAAACAGTAAAACAATGCTATTATTATGTTTGTGAAGTAAATTTCATTCCAAATCTTTTTTCATATCAATTTCCTTCTTGCCAGAGCATTGAGGTAAACCTCAGAACAGATAACTAATCCTCATGTTGTGTGCCGAGGCTCTCAACGTTGTCCAGCTCTTCCGTTTAAGGTCCTTACAAATACAGAGAGTATCCCTTGGGGCCCCGAGTCACACGATACGGCATGACTAGATGACCATTCTGGATAACATCCAGAATTGTTATCTCGCTTCCGGACTGATTAGAAAGAACATACTAGATATTAAACGAAACTTAAAATGAATCCATTCATCAGCAGGAGATTTGTTCTGGCATGTATTTAATGACTCACAAGAATCAAGAAATCCTTTGTTGAACGATTCTCCTCATCAATATTACGGTCCAAGCTGTCACCGCGGTTAGCACTGGAAAACAAAAACAACTGAATGATCATACAATTTCTTTTGATTGATAAATCAATCAAGATACAGTATAACACTGACAAACTAGAATCAGATCAAGGACAAGCAAGTAAAAAATAGTTTCAATAGAAAGCTTTCACGTGGCAAACCTCCTTCCAATCACAAATCGTACAACAATCCCTCTTTCTTCAAGTTTCGCTACAACATCAGCTGCAAGCACAACCAAGTTTCATTTTAGAATAAACATTTAGTTGCATCAAAAGCATCCAATGAAGCTTGATATACAGTCTCCATAAATTAGAGATGTCTATATAGAAGGTCAATAAATACATTTATACCCATTAAAAAAAAAAGTGAAGAAATACATTTATGAAATTTGTGGTCATTTTTATAATGAGGATTGGCATGCAAGCAGGATTATTTTGCATGCTGTTTCATTAAGCAAGATAACCAATATAGGCTGTATTACATTATGTACAATAAACAAGCACTTTATTAAACAACATTATGATATAGCCTGCCACCAAAGGGAATAACATGAGGATCTCACACATTAAAATTTAACTTCAAACTAACCTTTTGACATCCAAGATCCCCTGATAGTATTCCGTCGCAATCGACCCCCAAAACCCGTATAAATTCCAATAACAGCAAGCAATTTTTTACCAGAAGAAGTCCTGCTTTGCTGCAACTGGTTTTTAAGGTAACCTTGACTCTTCGCCAATGTCAATTCCATCTCAGCTTCAACAATTCTCCTCTCCAAATCCCTAAAATTTTTATCATAATAAGCCCATCTACCTTTTCTTGCTAAAAAAGTATACAGCTTACCCATCATGCAAAGAGTTTTATACTATTTGAAAGAAGTGAAGTCATGAAAACATGTACTTGCATCCAAGGACCATTAATTTGTCTTCCACTGTAAGCACCTTAGGTCGCTGCCAACAAAAGCACAAACAAATGACTCATCAGATTGTTTCTCCATTTTTCTCTCATTGCTTTTAGTTTTTTGGATTTAGAACACCTGTATCATACACATGAACATTATTAGAAGGAAGGCAAATACATATGCAATTCCTGAGCCATCTTCAGCAGTCTCGTGTTTCATAAACTGCTACTATATTTGAAATAGCAAGGAGGCCAAAAGTTTTACATGATTTTCCATCACCCAGACCAACTTAACAACACAAAGCGTAAACAAGGTGACCCAACTGGTGTCCCAATAGATTATGGTTGAGGCTCATGTAACTATTACTGATTAGATGATACAACCAATTCTATCTCAGAGTCATTAGGTAACATTTGTTCTTATGATTTTACTTACTCCAAATCAAAATCGGCCTACTTCAGAATACAATAACCCAACCACTTTTACGTATGCTGTGCATATTACTGCTACGCTGTCTCCACTCCAGATGACATTTATCATGTTTCCCAAAACCCCATGTAGCAAAAGCCCATTTCAGGGTCATGTCATACTCCCCTATCCCTCGCCTCACCACTTTGCACCTTTGCAACCAAAACCCAAAATTTACGTGTGAACATTTCCAAAAAGCTCATCCTCTAGTCAGGTTTCTCTTTGTATCCACGTGCTCAAATATAATACTTGATAAGCCCTTATTATCCATACAAGGTTTGCACCCAAATTTCACAATCATTTCATTCCATTTCAGGACCAAACGATGGAAGAAAAATAAATCACGCTTCATGATATTTAGTGATGTACTGAATAACCTGGTAACGCTCTTCTTCAATATCTTTTATAGTTACTCTTATTTTGGATTGAAATCTAAGAGCATCTTGAGTAGAAAGAGATCCATAGTCGACCCATCCCCAATTTTTTCACCACAATTTCCCCCGTTTTGCTCACAACTGTAACCCTTTGAATTTTGATTACAATTTCAAAATCACATTCCCAATCTGTTTTTACTTTCTTTATATATCGTGTAAAACCATAAGCATACACACAAACCAAAACGGTTCAAAAAACTAACATTTCGAGAATTCAAACCTGACCAATATTCTTCTTCAACAAATTAGCCAATAGGTTTCTGTTCTCCGCATCTTGCCACAACCTAATATTCACAATTGGGAAACAAAAAAATAAAATAAAATAAAAACTCATCACGAAATAAATAAAATTAGTTCACCAGTCACCCCACCCCCACCCACCAGAGAGAGAGAGAGAGAGAGAGAGAGAGAGACTCAGAAACCGGACCTGCCGGCAACGTAAAGCCAGGCAACGCAAGAAAGAAACGCCATTACAACGGACGATCTCGAGGTGTTCTGTAGAGCCTTGGATTTCGATCGCCTCTCCGATTTCAAAGACGACGCCGCAGTCACCGGCAAGCTGCTCTCCATTGATTTATCCAGTTTCGATTTCGAAGATTGCCCCTATGAATCCGATATTGGGACGACGTGATGAAACAGTTAAGAAAATTTTTTTTTTTCCCCCTTCTTTTTAGAGAGAGAAACAGTGAAGAATTAAGGAGAGAGAGAACACAGAAGTTCGTTTGATCTATTTAGACTTCGTGAGAGTTTTGTTTGGAGCAGAAGCAGCTTTCTTTGTTTCTTTGCTTCAAGGGCCAGAGAACCCGGCCCAATTATTATTTAAATCAACCCAGCCCATGTTTAGAATAGTTTTATTATAATAACACAGCATGCATACGGTCAGAATTCTAACCATCGATTCATGTGAAAATTTGAAAATATAGATTTACGAATCTTAGTAGTAATTTTTTTCTATGAATATATATTTTTTTTCTAATTTGTTTTCATATTTTTATTATGTGTTTTTGATATATTTTTTTCTTAATAGTAATATAAAATAAAATTGGATCCAACTTATGGCGCTTAAATTCATTGATAGCAACATAGTCGTACCAATTCAGTTTGGCAGAATAAATAAAGAAGCCCTAAAGTCATGAACCTAACTTTAATCTAGTGATAACAACATAGTCGTACCAGTTCAGTTTGGCAAAAAATTAAATAAAGAAGTCATAAAGTCGTAAACCTAAAGTCAAATAAAATAGTTTTTTTTTTCTCAAACTAAAACTAGAATCTAGAAATATGATGCAAAAATTTTCCGGAATCATATTTTTATCGAACAAAATTGAAAACGATAATTTAAACAAATAATAATAATAATTCTATATAAGAAAAAAAACTGTACAATTAAAAGAAAAATCTTTTTTTGTAGAAGAAAAAAATAAAAGAGAAAAAAGAACATGGGATGTGGAGAGGAAAGAAGATAGAGGATTGATGAAAAATATGAGTGTAGAGGATAATTAATTTTGAATTATTCGTATAAATAAGATTAATTTGATTGTTTTACTTACAAACACAATATGGTAATTACTCTAAATATCAGTGTGGGACATCATTGCATGTGCAAAAATATAAATGAAATTTCATTTAATTACATGCTTAATTTTACAGATCTTTGGTATAAATTTTCGTGCTTAAATTTCACAAACTATTTCAGTTTTGGCTATATGAAATACTTGGAAAGCAACAATTTTTTTGTTTTTGAGGGAAAAAAAAGAAGGATATTGTATATACCATCCAAAACAGTCAAAGAAGGTGTATGGTAATATCTGAAACACCTTGTGTGGTATTCGAGCACAAAAGCAAATATTGGGAAACAACAGTTTGAAACAGAGGATCTCGAGCAAACAGCATGACCAGAAATTCAATTGAAAAAGATAAGTGTGACATCAGATATGAACACCTTGAGAACATGTCTATACAAATACAAGAAAACCTATGACCAAATTCCTAAAAACTATAGACAAGGAAACAAAAAAGAAGGAAACTAGACCAAAAATGTTTGACACAGGATCAAAGGGACATTGCTATCTGATCCAACTTGCAGAGTTGCAACAAATATGACACACATTGCTCTATCTGCTCTCTGGTAGCTATATTTCCCTTACAGCCTATACAAACAGAGCCAGACAACACAGTTCTGTGGCCTCGTATAGACAACGAAAGGATGTGGAAGACACTATCCTGCATTAGCCCTGTATATTCGGTCCACTGCTTCGATCGCTACAAACCAAAACCAAAAACTCGCGAAAACCTATCAGCAAGATTGGCTATTACAAATCCAAGGAATACCTGCGAATATTGCATAATATGTGCTTCAGCCATAAGAGTTTACAACATTACAAAGCTAAAAAAAAAAAAAAAAGTTCATCCTCTTTATGTATCTGAGAGCCTCATTTACCTGGATTGAGCCAAGAATGTAGATGATTGAGTAATGTCGACCGTGGATCACCATATCGGCCAACATAGCAACGGGAATGGTGAGAGACATGCCCAATGTGGCGACTAATGGCGTTGTCCACATGATGCTTAGCGCCCTAACAAGAAACATAGCAAATATCCGAGGATTAAACAAATGTTAGAACTGAAAGTTTTTTTACCGGAGAAAGCAGGTTATAACATACCAGAGATAGTCAGAAAGAACACTTCCAACTAGTCCATTAGCAATTACAACTTCATCCAGTTTAGCAGAAGGAGGAAATCTGAACTTAGGCTCGATACCTAAAGCCATCAGTGGCCATACTGGAGAGGACAACAAAATTTAGTGATTAAAATGGTTCTCATAATGTGCTGTTTATGTTCGAAACAAAAATAATAAAGCTCTTACCGAGCCACCATAGTGTCAAAAGTGAAAATAATCCAATATAGCCGAATAACTTCTGGATATCGACCCTCTCCTCTTCCTCACCGGCAAACTTCTTCATCAATGCTGCAGGGTTATTTAGAGAAAGAGCTTCATTTTTTTTGAAGTAGCTGTTAATGTATCACGAGCCGGTCTTAATTTGATTATTCATTATTGAGCCAGAAGCTATCCACGCACCTGTAAATAACCCGTATGCCACGGCTGATAGAAGGCCATAAATATCCCCAACAAGAGTGTGTTTTTCAGTTCTTTGAAAGAAACAATAACAAGTCGAACAGTCAGTCGATTCACTCATTGCAAAAGCTTCGCTGAATAGTATAGTCAGGGACAAAGCCAGAAACTTTTCACAGAATATAAAAGGCCATTTTTGTTATTTTTGAATTAAATACATACAAAATGTTGCTCTATATAGACTTGAGAGGGGGGCGAGTGCCCTGCCAGCCCCTCCTGGCTCCGTCCCTGAGCATAGTGTAATTGTATAGGACGAAACACTTACGAATTGTCATTGTGTTGTGAGTCTTGTGACTCGTCGGCGGCCCATGTTTTCCCTATGGTTGTCATGGCAACACCAGCCATGCTGACAAGCACAGCAACAACCTTTATTATATTTAAGGTATCTTGGCCCATAAATGCACCAATAAAGAGAGTAAACAATCCTGAGGTAGATGATAAAACTGTAGTACTTGCAACACTTGTACGTAAAAGTGCAGCATTTGCAAAATACTGCATAAAACATGAAATTGGGCACATTTCTGAGTTTGACATGATCATGAAAAATCTCAGATCAGTTCTCTGCCTGGTATGAGTTTCAAATTTATTGACACTAACCAAACAGTCGAGATCACAGACATTACCTCTTCCATGAACCAAAGAGGGGCAAGAATACATCCATATTTAGCAATTTGTTTCGTTGAGATCTCTTTTACTTGTGCAGCATCTAAAGAGTTATAATCCACCTTTTCAGAAACTAAAGCCTTTTCTTCTTCATGATCTGCAAGGTTCGTTTCACTGTCCTTTCTCCTCATTTTTATAGCCCCCATGAGCTTTAAAGGTTTTGCAAATGCAGGACACAAGTTATCTCCGCTCTTTCTCGAGCGCCTCTTCACGCAATTACACAGGCAATCTTTAATGAATGCTATTGGCAGATAAATCACCAATAAAGAAGCTCCCGTATACGTTACCGTAAATGGTTGCTTATAGTCCGAGAAAATTCCCTGTTTCAAAAGATTCACATATCAAACAAACTATAGCAAACATAGCATATCAGAGTATATTTGCTAATGCAGATACTTCATGAAGCTTCATATGATAACTATCATCGCACTACGTAGCATATATAACCACATAGTCTCAAAACGAAACAGGAGAGATAAAAAGCATCACAAAATTAGCTTCAGCTATATATTTTTGCCCCATAAGTGTCTTGATATCTAATTTGGGAACTCTAAAATATGGATTTGCATCTAGACCAAGCAGCAACAATCAAACACCTTTAACTTTCCAAGAGAGGAGAGTGACCATATCAAATGATCAAGTCGACTAACATCATACATTCTCGAAAATAATGTTCTTGATCACATGTTCTACATATGCTGACAAGAATAACAACACAGAAATTAAACTTGAAGCCCGCGGTATGGTATCTAATACAAGAAAAGAAGAAGAAATACCAACATAACCATGAAAACATATTCAAATCGTAAACTTGAAAAAAAAAAGAAAAAAAATATCTGACCTGAGTAACCTCCAAAGAGGCAACCCAAATAATGACCACAGCAGCAATTAACAACAGGCCAGCCTTGTATCTCCACCCCATCACAAATCCGACAAGAACCCAAATGCCAAAATGTAATGTTTAACGCAGAAAATAAAAAAAGATCAGAACTTTTTGCTCAAATGTCTAGATTTCTGTAATTGTATAACAACCCACTGGGTGAACAAGCACCCTTCCCCTGAAACAACGAAGACGAAAACGTATAATCAGAAGGGTGCCTGATTTTTGGTGGATTGGTTAAGTTGACATTGCAATTAGCTGATTGATGCTGAAGAAGAGGATGAGAGAAAATGCAACAAAGGGGTGTGTGTGGGTGTGTGTGTTTTCGCTTGAATTCAATGCATGAAGATTTTATGCGTTTGGGAAACCACGAGAGACAATCCAGAAAAGATGGAACTATTCGGAGATGATGGGGAAAAAGAGGGAAACTCATATCAAAAGTAAGTTATGTTGGTTCCGTAAATATATACATATATATATATATATATATATATGTGTGTGTGTGTGTGATTTTCAAGCTAAAATTGATGAAGGTGAAGTGGGAGGAGAAATACCGTCTCTTGGCATATTTTAGTTTGTTTATTATATTATATTATTAAATCTATTAAAAAGTACAAAATATGAAGAATGATTTTTTGTTGTGATTTTTTTCTCTCTTATTTACGCATTATATTTCCTCTCTTCAATTTTTTTTTAGCAAAATTATTCGCAATGTTTTCCAATAAACATAATACTTCATAGTGCGAGACACTCACATCTTCTGAAATTAGATAAAATTATAAAAAATTCCCTCTTGTTTGAAAAATTATATTAGCTTCTTGAGTGTGTGGTTCTTTTTATTAAATCTAAAAGAATGATGTGAAAGACGGCATTACCTTTTTTTTTTCTTGTAAGTTAGAAAAATATGAAGTTTAAAATACCGTTTGCCTCTTGTGAGTTTACATAAAATTTTATATATATATATATATAAATAAAGAAATAGATCCTCTTATTTGAAAAATTACGACGAACCCCTTGATTTTTATTTTTTAAGTTAAATTCAACGGAATAACATAAAAGACAAAATTAGCTTTATTTAACTTCTCCTCTCTTTTTTTTTTCAAAAAGTTAGAAAAATATAAAGTCTAAAATTCCCTTCACCTCAAAAAAGGAAAAGAAAAACCGACTAAATTTCTTGTTTCCTATTTTTGAAAAATATATTCAAGTATTTAAAGAAATATATCATTAAATAAATACGTGTTTAATTATACAAATAAAATGCTGGATTTTATATTATTAAAATAACCTTGTTTAAATAATGATAAGAGCGTTGCCACAAAAACTTACAACTAACCGCTACATTGAACAATACTTCATAAATGTATCCAAAAAAGGTTTTCCTTTTCTTTTTTTTTGTCCACTATATAAAAGTTGAAAAAAAAAATTCCAAAAAAGGGTTTTCTTTTAAATAAAAGTTGAAAAAAATTCCAAAAAGGGTTTTCTTTTTTTTTTTTTTGGATCCACTATAAAAGTTGAAAAAAATTGTCCCGACAACATTTTTAGCAAAATTATCATAATTTTCAATGAAAATCATCAAAAACCCTACCAAAGGTATTCGGTAGGGTTTTTTTTTGGGTAAATAAAGACATACTTGAGGTGTGTTATGGTAATTTTCAGAATAAGATGTAGCTTTTCGTAATTTTATCTAAATTTTGAAAAAGTGAATGTAATTCACCCTAAAAAAAATATATGATAAGTTCAAACAATTAACTTTAAATAAATGATAACATTTGATGCTGTAACCCACCCCTAGTATTTATAAGTGCAAAGACTCAAAAATAGAAGTAAATATTTGATTGTTGTATGTGACTATTATGATTAGAAATCGACCCTAAAAGTGCTGAACGATAGATATTGTTTATGTTCACAAATAAAAGTTTTTTTGCCCTTTGCACGAGATGCATACTAGTTAATTACAATACTATAAAAATAAATGTACTTCTCTAATTGCTCGAATTACAAACCAAACTTAATAGCTATTTGATCAACTAAACTTCAACCACTTCAAGAAAATAATAGAGACAAATTACGTCCAATATCCCTAAGTAGGCAAAATTACGAATAATCCCCAATCTTCTCATAAACTTCGACCACTCTAAGATTATAATAAAGGCGAATGACACCCAAACCTCTGAGTTTAGGCAAATTTATAAATAATCCCCTCTTTTCATGGGAGATTATTTGGCAAAATTAATGAAAAAAATCAAAGACTTATTCGTAATTTCACCTGAAGTCAAGAATGCTGGCGTAATATGCCCAAATAGTAAGTAACTATATCTCCATTAACTCAAATTTAAATATTACTCCCTCCTCTCAAAAATTGGACAATAATATATCAAATGGATAAGGATTTACATACAAAGGCAATCAAATGTTGCTTATTTTTACATAATAATTGAAAAACCTCACTATCCCCATCCTCAACATTCTCAAGTATCTACAAGAAATTCACTTTTATTGTTTCTTATATGAAAAGTACATATTTTGCAGACTCAATTTAATCATTTTTCTCGACTAATTATTTGTGGTGTCCACTTAATATTCAAATTCAACTTTCCTGATTCAGTGCCATCAAGGGGAAAACTGTCTGAATATTCTCTCTCTAGTATAGCCCTGGTGAGGGTCATGATGCATCTCCCAATTTTATCCTGAAAATGAAAAATTGGAGAGAATTTTATTGAGAAACTTGAATGACATCCATGCATGCGAAATATATTTAAAATTGAATGATGGAACATCCATAGATGGAGTGAAAGAGGGGGGGGGGCTGCACGGGGCGATCGCCCCTCCCTCAAGTCTATGTAGAGGTAAAATTTACAGGTTTTTTTTTCCTCAAAATAATTGAATTTCATCCCCTAAATCATATAAATACCTTTAATATTTTATAAAAATTTAACATCAACCCCCCAAAACAAAAATTTTGACTCCACCCCTAGGGACATCATTGAACTATGTTCAATGACCGAAACGGAAAGGTAACTATAAGATCGAGACAGAGACATGCGTAATTGTAAAACCAAGAGAACATATTTGTGTTTAATTACATATAGTCACTGGGAGGGATGCTATAATTACTTTTTAGGGTAAATAACAACACCCATTAACCTTTGAGCTCAATTGCACTTCGTCCTCCGATGTATGTCATTGTGCATCAATGGCGCCCCACATTTGTTATAATTGTTCCCGGCTATCCCGTACGCGTTTCAGTAAGAAACTTAAGGTATTCTCCATCCACTTTCATGCACTTCGGCCCCCAACCTTTTTGCGGGCAATTGTATTTTACCGCTGGTGTTAAGTGCTATTACCCCAAAAGTTAGGGGTGTTCGCAATTTACCCTATTTTCTAACTCAATAGAAGAATAGGACAGAAAAAAAAGTCCATGTTGGATCTTTTGTTATATAATCATGCTACATCTTCTCCTACACGGCTACACTCATCAATATACCCCACGTGTATAGGTGATCAGTTGAGATGAAAAAAGAAAGATTCTCTTTCCTAGTCTTAACCGTCCACCAATATACGTTGTGTGTATTGACGAGTACAAGGGAAGATATAGCATGGTTATTTAACAGAAGATCCGAACTAGGAAACATCATTCTACTATGAGAAGTTACCTTCCCGAACATGTCATGGTCGTAAACTTCCAAGATTAGCAACTCGTGTAATGCATCCTCAACGACAAAGTCGAATGTTTGGTTCCAAACAGGATTCAAGGTATCATTAAGGACCTGGAAAATGAGAGGAATAAGAAAACAACTAGAGATGTTTGGTTTGGAAAGAGTTCCAGAAGAAGAATTTAGAAATTACCCTAGTCCTGTTCTTCTGTTCAGATTTTTTCATAGTTAGCTCCACAAAAGGATCAGATTTTCCGAGGAGATCAGTAGCCGTCAAGTTCTCTGCAGAGATCACTGTCACAGAAAGAACGCCTCTCATGATAATGTTCTTTTTCATCCGTGAAGCAGAGTCTGAAGAATCTTCAATGTTTTTAAAGACCCTCTCTACGTCTGTTAGTCTGAAGTCGGGGTCGAATGGGTTCAAAAATTCACTCTCGGCATTGAAAGGACAATAGAGGAGCTCCAAATGCACCTGCCATACGAGACAAAACACGCAAATCTTGTTAGCAATGTAACTCAAACATTGCTTATTGAACGTACAACCTATAACCGTGTGTAACTACATGGACTTCCTCTTTCTGTTTCAAAATTACAAACACCCCTTCTAACCATCAAAAAGTATGGTCCATACTGACAGTTTTATCAAAAAAATTGATCCGCAAAAGGGGGGTCAAACTTACGGTGGAATAAATTACAAGGGAGGTACATGTAATTTTGAAACATATAGAGGAGATTTGTGTAATTGCATAAAGTTACCGCAGCGACACTGTAATTATTTTCTCTTTTGCTGTGTGCATATGAGCCTTATAGAAAATTTGGCTAGCTAACCTGACCGCGGTTTTTCTGGTCTCGTTGGATCTGAAGATCTTTAACCAGTTTCAACCACACATCCTTCACTTTACCGGGCTGAAGCTCACTTAATGCTATTTGAGCACAACCGATGAACTCAGAAGCTCGAATTCCTTCATCATCGTAAACTCTAATTGTGAAGTGTTGAGTGGAAACATCCTCAACAACAAACTCAAAGTGCTCATTCCAGATTGGATTGGTTTGGTTGTTCTGAAGAGAGAGAGCAGAAAATATGATACCACTTCAATATGAACTAGAAAAATAAGGAATTCAACCAGACAATTATGGCCCGTTTCTTACTATTGTTTTACTTGTTTTTGTCCTGTCACGTAGAGGACGAACAAATAACTGCACAAATGGATCGGATTTGCCAATAAGGTCTTTATTTGTTAGTTCCTTAGCTTCTATGAGCTTCACTTCCAAGGTTCCAACAGGCTTTAACTCTAGGAAACTGTACCAAGGAAAACGATACCAAAATTTTCTTTAAGATAAATAATTCAATAAAATAAATGTTTTTTTTCCCTTTTAATTTTATTATTTTGAAGAGATAGATGACCTATAATCTCCAGGTAATATGGGTACGATATTACGAACAGGCCAGGTGATAGAATCTTCAACGGCATCTCGTATTGTTTCCTACGAACACAAGATAAAGATGATTCCTTACAAAATAAGTATCTATTCTAATCCCGTCTAAAGATTCTTTTCATATACATTGTCAAGAAAAATCGTGTTAGAAATTTGCCAAACCTCAAGAGCATCAGATATTCCTGGAATTGCCGATATCTCACCACCAACCACTTTGAGGGTAAAGTCGAGATCTTTCTGCAGGAAAAAACACGAATATGTGACACATTCTAACGAAGGGAAAAGGGTTCTCTTCACTATAAAAATATGTTTAATTGATGTATCAATTTCAGTAAATCAATGTTCTAGGATCACCTTTTCTCTTAAGGAATAACAAACAGCTCCAAAACAAGGAAACTCGTCAACTAATGGTTTGAAAATAAACCTGAAAACTGCCAGTAAATCCTATATTTTTTATCTGCAGTCAAAAGAAACAATTTAGAAATTACGGTTATGAGTATCTAATTTTTCTCGTCCGAATAACATGGTAAAACTTAGCTACTGTGAAACTATAACATATAAAAGACATAACGGTGAAATCTGATAATACCTCTATAGGCAGTGCCACACCAACTCTAGTCTTAACATCAACTACAATCTTAGGATTTCCATCCCACTGCAACTCCAATTCCATAATTATCTCATCAGGTTCGCCATCAATGATGGAAATGCCTATCGACATCAAAACAGTACATGAGAAATAAGCAATGCCCCAAAAATGAAAATAAAGAAAACAGGATTAATATGGTCTGTTCGCGCTAATTTGGCTCTTAACTAAGCATTTTTTACTAATGGGAAAATATTTTTTGGAAGATAATTTTGAAATGCACTCAATAAATAGAAACAAGGCGAAAAGGAAAACACAAAAAAGCTGCATTTGAGTCTTGACCTCACAAAAACGCTAAGCCACCACATGATTGAGTCTGCTAAATGTATGAAAAAGATTTCATAAGAAACTTCATTGAGATATGTCACAATGCAACTAAATTAATCGTGATTTCGTATCACATTTAAGTCCGAATTTCCTTTTTCACCATTGTTCGAAAAAACAGCTGATTCTAATGCAAGAATAAAAGTAAAATAACTACCTGTGAACTGTGGTGCCACAGTTCCAAGAGTCAACTTAGAAAACTTCAGAGAAGCAAAAATTGCTGGTCTGTATTGCTCAAGAATTGGCTCGACAGAGTTTCTTATGACCTCCGAAGCTGCCTACCCAACAAGATAACATTTCAAAGAATAAAAACCTCAACTTCAGAAAATAAAAATATCCCTGCTCTCTCTCTCTCTCTCTCTCTCTCTCTCTCACTCTCACACAGACAGACAGACAGACAGACAGACACACACACACACACAAAAGAAAGCATTAACCTCAGCAACGCAAGGCCATATTTTCTAGAGGTGGTGATTAAGCAACATTTCAAAGAATAAAAACATCAACTTCAGAAAGTAAAAGTATCCCATTTCACACACACAAGCAAGCACACGCGCACGCGCACGCACACTAAAGAAAGCATCATTAACCTCATCAACATAATGCCATATTTTCTCAAGGTGGTGGTTGAGCCAAGTTAACTGCAAAAAATAAAAAAACCAAATCAGATATTGTCTGTGTTCATATCCAAAATAAAAATCTAAAAAGCCTACAAATAAAACACAGAGGCCAAAATGCAACTCAACTTCTGTCTCTGCGAAAACACAACCCAAGAAGGGTAGAATTTATCAGGCAGGAGTTTCCTGGAATCTTGGACTGTCATCCTAGCAAAAGCTGCTATTATTTCAGCCTGATACATTTCCAAAACACGTTTTTTCAGTCCAGAAAACACAAAATCAAGAAACACTTCTCTGATATATATCCGCATCAAAATCACTAATTAACAACATATGAAACTTGAAACAGGATATATATATATATATACAGAGAGAGAGAGAGAGAGAGAGAGAGAGACACACACACACACACACGCACACGCACGCACCATATCTGTGCGGCGTTTTGATCTGACATTCTGGTACCGAGCAAAACCCACGATTAAACCAATGCCCACAGCGAAGCCGATAACATAACCCACTGTAAAACCCATCTCTTTGTAAACCAAGAATCAGCCAATTTCTGAAGAGCCCACAAGATTATTTCATGTTTCCATTGAAAAGAAGAAGTAAAGACAGCTTCTTGAAGTTGATCTTGAGCAGCCCTCGTCGTCTGCTCTGTTTTTTTTTCTTGTTTTTTTGGAGTTCTTGAACCGGTGAGCGAGAATAATACAGCCAGTACAATCTATACCTTTCTTCTGGCTTCTGCAAAGTGATACATTACCTAATTGCCCGACAAGGATTATACTCCTAGAATTGATTACTAAGACTACAGAATCAGTTGATTAAAGCAGACACTGTAGAAGATAAGTTTTTGACTACAGGTGACGCCGAGAGATAATACCACTCAACAAGCGACGTGGATACTGTGGATAATTGCCACTCGGGTAGGCTGGCAACATCACCTACAGTTTTGGGCGGACGGATTCCCTGGTCCAACCTTATATTTTAATTCGTGACTACATAAAAATTTGAATCACTTATCACTTATTTCTACATAATTTTGAAGAGAAAATGCCATGCCACAATCATACTAAAAATTAATGTTGGAATAAAACAATATTATGATATAAATTCAATTTTGAAAATACTTATTTATTGATTATTTTTATTATATTGTGATTTAAAATTTTATAATCTGCAGAGAAATTGAATTAATGAAGTCACTTTTATCAGTTTATTTTCTATCTAATAAAAAAAAATAATAAGACATAAATACTAGTATTTATTTTTCACGCATGGAAGTAATTTGACTCGTGGATTTTTTTATTTTTTTTTTAAACGAATTCTTGGAGCCCATGGACGGATGGACCTAGTAAACATTAAGCCTTAAGGTACCATTTCCTGCTTTTGACAATAACATTATACTAAGAGAGTGTTTGGCTGAGCTTATAAACTCTTAAAAATATCTTATAAGCTGTTTGAGAGCTTATAAACTATTTAAAAGTATTTAGTAAATTTTTTAATAAATGAGCTTATAAGCTCAAAAAATAAACTGTCAGGAGTTTATAAGTTCCGAAAAAAAAAAAGTAAGTTCCCCCCAACTTTTTTTTCAAATAGTTTATAAGCTGTCTTATGCTAAAAGATAAAATAATATAAATATATTATTTTTTTTTAATATTACATTTCTACTATCACAAAAAATATTTATTTACATGAAATTAATTTTATTTTATTTTTTTGAATCATCATTATACTTAAAAAAAACTTATAAGCTTTAATTTTTACCAAACAAAATTACAGCTTGTCAGCTCCAAAAACATCTTATAAACTACATCGTCTTATTTCATTCAAACACCTTATAAGCTTATTTTTAAAATAAGATGTAGGAGCTTATCAGCTCCAACAACATCTTATAAGCTCTTTAAAATAAGCTTAGTCAAAAATATAAATGAATAAAGGTTAAATTCATTGCTTTATAAGGTGTAACACGCCTTTCCAATTATAAAATTTATTATTTCTGTATAAATAATTAATATAAGTAATTTTACTTTATAAGGAATTAGTAAATTAGAAAATTCCATATGTGAACTAACTTTATTTATACTTTCTATTTTCTAGAACAACTTTTATTTATGCAAGCAAACCTACTTCTTAGTCCGTATTAACACTTATGTGCTTTCATTTTAATAAGTTTGGGTTAATATGATATATATATATATATATATATATATTTTCAATTAGACTCAACCTCTAAATATTTTAGGGATGCATTTAATTCACTTGTTTGTAATACTTCAGCACTCTCAGCTATACTTAAAATTGCTTGATTTGTCATAATTTACTTTTCGAGTCTTGAATTTCAAATCATCAAACGTGTCATATAACAAACTCTCCTTAAAGGTAAAGTCGGGGCATTTCGAGTGAAAATTTCAAGAATGGTAAATCAAATAAGTTAAAAAAATGCTTTAATTGTAAACCACACATTATTAAAATTTAACATTTTATAATTGAAATTCCAAATCAAACAATTCATGCTTCATTTTGCAACATGCAAGTTAAATCTTTATACTCCCTATAATTTTCAAGAAAAGTAAGAAATGTAGTTATATTTTTAGTTATGGAAAAATGATGAATAAAAATCAATATTGGTAGAATTTTTCCATGTATGGGCTAATTCCTCTCTCAGGAATGAGCCCAACTTGGCCCAAATAGAGCCTCATGTTCTTTGGCCCTTCATAAACTGGATCCACAAGCGGATATTGATCAACCCGAACAGCTAACCGGATCCGAGTTCGAACCGAGTCAAACCTATCTGAGTTGCTCCACCTGGCATTCTCCACCTCTTTCTTTAACTAACAAAAACACTTACCATCACTCTCTCTCTCTCTATACTCTGCAATTCTGCATCTCATCGCACACACACTAAACACACATTCCGCGTGTATCACTTCACATTTTCACAGCTCCGTTCGAACCTCCGATCATCAGCGGCGGAAGTGAGAGAAAAATGGCGGGAAATGACTGGATAAACAGCTACCTGGAGGCGATCCTGGCGGCGGATACGGGGATCAACGATCAGAAATCGTCTCTGCTGTTGCGCGAGAGGGGTCGGTTCAGCCCCGCGCAGTACTTCGTCGAAGAAGTCATCACCGGCTTCAATGAGACGGATCTGCACCGCTCCTGGGTTCGCGTACGTATATATATACACACGTACTCTGTTCCATAGAGATTACGATTTGCATGTTTAAGCTAGGTGGAAAATTTCTCGTTCCGTACTCGATTTTGTACCGTCTTTTTGTGCATGAAGACGATTTACATGTTTAAGTTATCTGGAAAATTTCTGATTTTCGTACTCGATTTTGAACCCTATTTTTGTTCATGAAGGCAATTTGTTGTTAATGCAAGGATTTTGTTTCGTATAATTTGGCATTTTGAAGTGAAATTAATGTTTCAAAGCACTCATGCAGTTTGATTTTGTGGGGGGGCGGGAGACCTGGCTCTAATTGTTTGTTGAGCTGATTTATAGTGTCCATAAAACCTGCATTACATGATTGGCTGATGTTTCATGCATGGTATGTGGTGTTTGCTGATTGCTGAAAGTAGTTGAATCTGTTCTTGAATATGGTTCTAGGCATCATCAATTCGGAATTCAGAGGAGAGGAATACGAGGTTGGAGAATATGTGTTGGAGGATTTGGACCTTGGCCCGCAGGAAGAAACAGGTGCTTTTCTGCTTTAATTGATTGTCTTGAGAATATCTGGTTTACGACTGCCAGCAATTTCCACTTATTTCAACAATTCAGGTAGAAGTTGTTTGTTTGCCTGCTCGAGAAACTCTCTAGCGATACCCTTTTATTGGCTTATACGGATTATGATCTGAAGTGTGGTATTCAAGTTGAAGTTCATTAAATGATCATGTCTATATATGATGTTAATCGATCTTAGTGGTATAGAATTGATATCGGTAAATTAATTTTTTGTGAAATTTTACAAGTAAAAGATAGTCTATTTTGCTTCAATTTCTCTGTATTCCAATAATACCATTAAATATACAGGATGGTAGTCCTAATGTCTCTTACCTTAATATACTGATGATAACCTGTACCCAATTTCTGTAGCATAATTCTTTGAATATAGCTTTTATACAGTTGTCGCTGTATGTTTTACATTCTCAACTTGGTTTCACTTCTAGATTGAGGGTGAAGAAGCACAGCGTAGGGCACAAAAGAATCTTTTACGTGAAAAGGCTCGCAGAGAGGCAGCTGCTGATATGTCGGATGACTTATCTGAAGGAGAAAAGGGTGATGCAGTTGGTGAACTTTCCTCTCAAGGCGATAGTGCCAGAGGAAGAATGCCAAGGGTTAGTTCTATTGAAATGATGGCAAGTTCACCTAGTCAACGTACACATCAAAAACTGTACCTTGTCCTGATCAGGTATGATTTATTTAAGCCTCCAATGCGAGAAGTTTACTAGTTCCGTATTGCCTGAAATATATTCTCTTGTAAAGAGTTCCTCCCCAGACCCCCCACCCCATGTTGAAGGGCAATGTGGTGTAGTATTAATTTGATCTATTCATAAGAAGCCCCTTCTGAAGTCATTAGATGTCAATGTAAATGAATTGGTTCCATTTTTCATTTTAATTCACTCTGCAGTATTCATGGTTTGATCCGTGGAGAAAACATGGAACTTGGTCGGGATTCTGATACAGGAGGTCAGGTAGAATCCAGCCCCATTTCTTTCATCAATTTCTGTTAATTTGGTTTTTGATCTAAGTCTCAGTTGATTTATGAGCATATCAGTTCCTTCAGGGCACATGCTTCTACTCTTACGTTTTCAGGTTAAGTATGTTGTCGAACTAGCCAGAGCCTTGGGTTCAATGCCTGGAGTTTACCGTGTCGATTTGCTTACAAGGCAAGTATTGGCACCAGATGTGGACTGGACATATGGCGAACCAACAGAGATGCTAAATCCAATAAACTCTTATAACAACCTGAATGAAACTGGGGAGAGTGGTGGTGCATATATAATCCGCATACCCTTTGGCCCAAAAGATAAGTACCTGTCCAAAGAAGTTCTGTGGCCTCATATCCCAGAATTTGTTGATGGTGCACTGGCCCACATTCTGCAGATGTCTAAGGTGCTTGGCAAGCAAATTGGCAGCGACCAACCACTGTGGCCTATTGCTATCCATGGACATTATGCGGATGCAGGAAACTCTGCTGCTCTCCTGTCTGGAGCTCTAAACGTGCCTATGGTTTTCACTGGCCATTCACTTGGACGTGACAAGTTAGAACAGCTTTTAAAGCAAGGGAGGCAAACAAGGGAGGAGATAAATTCTACATACAAAATAATGCGGCGTATAGAGGCAGAGGAAATGACTCTTGATGTTTCGGAAGTTATAATTACCAGCACCAGACAGGAAATAGAAGAGCAGTGGCGTCTGTATGATGGATTTGACCCGGTTTTAGAGCGCAAGCTTCGAGCACGTATCAAGCGCAATGTTAGCTGTTATGGAAGGTCCATGCCGCGTATGGTTGTAAGTAATATTTACTTAAATTTTAACAAATATAAAAATATCAATTCTTTTTTGTAATGCAAACATCCATTTATTTAAGATGCATTACGCTTTTGTTTGTGAAAATAGTGTTTCATTCTTTATTGTTCATCTGTGATATTTTCAACTTTTTTCAGGTAATTCCACCTGGAATGGAGTTCCGTAATGTTGGTCTGCAAGATGGAGACGACATAGAAGTAGGAAGTGTTGATAGTTCTAAAGTGCCACCTATTTGGTCAGAGGTTTAATCTACTCTCTGTTCTCTGAACATATTTCCTTGTGTAAGAATTGTTTTATAATCATGTTTCCTGATAAAGTTATTTCATACCTATCAACCAACATAGGTGGAAGGTTTTGTTGTCCTTTTTTGAGTGAAACAATTAATGTTACGCTATCTTACTCTGTGATTTTTGCTCTTTATGGAAGATTATGCGTTTCCTTACCAATCCGCGGAAGCCTATGATACTTGCTCTTGCTAGGCCGGATCCAAAGAAAAATTTAATCACTTTAGTCAAAGCTTTTGGAGAGTGTCGCCAACTGAGGGAACTAGCAAACCTTGTAAGTTGTAGCTGTTTAATTGCACTTACTCATGCTAAGAAACTAAAAATGTATTGAGTGGCAGAAAAAGGCACATTTCTTTTTCTGCTTTCAACCGCGCTTCACAAGTTTCTGTCTTAATTTCTTGCAGACATTGATAATGGGAAACAGGGATGCAATTGATGATATGTCCTCTACAAACTCATCTGTCCTCCTTTCTATACTAAAATTGATTGACAAATATGACCTGTATGGTCAAGTTGCTTATCCGAAACATCACAAGCAATCTGAAGTTCCTGAAATATACTGTCTGGCTGCAAAAACAAAGGTATGAAATGCATTAAGTTGAGACTTTCTTCGGATTATTATCGACCGCCGAAGCTTAACGGTTTTTGCAGGGTGTTTTCATCAATCCAGCTTTTATTGAGCCATTTGGTCTAACCTTAATTGAGGTGCTTGCAAAGTCCTCCTTTTATGATTATTTCAATGTTGCATTCAGATAATCCAATGACTGAATTCATTTTCCCTAACCAGGCAGCAGCTCGTGGTCTACCTATTGTTGCCACAAAAAATGGAGGTCCTGTTGACATTCATCGGGTTTGTTGGCTAAAAGAAGTCTATAAATTACTTATATGAGCTTTCGCATTTCTCCTTCACAAATACAGTAACTAATATATCTCCTGCTCCGTCCTCGACATTAATAACAAAATTGTTTTAGGTTCTTGATAATGGCGTGCTGGTCGACCCACATGATCAGCAGTCCATTGCTGATGCGCTCCTGAAGCTTGTTGCTGACAAGCAACTTTGGGCCAGATGCAGAGAGCATGGGTTGAAAAATATCCATCTTTTCTCATGGCCAGAGCATTGCAGGACATATTTATCCCGAGTAACCAGTTGCAAGCAAAGGCAACCGAAATGGCAAAGAAAGGACAACGCGTATGCAGATTCAGAATCTGATTCTTCTCCTGGAGGTTCCCTGAGAGATATTCACGATTTATCGTTAAGTCTGAAAATTTCTTTAGATGGTGATAAGAATGAAGGGATTGGCAATTTAGTTTTGAAAGGCCAAGAAACCGCTGCTGATCAAAAAAACCAAGTGAACAGTTCTCCTTTGAAGATGTCCACAGAAAAACCAGAAAATTCTAAGTTTCCAGCACTGAGGATGAGGAAGTTCATCTATGTCATTTCTGTGGACTTTGCTTCAATAGCGGATATTTTAAATATTACCAATATAATAGTTGAAACTGGTAGAACGGATAAGGATTCCCAGTCTACCGGCTTCATTTTATCTACATCTTTTAGTATGTCTGAAATAAACAGTCATCTAGAGAAGGCTGGGTTCAAGTCCAGTTCTTTTGATGCATTTATTTGTAATAGCGGTAGCGAGATATACTACCCATCTCCAAGTCCGGAACAAAACTCTTCTGAATCGCACTACATGGTAGATTCAGATTATCATTCTCACATAGATTATCGTTGGGGTGGTGAAAGCTTGAGAAATACTTTTGTTCGCTGGGCTGCTTCTGTCAATGAGAAAACGAAAGACAATAAAGGACCTGTCATCACAGAACTTGACTCAGGATCTCCACACTGTTACGAATTCAAAGTCCGAGATCCAGCACTGGTAAGTTTAGATGTATAAGAAGGAGGAGGACTTCATGGCAATAAATCAGAATCCTTGTTTACCAAACTCAATCGAATTATTACTTCACCTGAAAGCTTAATACTGTCGGAGAGGAGAGAAATTAAATATTTAATACCTCCAATGCTCCATCACGTGCAGATGGAAGTGAGATATACACTCAGAACCTCTGGTTTGGCTTTGATAGCATACTGAATGGTCATCTCATCTAAATATTTAAGTTGTTAGAGATGAAAGGCATTTAATATATAGTGGCTGTCAAAAATTATTCTCCTATTCTTTTAGCCTTTTTTGTTTGTTGGATTACATCTTATCTTTTACTCATTCTATCTCTGCAGGTTCCTCCTTTCAGGGAACTCAGGAAACTGATGAGAATTCAGGCCCTCCGATGCTCTGCTGTATACTGCAAATATGGTGAAAGGATAAATGTGATCCCTGTCCTTGCTTCTCGAGCTCAAGCCGTCAGGTAACGAAATCATGAATTTGTTTTAGTATAACATGTCCAAATTCTTTCTTGTAACATGTCCAAAATATATTGAAGAAATCGTTTTTGATTATAATGGCTACTTTGATCACAGGTACTTGCACGTTCGATGGGGCATCGACTTGTCGAATGTTGTGTTTTTCTTGGGCGAATCTGGAGATTCTGATTACGAGGGATTGCTTGGAGGACTACATAAAACCGTAATTCTAAAGGGACAGTCCACCGGTGCAAGTAAAATTCACATCAACAGAAACTATCCTCTTGAACATGTGGTACCGAAAGACCATCCAAACATGGTTGAATGTCAAGAATGCAACAAGGCTGGTATCAAAGCAACACTGGTAAAACTAGGTGTTCTTAAGGCATAGTAAATCCAACTTTTCTTAATGTTTCTCTCTCTCTTCCTCTCTCTTGGAGCCTTGGGGTAACAGTTTTCCCCGTCTCTCCTATATATTCATTGCGATCTTGGGATAATGGTTTCTCAGTGAGCTAGCTAGTTACAGTTCTTGGTTTATTTTGTTATAATTGAGCTAGTTTCATGAGTTTATAAGTCAAGCAAGTTAATTACACTTTTGATTTGTACTTGAGCCTATGTAACAAACTGTATGCAGATGAAACTCCGCGTTAGTCAAAATAGAAATTTTGGAGGCCTTACCGCAGACTCGCAGTAGTGTGGATATTAGTTTACTGCATAGTAGTTTGGTGCTTTGATATTTTGAATTGATGGTGATGTAATTCATTAACCTGATGAAATGTTGTTGTAATAAATAAAATGAAATCGGTCTCTGCCTGTAAAACGAGTTACTGTTTATGTCATACCTAAAATTATTCGTTGAAAAAAAAATAAAAAAAATAGTGGCACATAGCCACGCAATATAATAGGGAGAAGTGCATGATATACTACACAAGAAAGCTAAGCTGTTTACGTTTTTGAGTTTTGAATTTCTCATGGAATGTTAACAAATTCTTGTTAGTTAACGCTTTCGACATTTTAAGCACCTTAAATTTTAATTACTTGTGCTTTTCCAATGTTTTTTAGGGTGAATTATGGTTACCTCCCACAAGGTTTGCCTAAATTACAAAAGGATCCCTTAAATTTGAAAAATTACTAAAATCACCCTCGAAGTTTACTGAAAATACCAAAAAACTTTCTGTTAGGATTTCGTTGAAAAAATTATGTATTTTTCTCAAAATACACTCCTTTAATATTTTAATTGTTTATTGGACAAAATAAGGAATTACGAATGCTACTGAAATTACAAAAAAAAGACAAAAAAACCCCTCAAGCATCAGATTTACAACTACATCCCCTCGAGTTTGCTCGTCCAACAAAAAAAATCCTAACGTTAGGGCTTCATGATTTATAGGGTACAAAAAAGGTTGGCTTTTTTCTCTAAAGGATTCGATTTGCTCGCTGGTAGCATCATTGATCTTGTCTTGACAACTTTTTTTAGATCTCAAAGATCGAAGGAGAGAGAATCCTTTTCCCATATCTCGAAGACCGGAGGGAAAACATTTTTGATTGACTACAAAGAAGCTTGGAATGCCATTGACCTTATATATCTAAAATCCTTCAAGCAGGGCAGTTCCAATAGTATTAACGATGAAGTTCATTGGAAATATGAGAATCGATGAGCATTAACAACAGTCAAACGAGGTCAAACGGTATTGTCCAAGCTAGCACCATGCAGCTGAGAGAGAGGCTTACTTGAGGGAAGATGTGTCTTACAAATTTCCAACGTGGAAAGGCTACCACCGCCGCTGGGGGTGTGTTGTAAATTTCAATACTTGAGGGATTTTTTTTATAATTCCAGCAAACCTTAGAAGAGGTGTTCGTAAACTAAACATTAATTGTATCAAAAAAAATTGTACTCCATAAACTTTTGCATAATTTTACAAACTTCGAGAGTGATAACTTTATATTTCTAATTACTTAGTATTTGCAACATGAACACATAGCAACAAGTAAAATTCTAATTCAGATCAAATGATAAAATTAATTTTTATTTATATCATCTATTATAAATTTAGTTAAAGTAGTAGAATTATTTCAAGTTAATTGTATAAAAAATATGTTAAAATATATTATCCACATGTATATTGATGATGGTCCTGCGGCACCTGCCACCAGGGGCTATAGCACAGATACTGTCCCTCCTGCGTGGTCTTATGCACCAGGGGTGCGTCCACGGGGGGTTTTACAAAACGCGTCCTTGAGGTGTAAGGATGGTCACCCAGGGGGCTCCTGACCCTTCACCCGTTCAGATATTGTGTCCCGCCTGGCGCTGGAATAGCTCAGTGGGTTTTGCTCCCAGGGGTTTTCCCCCCAGGTATGCGTCCATGCTATGAGAGTACGCCTGGCACCTTTAAGGCACTCAAGCGCCTCTTCTGCACCCGATGTGGGATAACCATTTTCCAGCCACATCATAAGCCCCCCCAGAAGAGGGGCTTGAGACCCTTCGGGCCCCACGGTGGGCGCCATATGATGATGGTCCTGCGGCACCTGCCACCCGGGGCCATAGCACAGATACTATCCTTCCTGCGTGGTCTTATGCATCAGGGGTGCGTCCACGGGGGGTTTTACAAAACGCGTCCTTGAGGTGTAAGGATGGTCACCCAGGGGGCTCCTGACCCTTCACCCGTTCAGATATTGTGTCCCGCCTGGCGCTGGAATAGCTCAGTGGGTTTTGCTCCCAGGGGTTTTCCCCCTAGGTACGCGTCCATGCTATGAGAGTACGCCTGGCACCTTTAAGGTACTCAAGCGCCTCTTCTGCACCCGATGTGGGATAACCATTTTCCAGCCACATCATATATATATATAAAGAATATTAATCACATCACAAATATGATTCTGCAAGCTTATCTATAACACTTGAGTAGGGACAAAACAATTGATCTTATGTAATTAGTAGATTATAATTATCATATTATAATATATATATATATATATATTCTTTTGAAGTATATCAATTACATAGTAAGTATAATTATAGTTCGGATTCTTTTTTCTCTTTTTGGTAACACAAATCAATTTATCTTCTCCTTCTGAGCCCTCAAAAAGCGCCTTACAAAATCAAAAGGCTAATCACCAAAATGTTTTCCCATCCCTTATTCTTCTCTTCTTCCCCCTCTCTGAATCTCAAATATATTCAGAAAATTGTACGTATATCCTCCAGAAAAAAGGGGAAAAAGAAGGCTGTCTGCGAAGAAAGAGAGCAGCAAAAGGGTGGGATTAATGGCGATACTTTACGCGCTGGTGGCGCGTGGGTCAGTGGTGCTAGCTGAGTTCAGCGCCGCCACCACCACCGCCAATTCGATCACCCGCCAAATCCTCGACAAAATCTCCGGCAACAACAGTGATACCAATGTTTCGTATTCGCAGGATCGCTACATTTTCCATGTCAAACGCACCGATGGCCTCACCGTTCTCTGCATGGCCGAAGACACCGCAGAACGTACGAAAAATTTTATCTGTTTTGTACTTCAATCTTGTTTTGTTCGTGTTTGAGCGTAATTAGGTTTCTGGAATGCAAAAGTCTCGATTTTGATCTGTGGTTTTCGTAGTTTTCAGAAAGTTTTGTGATTGATTTGAGTATCGGTGCTTTCTCTGTGTGTGTGTGTGTGTGTTGGAGGTGAAAGAAGGGTAGATTTGATTGAAGTTTGAAATATTATTTCGTGATTTAGACTGCAAATGGGCATTAATTACACATTTGGATGAATTGATATTCATTTCAATGTTGAACTGCATTGTAGATAAATGATGTCTCTGTGGTTTGACCTGATACTCTTATCATTGTGAGAGCCTTATGTTGTTTGGCAATTATTCTTATTGTTGCACATACATATTCTTTCTTCATCTTATATTTGATCTTCTTGTTCTTTGAATTTTGTTGTGAAATCTATTAGGGAGAATCCCTTTTGCATTTCTTGAAGACGTTCATCAAAGATTTGTCAAAACTTACGGCCGAGCTATCTTATCCGCACAAGCATATGCGATGAACGATGAATTCTCAAGGGTCCTCAGCCAACAGATGGATTATTACTCGAAAGATCCAAATGCTGACAGGATGAACCGAATAAGAAGCGAAATGAGCCAGGTGACGAATATTGTTTTTAGCATTACTGTTATTTTCACTCTCTGTGTTGTTCTGTTATGCTGCCAGTGACTAGCAACTGAACTTAAAGAGCTTTTACTCGGGTCATATTACAGGTACGAAATGTGATGATAGAGAACATCGATAAAGTTTTGGATAGAGGTGATCGGTTAGACCTATTGGTTGGTAAAACCACGCAAATGCAAGGGAACAGTTTGCGCTTTAGGAGGCAGACTCGCCAGTTAAGGAGCACAATGTGGTGGGCAAACGTCAAGCTAATGTAAGTTTCCTATGGCATATCATGGCATCATATAACTGTAAATTTACATCCTTATTCATGGCCTTCAATTTACAGCAAGGGTGATTGGTTTCTTATTACAGGGTGCAATTGCTAATCCTTCTCCTGGTAATTGCTTATGTTGTTTCGGCTTTTGTTTGCCATGGGCTTACACTTCCGGCATGTTTCTAGTGAGATATCTCCTACTCAAAGTTCCTTCTCCTTCTCCTATTCGTGTCTTGTGTTTATGGTGAATTTTTTTTAAAAAAAATTTCCCGAATCTTACGTTCATTGATTCTTTGGCTCGAGATATGTATTTAACTGCGAAGCACTCTAGCAATTAGCTTTACCTAGGTACTTTTGGGATCGTTGCATTAGAAATTTGTGTAATCCATTTGCAAAAATGGTATATACTTTTTGTGATTTATACATTCTTTATTTGTGAGTAATGGAATCATCTGATCTATATTTTAAATCAGTAAATGACCGCCTCATCGTGATTAGCTTTACCCAGTAACTTATGAGATCATTGCATTAGAAATTTGTATAATCAAATTTCGAAAATGGTAGATGCTTGTGATTGATACATTCTTTGTTTGTGAGTAACGGGATCATTTGATTTATATTTTAACTATTAGATGACCGCCTTATCTCGATGAGCTTTACCCAGTTACTTATGGGATCATTGCATTAGAAATTTGTGTTATCAAATTGCGAAAATGGTAGATACTTGTAATTGATACATTCTTTATTTGCCACTGATGGGATCATTGTATCGACATCTTTAACTGTTAAATCACAATATCATCTAAAAATTTGCATTTAAAGTTTTAAACTGCTAGAGAGTAGGTCAAATATTTAGCATCTCCCACATGCTTCAACCCTTTATTTGCAAGTAATGGGATTATTTTATCTATATCTTTAATTGTTAAATGGTCGCATCATCTAAAAGATTAAATTTAAATTGTTTGAGAGGGGAATTATCAAATATTTAATATCTCCAATACATCTCGACACGTGCAGATGAACTTTTTTTTTTCTTTTTTGTATCAAATCTTATACGTAAAATTCTTTTTCATAAATGAGTGATGGTGAAATAGAAATTCAAACACAAGGCCTATTGCTTAATCTAGCCTAATATCATATTAAATGATCGCTTTATCTAAAAGTAAAGTTTAAGTTGTTAGAGAGTAAAATTATCAAATACTTATTATCTGTAGCTAGGGGTGGGCATCAATTCGGGTAATTGTGGGTTCGAATTTTGCTAGTCGAGTACTCGATATATTAGATAGTTTAAATTGCTATTCGAATTCGACCTGAACTATATGACTACCTCATCAACTGGGTACCCAGTCGGATTTGAGTTTTACCTGATTGAATTCGAATTTTGATGAAAATAAATTTTGTTAATTATATTAATATGGCAATAAAAATCTAGTTGTTTAAAAAATAAAAAAAATAACATCTTCACCACAAATTCATAAATACAATTCACACTCTAATGTTAAAAAATAAAGTTAAAATATTTGTAATTATTAATTGTAAAATATTATTATAGTTTCATTAAACCATTTAACACCCGATTCAAATATCCATCCCTATACGTACAAATCTTTGATTTTAAGAGATAACACTCATTTGTTGGTAAAAGTAGGTGTTTTTAAAGTAAAAAACTCATTTATTGAAAAATAAAACTATAGGAGTAGAATTCTACATAAATTTAAATTATATATCTTTTTTATTTCCTTTTCTTTTTAAAAATTTTGATTAGTTACCCGATCAGGTTCTTCGAATGAAAAAGTAAAACCCGAAATCCGACCTGCATTTAAATTTATCCCGAACCTAAATTACCTACCCTAAAATATCCAAATCTGATTGGATCGGGACCCAATTTACCCAATCCAAATGCCCACCCCACCTGCAACATTAACATGGCAGCAGCAAATAGTGACTTAAATTGTGGCCCCAAAAAAATGCAGAGTTTGAACTTTTTCTGTATGCCTCAACAGCATGTCTCAAAATCTCTCCATCTAAAATTTTCTTGAAAAAGAGAACATGGATAGAGGAATAATCGGAAGAAGAGGGCACAACTACAACTAACTAGCCCCAAATTTTCCAGAAAATCTGCCTGTGTAGAAACAGAACTGCATTGTTGAAAAAAAAAAAAAAAAAGAAGTCGCCACAGCGAACAGACAGAACATGATCTTGAAAAAGGCGCATCATACATGGCTAAAATTTTCTACTTGGCTCGGCTCCACGAGCATGTAAACTGGTCTTCCATTTAACCTGTTCTGTTCCATTTGAAGAAGATGAAATTCTTTATGAATCAAAAGCCATAGAATGCAAGTTGCTAAACCTATTCAGACCAGCATTACATTCACAGAAACAATTGCCAATCAGATGTGTTTGATAAGCATGAATATATCAAGTTGAATTCGCTTATAAGCTTTTCAAAAATGTCACAGACAATTTTTGGTCCTAAAAGAAAAAATCAATAAAGAATGAACACACCCCCCCAGACGGGATCCCCCACCCTAAAACGATGCTCCATCTCATGCCCCATACTCTAGATTCATGACACCTGTAAATCTTCAAAATTTACTTATCAGTAACACGTGTCATGAATCTAAGGTATGGAATATGATATGGGGCATCGTTTTGGGATAGGGGATCCCGTCTGCACCCCCCCCCCCCCCTGTCCTCCAGATATTAAGCGAAAGAACTCAAGACCATTCATCAGATGCTTCAGAGGCAACTATACCGTTTGACAGGCTCAAGTTGTTTGTAGCTCAATTTTAGGGTGCACTCCTTGAATTCGGAGGCAACTATCCCACCCGACGGGCACGCAGGCCCAAAGTGCGACAAATTCACCTTGTTGGTAAGTGATGGACTATAACCTTATGGTGACACAAATATTGTAATTGGTAAAGGAGCTTTTATCCACCAAATTTGACCATAATGAATGATAATTCTAGCATTTAACCAAATATAATAACAAGATCAAAATTTTCCTTTTTTTTATTAATCAATAACTCAATAATTTCCTTTTCCTATGGAGAGACCTAGATTTCAATTAGGTTTCAAGGAAAAAGAAAATTCAAGACAAACAACAACCGAGTTTTTGAGTATTATTACCTTGACCTCAGGCAATCCAATAACACAAGCACATTCAACCACCTCAGCCCCCATGCATTCTTGAAAATTAAAAAACAAATATTATTACAAACCATCCAACATTTCTAAATATTGAATAATAATAATAACAATAATAATAATAATAATAATAATAATAAGTTACCTAAAAGTTTAATGGCTGCAGAAAGGGTCCCACCAGTAGCTACCAAATCATCAATGACCAGTGCTTTTTCCCCTTGTTGTACTGCACCAACATGCATCTCTAGACAGTCCTTGCCATATTCCAGCTCATAATCTTCAGAGATTACTTTGCCTATACACCATTCAAAAATATATATAGTTAGTCACACACACACACACACACACATATATATAAGGCATTGATAGTCACACATGATGGTGGTGCAAAAAACAAATGTAACAAATTTTGTCACACTTAAATGCAACTTCCAAGAGTTAGGCACCAATTTATGGGCATGTTACAACTATATGTATCATGGCACAATAAAAGAATAGAATGTGGAGGGATTGAAGTACGAAGTTAGGGAAAATATATATAGAATTGATTCAAGAAAAATGTTGGCTTATATCATCTACTCTCTTATGTTTCAAAACCCCGAAAATGTCGTGTGGCGCGTAGTAATGCGTGGAGAGTCGAGGGGTTGGTGGGGGCAGTCGCCTCCCTCGAGTTCATATAAAGCTAGTTTTTATAGGTTTAATTACAATTTGCACCTAGACTCCATTTGAAACAGCCCATTTACGATGTCTTTGTAATACGAAAATTTGAGGATGGTTGTAGTAATTGGGGTATTACAGAAGGGGTCTAGGTGTAATTAACCCGATTTTATATGTATTTTTCTCAAAATTCAAAATCTCGACGTCCCATTAATTGAGAATATAAATCTTTTATATTTGGAATCAACATTGCTAGAAAAAAGTGAAAAAAAAAAAAAAACCAATTTGACATTGAGTGAGAAATAATGAACGTACCGGGCAATTTTCCTCGTTTTCTTAATGGCACAAACTTGGCTCCGATAGCTAAAGCAATAGATGGACCAAACATAAATCCTCTAGCTTCAATTCCTAATGAACAACATAATGAACACATTAAATTCAGACAATATATATATATATATATATATATATATATAACCAAATTGTAAATATCTATTCTATCCACATTTACCAGATCAACTTTTTAAAATTTTTTTTTATTACTCTTAACTTTTCCAAAATCACAAGCACTTGTGTTTACACAGCCTTAGCACACAATCAAGATAATCCCACAGACATCCCACATTACAAGTTGAATAAAATCTCAATTGCAGCATTTGTCACATATTGAAATGACAAAAGAACATAATACATTAGCCACGAATTCTTGAAATTTGTAGGCTAGAACAAAAAAAAAAAAAAGAGTTGAGACAAAGCACAAGAAAGCACACGCAAAACGTCCCACCACACACATCAAGAGAGTGTGTGTGTGTGTGAGAGAGAGAGAGATAGAGGGCTAACCAGCAACAACAGAAATGCCCATGTCCCTGTATCTATCGACAAACATGTCCACTGTGTCTCTGAAAACCTTGTGGTTGAGAAGCAAAGGGGTTATATCCTGAAACATTATTCCTACAAAAACAAACAAAAACAAAAGCTTAAACAAAATGCATGCATTAATACACAGTTAAATCAAGAATCCAAGAATGCGCGCGCGCGCACACACACACACAGCTGCATCAAAATAACCTGGTTTTGGGAAGTTGGGTATCACTCTAATTGCATCAGAAATCGCCTGAAGTCTTGGGTCTCCCTTCAACCCATTCTCTGCCGCAAACATTTTCTTCTTACTGTGTGAAATGTGTGTGTGTTTTAGTGTGTGTATTTGTGTCTCTCAACTCTGTCAATCTGGGGAACTTGGTTTTTATAGCTATGAAGTGTGTGTAATGTGTGTACTTGGTCAAAATTCGAAATCTTCTCAAAGATTGCAATTGATTATCAAAATCAATCGTTAAAATTTTTATAATATTGTTTTTCTAAGACTGACATTGAAACGAGACTTGGGCAAGTTTTCTTTTTTCTCTTTATTGGGAAATAATAAAATCTCTTGAAATTATAAAAAGGATAAATATATATACATATATATATATATCTATATATTCTTTTTTTCTTGTCCTCCGTGAAGGTAATAAAGGTGAAATCTTTGTGTGTACTACTAGATTGCTTTGGAAAGATATTTGTGTGTTTTGCCCAAACCAAAAGCGCCATCTGATGAATTGATAGAGAAAGGGTATGGAGGGGGCACGTCTCTTCACGCGACCCCTGAGCCATGTGAAACCCACGTCCCAAACATTTTTTTTCTTTATTTTTTTTTTAAAAACACACCTCATTCAAATACATCGAGCCTATTTTGGATCATGTATGGAGCCAGTATCACAGCATTCCCTACTTCCTCATGGAATCAACCTCAAGACCTAACCCACCTTTACTAGAGGGAGTTAGATCCGGGCTTTTCTAGTATACATTTTGACTGAGCCATTGGAGACAGTACTCTTAGCTCCGCCCAACAGTCCCCGGGTGCTTACAACCATCGTCTTGTCACTTGAAGCTATGAAGCTTGCTAGTATATATAAGAAGTCTTATGTTTGAATTTCACTACACTTCATTTACAAAAAATAATTTTACGTGCAATGCTTGATACAACAATCCGTCCGCCTACACATATGGGGGCACGTTTTGATAATTCTCATTTCATCAACTTAAGCTCAGTTTTAGGTCAGGCGGTCATTTCACAATATCGTCAATTAAACTAGGCCTCATCGACATGTCAAATATCTCATTTACTATCACTTTAGTCCTTTCTTTTTTTAGCTAAAATTGCGAAAAAAGGGGACATTACTTTGATACTCTAATCCATTCATCCATCCCTAATTAGTTCAAAAATATTCCATTTATTTAAAAATGGCAACAACAAAAAATTATTCTAATTTTCTTGTTATTATGTATCCAACGAAATCCATTTATTACAACATTTTAAACGTGAATTGTCAAAGCAGATATTTGCACCTTCATAAAGCATAACATACCTTGATAAAATTCTAAAGTTCTCATCATTTAGTAGTAGGACCATTACTATATCCAGAATTCTAAAGAAATCTCATCTCAATTCAATTATAAAGCAACTTTATCTTATTTTTTTTTGACTTCTTTCACTAATAATAATTGCGTATAAAAGTATGGTTGCTAACAATTCTATGTCTCCTTATATTGATTAAATTGTTCAATAAACAAATCCTACATGTTTCAAGGTTCGACGACATTGAAATCTAAGGGCATAATGAAAATAAAATTGCAAATATGGCTCTTAAAATTCCATAACGTTTGTGCATTAGATATATTGCAAATATGGCTCTAAAAAACCCAAACTTCATAAATACAACTTATAAATGTACTATTTTCTATGTTTTTCTATGGAATATTGTTTCAACTAAAACATAATTATTTTTATTTTACTTTAAAGCCTTGAAAAATTCTCTCTTAAAATGGGTTTTTTTTTTTTTTTTTTGAATTAGACTCAAATATGTCAATCTCAACTGGAAGACAATAAGACATGGGAAAGAGAGTGATCCTTTCGAGGGTTTTGTTCGTGCTACCCAATTGAGTATAACTCAACTAGTGTTTTTAGCCATTGAATTTGAATATGATGATGTTATAAAGTATTCAAAAAATATATATTACGTCATACTACTCAATCAAACGATTAAAAATTTAGTTAGATAGTACCTAATTGGATAGTATCTACCCTCGCTTTGGATGCCTGCCCATTTCACTAGGCTATTCACCTACCAAGCACTCGCCCATTGCCCTTGTCACCAACTTAAGGTGAGGCAAAAAAAAAGATATTCATAAGTTTAAGTCAAATAATTTAAGTGCAACTATTGGATATTTGTTTTAAACAATTAGATTATAGTAAATTTTTATGATACACTTGGTGAGTTTTGAGGTAACTCTCATATTCAACAGGCTCATGAAACCACGTGGCTGCTTACCAATCGAAATACTAGGAACTTGTAGTCTCTCGATGGAATTTATAAGGAAAAATGAGCTATTTATGAATTTAGACCAAAAAACTTAGGTGCAAGCACAAAATATCTTTTTAGATGAATTGTTTATGACCGAATTTAAAGACTCACTATGTGAATTTAAAGACAATTCTTGCGTTCCAACGAGCTTGCAACTTCGAAATATGGTTGTTTTTTCTCTAAATTATAATAATTACTTAGCACAAATAGATCTAAACCATTTTTCTTATATAATTATTCTGAACACAATTTTACTTTATTTTATTTTGTTTTCTTTTATCTTTTTAATTTGAAAAAAAAAAGTGTAAATAAAGAACAGAGACATGGGATGAAGAGAATCGTCTAGGGGAACTATACTCTGCGGTGGATTGCATTTTGGTGAGGATAGTTTGGTACTTTTGATGAAGATTGACGGCTAAGGAGATGCAGAGAATCAGTCCACTCCAGCTTTTTAGATTCGCATGTGGTCCCTACTCCCGCACACTGTTTTCTATTTTTTTTTTACTTATTATTTTTTCCCCTTAAAGTTTTACCCTTATTCACAGAGTAAAAAGTTAATGTACCCCCAAACTGCACTTTTCTTCAAAAAATTAATCCATTGATCGGGTGCATACACATAATGATTCAACTATTAAGTACATAAATAGGATCCAAACACTCAATTTATAATAAAATCTTTCCTCCTATTTTTTATAGTTGCAAACCTTATTTTGCACGATACTGCGTGAACACAAATGCACGAACACAATACGATATAAATAGTGGTGATTTCAAAATTGGTGAATAGCGAGATCAAATTTTAACTTCTAATAAATGAAAAATTATTCTGAAAACATTAAAGTACCTCATTCAATTTTCATTATAATTGTTCTCGATGATTTTTCATATTATAGTATTGCTTTATAACAATCTCATTATTAATGTTGTGAAATACATCTTCTTTCAATATTTTCTTACAATAGTCTTGCTCAAAATTTCAAGTCAAAAAATCTACCACCTTTGACTTCCTTTTAAAATATTTTTTTTCATCCACACCTAATTACTTCAAAAAGTCAAGAAAATTTTAAACTACTTGCGATTTCAAATTTTCTCACTTGATAATATTTTTTAATCTCAAACACAGAACAACCTCAATTTAACTTTTTTTAATCTTTTTTCTTTTAATTTCATTGTGGCTTCTTTAGTGAACTTATTATTTGGATTGAAAGGCATAATGGGTCAATTGTAAATCTTTAAAATTTCAATACGAAATCCAAAGTCATAAAATAAAATCTTAATTAATATTTAACATAAAATATTAGCATATATATATATATATAATTAAAAACAAATGCAGTGGGATCACCTGACACCCACAAGGCATGTGGTGGTGCCGCCCTGGATATGAACACGATGATACAAAAATATATAAGAAAAGACTTCACATGCTTTGAAAATCATAGACACATTGTCAGTGTGTTCAAATACACTATTATAAATATCGAATTTATTTAATTTTATGAACGTAACAAGTGATGCATCAACACGTATTGAAAAAATATTGTAAGAGTATCGTGTTGGATATGATAGCTAATACCGCACGTTTCTGATTTTAGGACTGTGCTGGAACAGAATCAGATACAGTGTAGGAAGGGGGTCCCACATTGGATGATGATCTGACGCACCAAAATGCTCTGTTTATGTGCATGCCCGGTGTACTGGAAAATAGAACTACTGCCTTACATTTGATGATAACACAATCATTTGAAAGATTTTCTTAGTACCTTATTTATCTCCTGTGCTCGAGTGTATTTTAATGTAACAATTGGACGGCCAAGATTGGCGGGACGGATGATGTCCACCGTCGAGAATGGGGGGTCATGGGGTTGTTGGCAAGATTTTGTAGAGATTTGATCCGACAAACGGAGTGGGAAGCAAAGGCAAAAACAAGAGTGGTGATTGGATTCAACATTTTTTGCCTCATATCCCTAGCATTGGATGGATTTTTTTTTTATGTATGGATATTTGGGTTTCATTCATATATTTAATGATCAAACATTAATCTCATATTATATATATATGTATATATATTAAAAAATAATATATATAATATATGACTAAATTTAGATAGTAAGATACGTATATCCAATCTATAAAAAAAATTTCCACAATGGATTACGGTTTCTTGTGTGGAAACCTAATTTTCTTTGTATTTAAATGCGTAGAACGTGTACTGCATATATCCTAAGTACATTGTATTGAGTGATTAGATTATATATTTATTTATTTATTTTGGTAAGTTGTCAAGTGATTAGATGACTATTAAAGATATGATTGATACCGCGCAAATTGTAGATATAATATGCGTAATATCTTAAAATGATGAGCTCCGCTTTTTTGGAAATTCATAACTTTGTTTGGTTTGAAATGGAGCGTATCTTATCTAAAATTCTTTTGGAATTTGCAAGTGATTGATTTCATGGTTTGAAAATGGTATTATAGGTGAAATCTTGTCTTTGTCCTCAATAGAACTCCACTATTTGTCTGATTGTAAATTTACTATTGTCACACAGTAAAAACAGGGATAAAATGGCAAAAAACTATCTCAATGAAATGCCAAAAATATAAATATCGCAAATTCATCTCTTGGATGAGATTATTATACACAATTTTTTAGTATTTGAAATTCGAGCTAGATTTGAAGCCATCTAACTCATAAAAAATTTGGCTACAAATCAAACACTCTCATATTGGTGTTTGAAGGTGTGTAGATATCGTATAAACTTCAATCAAACTCATCCTAAGTGTTTAAAAGTGATAACATAAACTAGAATGGACCCATATCATCTATTCTAGGTCCTAGCGCTCAATGTAATATATGGCGCAATAAAATATAAACATGGTTCTAGTAAACATGAAACAATGGAGTTGAGTTGAAGATGTTATTATCCAAATTTAGTTTGAATATATTGTTGAGTCTGGCCTGTCTATAAAATCAATTGAGTTTTCAATAAATTTTAACCATGTCCGGCTTTAATATTACATTTGGTCTTTGGATCTTGGTAAGAAAAATATAAAGGATAAGTTTTTTTTGTTAACCATCTCCCATAGCGATTAAGTATCAAGATATGGTGTGACTTATAATAACTCAGGACAATTCTCACATCTTGAGTTAGTTTTTGAGTTGAGTTAACCTATAACATTTTAGGTCATGTGTTGTTACTCTGCCTCACACTATTTTAATCATACGCTCTGAATTGTTTGGCGTGATGGGGGCACATTAACTATATTCCGCAAATTAAACATTAAAATGTGGTTTTATTTATGATAATTTGGACAACTCTAATATCTTGAGTCAGATTTTAAAATTGAGTCATACCCAAACTCATAATATTCTACATTTTTCTCACTTCTAATTGTTGTACTCTACTCTTTTTTCAAACTTTCTCATTTTTTTCAACTTTTCTTCATCAAATTCAAGATTCAAATATATCATGAGTTTTATTCAAAAGAAAATAGATGTTGAGACTTATTTATTATATTTGACAAACTAAACTAATAAGCTTTTAGCGATTAATTATCGGCCGTCATTGCATGGGCTACAATTCTACATTTTCAAAGGATATCTTTAACCTTTTTGAAGATTACGGCTTTTTTGTAACAATTTCAATCACAACTCTATTTCGTTTTCAAATTCTTTCCACTTTTATCTTATATATATATTTTTTTATCACATTTCCAAAATCAGTCAAATTTATTTTTAGACAAATTACCCTTCAGCCCCTGAAAAATTAAAATTTGCAGCACTAAACCCCCCACAAAAGCGCTTTACCCCCTTAAATTACTTTCATAAGAGCATTTTATTCTTCGATTAACTTTTTGGCAACCTTCATTGAGAGGGTAAATGCTATATATGTCACTTAAAAAATCATGGGGCGAAAAACAGCTCAAATTTCAAACAATTTATGGGAGAAAATACATTTAGGTCATATTTGGATGTACTTAAAAAAAAAAATACTTTTCGAGAGATTTTTTTATAATAATATTTTTAAAAATTAAATAGTTTTGCATTTGAATGCAGTAATTAAAAGTTTAAAAGGTATTTTTATTTGAAACCACTTTCATATAATCCTTTGAATTTCATATGTTCCAGGAGAAATTTCATGTGATCTACTTCAATAAACTCATGGATTCATATAATCCTTTGAATTTACTGTCCCTTAGTAAAAGACTGAAGAATAGAACCTAGCTAGCTGATATATATTACAAAGATTGAACAAATTCCTGAAAAGTGATCATCCTTCAATTGCTCTAGAGTTCACTCAAGTTGCCTGCCCTTATACCTCTTTTCAGTGCCAAGAGAATCGCCATTGCAACGGCGAAAAAAAAAATGAAATTGTTGGTCGTTCCTAGCTCACGATCTCAACTAACGTAGCCGCGGCAAAGACAAGGAAGAGGGTACCTCCAATGTATGCGATAGCCTGTTACCGAATCAAACAGCTTTATCAACATAAAATGGGACGAGCTGTTACTGGTTCCAAGAATGTTTTGAGGCCAGTATTAGGCTTTGCTTCAATATGCAAGAAAAAAGTTTGGCTCTAGAGTTCAACATGAAGAAATCTCAACGCATTAATGTTAACGTTTGGATAAGTACAGGAAACGAGAAAACAATCAGCGCAAGATGGAGTTGATTGTCGAAGGGTGTAAATCTGACCTTCTCGGAGAGATATGTTCCCAGGAAAGAGCCCCCCAGAACAGCAAGCTGCAAACAGAATTATTGGTATTACATTGGCCCGATACGCGAAAATGCTATATATATATTTTGTGTATATATAATTTCTAAATATTTGAGGCGGTGGTTGCCCCCACCAGCCCCCATGTGGCTCCGTATGTGGTAGGGTATTTCTACCTAAAGAAACAGATTTTCCAAAACAAGACTAAGCTAAATAATTGAGTCATTAGAAATGTCTGAGTGAGTTGATTAGAGAATTAAGCCTGAAAAGATTACCAATGTTGCTACTCCATGACCAGCGAGTGCTCCGGCAATGACTCCAAGAGGCGATGAGGCCGCAGCAAGTGCTGAAACAATAGTATTCCGTTAGCACCATGCAACGTGCAACATAGGTTCCAATATCCCAGTTGGATGAATTATTCAAACCTCAACTAATTAGTTCGGAAGCAAGACAAATTGTTTTATTTGTTAGATAATTGCCGCGGAAGTTACTTATTGCATTAACGCATGGATTGAGTAGCCATAGAAAGACAATCTCTACGTCCATAACATATTTTTACTAAGTATTAACCTCACCTATTGTTGAGAAAAAAGATTTATCGCCCCATTCAGCAACAAAAACCAGCGCGAAAGTGCTAAAGACGGTGTTAGCAGCAGCCAAGATACCAGCACCAGATCCTGAAAGTTCGGAAACCGCCAACTCTGCCTGGATAATTAAAGCAAACAATACTTGTAAGTTTTCAAGTACCTATTTGCTCATTATCCACTTGAGACTTTTTATACCTTTTAGGTTCAGACCAACTTTGAAAAAATCAACCTAACATAGATGAGTCACAAGCTATCATAGATTTTATACCTCCTTTTGTTCTTCTTCTGCTTTTAGGCCGTCACTGGATGAGGCATCAATCAAGGATGAAACACCAAAATATACCTGCAATAAATATCAATTATTGCATGAATATTTTCCTGGTTTGTTTGTCCTAGTTATTAAGAAATAAATAAACAAATAAATCAAGAATTACTTACCAGGAGGCAAACTGCAGCAAGATCATCAATAGGCAAATCTGCATTGCCGAACCTGATGAAACCGTGAAGTGTAAATCAGTTTGAAATAAGCAAGGGAATAATTATCCGTTCAGCAAAATTTGAGAGAGAAGTAAACCTGAATGGGAGGATACCATCAATGTAGTGAAAAGTTCGTCCAAGAACAACAGAAATAATTGTCATCACCCTGTTTGCATTACAACACAACATTAATGAGTTGATGAAAATAACACTATCTACATTTCGGGATGACTGAGATAATCTACTTGTCTAGTGAAAAAGATGTCGGGCAAAAACCTAATATAAAATAACTTACGCAAGCGCACCATAAGTCCCGATGAAAGTGACAGCAGCAGAATTCCTAGCTGCTAGAAGTGCCTGCTCAAAAGATGAACTAAGCAAATGCTCATTCTACAGAACAGTGAATGTTGAAAAAGCGTACAGCTTGAGAATATTTCTAATCAAGTGGTAAAAAGTATCACTCAAACTACTCGTTACTACTTACCGCTATAAAGAATGTTTTATCCCCGAGTTCGGAGAAAAATATCAACAAGAATGCCTGCAATAAAGAATTGCGTTCATGAAGTTATTTTCTGGAATAACCATCTATTTCTCAAGAAAACATTTACCGTATTACAACAGTGTAGTCTGTGATAAAATACAGATGAATGACAAAAGGATTACATTTTGGCCTAGTTTAGAAGCAAGAATTAAGAAACCAAAGCATCTAGAGCAGTATATTGTTCAAGCATAGCATAACAGAGGTTTACAGGGAGAATTTCCTAACTGAAGCAAAACCTGTGCTAATATCGCCGAGATCGCCTAAAATGGAAAAAGATTGCAGGCTGCTAGCGATATCTGTACCAGCAACTGCTTGCTGACTACTTTGAAGAGTGAAAAATCCACACATCAGCAAAAGTTTTACATAGTTAAGTGATTGAGCATTAAGAGCTTCATAATCTAATAGTGCCACGCTTTTCTTCCTTGGATTATTTAAAAATGTAAGTTTCTCAAGAGAGCTCCGAATTTCACTTGTATGAGGCAACAACGTGAACTTGGGACATTTCTCCTTTGTCGTAGAAAGTTCCTGACAGAAAGAAAAAAAGAAAAAAAGGTAATGTAGCATTTTCAATAATTGGAAAAGCAGTTTTTAAATGGTGGAAGCCTATAGATTTTGTTGATAATCAATGTAGTACTGAAAGAATGACGATCACGCATGGTTAAGACAACCTTGTCTGAAGCAACAACCGTAAAAGAGGGTAGCTGAGAACCATATGAAGACTTTTCGGTGAGTATCTTCCCTACACACAAAAGGCAGATTAGTTTAAACTTACTGTCTACCAAGAAAAGTATGGTGATACAAGAGCTTGAATCTGGGACACAGAGAACAAGGATTGCCTGGGCTATGTTTGGTCCTTGAATTACAGTTAGGTGAACTATAATTGTATATGATGCTTTATGTTTGGATACTTTACATTTTACATTTCCTTATCGAAATTTGCGGTCCAAACATAGCAATACTCAAAGCAGAAATTAAGTAACTGAACAAACTAAATACATCTACCGTTCATGAAACTGGATAGTTTCATCATTTTATCCCCGTACAAGTATAGAGGGCGGTACATATTTCCGAAGAGGGAAGAGCCACAAGTTGTTGCCAAAGCACATTGTGTGTCAATTGTGAATTTAAGAGCTCATATGGATGGCTCTTTTTAGAATAAAAAGCACTTATATTTTTGAAAAATAGCACTTCAATGAAAAAAAATTGTGTTTGCTGGACTTTTTTGAAAAAGCAGAAGCCAAAAAGTTTTTTCTAGAAGCTATCCAGAGTAGCTTCCAAAAAAAGTACCTTTTAAAGGACTTTTAGTTATTACATCCAAATGCAAAATTATTTGATTGAAAGGAAAAAAAAAAAAAAGAGTTACGCCATAAAAAGTATGGCTCGATAAACACCCTTTTTTTTTAAGCCTATCCATGCCCTATATCTCATCTGTGACTGAAAATTCATCATCTATATTCCAAAATTGTAAAATAAATAGAACTACACGAGCAACAATCAGATGACACAAAATGCTTAAATCCTATGGCCAAAACAATGGCACTGGCATGCGAAATTTGACAGTTCTTTTTATTTTATTTTATTTTATTTTATTTTGTGTTAATAATTGAAAAAGCTACTAAATTACAACTAGTAATCATGATTACAAATTCCAGAGAGGTTGATTATTTGAGAATTATCAAGAATCACAATTTCTTTCCAAGAACCCAACGTATAATAGAAATTAAAAAATCAAAAAAGAACAGAAATAACCTATTTATCCCAATCCAGATAGCAGGTCAGTAACAGAGCACCAATCAATATTCAATACTAATGCAGCCCATTTACAGAAACTTGATCACACACACACCCAACATCTCAATTCACCAAAAGCAACATTCTTTATGTTTTTTTTTCCCACAAAGGAAAATATCTGCTGAATTACTCAACTCTCTAAACAAAAAAAGAAGGAAAAATAACATGAAAATCTCAGTTCACATTCAACATTCTCAGAGAAAATCAAAAAGGGATGAGCAAAAATTACTTGAACAATGAAACTGTGGGGTGAAGGAGAGAGAGAAAGCGGGGTTATTCCTGTGATGAGCGCCAGAGCTCCAGGGGATGGTGGTGAAGCGAGCCTCGGACAGAGTATAAACCATTATTTTTCTTGATCAAGAATCAAGAAAATGGCTTCAGACTAGACTTTTTATCCAAAAAGAAGAGTTTTTTTTTTTTAACATGAAGATGTGTAATATTTTGGGGATTATAGGATTGGGAAATGGTGGCCATGAACTGGTAAAATTTGTGATAACACTGATATGGCAGTTGATATGTACGTGTGGTGGAAACAGCTGAATTGCATGCTGATTTGGCATGTGGGGTTCAATACATATCTCTTTTTCAATTAATTTAGTAATTTACTGTACAAACAAACAAACAAAAGGAGGGAAGGAGAGACTTGGCCGAAGTACGACCCTTTTTAGACTTTTTTTTACACCAACTTTTTGTGTGACACTGTGTCATATGAACTATTTATTTTCCGACCAAAAATTCATTCGAAAATGGACAATATCAAATATACAAACATTCGTTATTTAACTTCAAGATCAATATTAGTATCATGTAAAGAATTGCATATCCATTTTTCAATTAATTTTTGATCGGAAATAAATTCGAGTAGGTAATGTATAAAATTCAGCTATGTCACATGATAAAATAGTAACAATATATATATATATATATATATATATATATAATGAAAAATAAAAAACGGGTATAGTTCATGGGCCAAGGTATTTTTCCCCCGAAAAAAAAAAGAGATTAACCGAAAGAGAAAAGAACTTGGTCGTTTTAGATATTATTTTTGAAAGGATGGAGAAAACGATCCATGGAAAAGATGCAAGTCTGAAAGATTGTAATTTTTGTTTTATTTTTTTATATATATGTTTTTCTGATGGACTGAGTGTGTTGCTCTAAATTAACCTGAAAACTTGGATTAACAGCATAGGATTTTAATTATTTTTTCTATGTTCAATCTTGCATATGTCACCACCCATTAGTTACTCCAATGGCATAAAACCATTTTATGTATTAATGTTAGGGGGATATTTGTTATTTCAATAGATAGAGGATCTTTCTTTTTCATAATTGAAGCAAACCTCGACAGGTTTTTTGTAATCATCCCTAGAAAATATTATGAGAAGAAGTATATTTACTATAACATGAATTGTAGTTCTGAGGGTTTTATTATTTACCCTGTTATTGCATGGGACTTCTTTGATCTAACAGGATTGATGATGAACATTCAGATACATCAACTACAGAGAGGTAAAAGAACACAAAGACTCTGTTTACATACAAGTTTCAGGTCATATTTAGTTTCAACTTTCCCCTCTTCAGATTTGAAAATAAGCACACAAGATAGCATCCAAAGAACCAAGAATCCACTCACATAGCAAGATTTTCAAAATATTTTCTTAACTTGTAGCAAGCAAGAATTTTTTTAGGCATCAAAACATGAACATACCTCAACCAATTACACAACCATATTTCTGCACTAAATCATGGTTCTCGATTTTCATGCTCAAGAGAAATTAAGATTTGAACTAATAACATTGCCCTGTGATCATGCATATCTCTTATCTTAACTCAAAATCATGCATATCCCTCTTTTAACCTAACTTCGTCTTTTGGTCCATACATCCCCTTGGTCATCTCAGATCAGAGGAAGGGCTCGTGAAATACTACTTACTTGAATAATACTCACGTAGTGTTTTCAGCCATTTCAAATTCAACGGTTAAAAAATAAATCGAGCAATAACCAACTGGATAGCATGAAATTTTACCAAAAGAAGATATTCATGAATCATGATCTTGAAATCAACAGAGAAAATACTTACATTGACGTCAATGACCACACCACCTCTATCATACTTATGAAATTAAACAAAGCGACAGTCCGTGATCAACACACACCTAAAGCGCCCAACAACCGAAGAAGCAAGAGTGCATGTTTAGCATACACCTAAAGCGCCTATATTCTGCTTGCAGCCACAACCTAACTTGCACGAGATTCAATAACCCAAGCTATTGGTAGTACCGCGGGGGTAACATCCTTCTATTAACAGTACTGAACAAGCGAGTAATTGGCGCACATTCGTTTTATGGCGCATCTTTTACAATATCAATTCGGATTCGCTCTGGTTTGTTTAGACAATGTGATTCAAGGAAATATATGTGGAGCAATTTGGCATATAATTGTAATGAACATAAGGGAGGTCTATGTAATGCAACTAACCCTTGGAACAACTACCAAAATGACTCCCAGAACGAGAAATCCAAACACAAGATTTAAACGTATCCCACATTTGATCAATCATCAAGTAATTACACAACAAGTCTTCAACACCACCATTGATGAACACCCAAGAAACAAAACTGAAAATGGTGGCTCAAAATTAACTACAAATCCAAATGTGATACACATAAACTTACAACCCCTTTAATCAAGATTCAATTTTTATTCAGTATATCAATTAACAGGGAGCACCTTCTTCACAATCTCCTCACTAAGTGCAGCAATTTGCGAGTCGAGGGCCTTCACAGTATCCTCCTTCTGTTTCTCCAGACTCGCCAGCGCCGCCTGCAGCTCCGCCTCCACCTTCTTCCGGCCCTCCGCCAGCTGCTGCTCCACCTCGAGCTGCGTCTCCTTCTTCATCTTGTTCAGCGCCGCCGATATCTCCGCCCTCGCCGCCTTCATCACCGCCGCCGCCTGCTCCTCCAGCTGCTTCACCTCCCCGGAGGTGTCCTTCACGCTGCTGAGCTTCTCTCTAATGGCGGCGTCTCTCTCGTCCATGAACTTCCCCAGCGGGGTGTAGTAGATTTTGTCCAGGGCGAACATGAGGAACAGGAATTCTAGCGCGATGATCGGAAGGGTGAGGTTAAAGTCGAAAAGGGCCGCCTTTTCGATCTCCTCGGCGAGGGACGGCGGCGTGTGGGCGAGGGAGAGGGTGGCGGCGGCGGCGAGGAGGGAAGGGAGTTGGTGGGGTTTTAGGGATTTGGGCATGGGTATTTCGGGGAGGGAGATTCTGGGTTGGGATTGGATTTGGGGTTTGAGCTTTGGAATGGTGGTTTGGGGGATGGAGCAGGTGATTAAAGCTTTGGACGACGCCATGATCATGTTCGCCATGGCTGCTCTGCTTCTTTGCTTTATTTCTTTTTGTGTGCTCTTTTGAGGATATAATTCTTTTTTTTTTTTTTCAGTATTTTTGTGTAGAAATTGGAATTGTTGGGAGGATTGAGGAGTGGGGAGAGGTAAGATCTTACAAAGGCTATCTCTTTCTCTGCCACACAAATATGGTGAGGTTGTGATTCAAGTATTCAACTCACAAACACACACACTCTCTCTCTCGCGCTCTCTCTCTCTCTCTCTCTCTCTCTGCGGGGGACTTTTTATCAAACTGATTTAGAAAAGGTGCACCAAGATTTTTTATTTTAAATTATATTTTATTTTTTATTTTAATTTATAAATATATATATTAAAAATAAAAATTTGAAATTAAATATATAATTAAAAAAATAATTATATATATAACATAAATATAAATTATAAAATAAAAAATAAAATATTATTTTAAAATAAAAAAATTTATTCTAAAAAATGTGCATATTAGTATTCGGATCCAAAAATAAAATCAATTTAAAAAGTTATTTAAATTTACAACAGACAGAAGAATCTATATTTTCGATATCGATTCATATTTAAATATTAATTTTTCTCATTATATATTAGTTTATCAGGTAAATAAAAAAAATTTAAATCGAAATCGACATTGCTGGTTTTCTAAAAGAAAAAATATATATAAAATGTGTGAAAGTCGCCAACATTGATGGCGACTTTCAAAAAAATTTTTTTTTTTAAATTTTCAAATGCCGGCTGTGGCCAGCTGTCCTGCAAAAGCAGTCAACGCAGCAGAGATAATAATTGAGGGTTGGAAGGGAAGAGTTCTGCTCTCTCAAACCCTTCACAAACCCTTCGGCTCTCTCTCAATTTTTTCTGATTCTTGTTTCCACTCCTTTAAAAAATTTCTTCACTAGTTTCTAAGAGTGCTATTTTGAAAGAATTTACAAGGTATGTGTTTACTCAGTGTGTATTTTATAATTTAGTTTGATTTAAGTATATTTATGATGATATTTGCTGTATATAATTTCATTTGCATGCTATATCCTTTATTTTTTGTTTGAAAAAATTATCGTATATATTGAAAAATTTATTGAGAATGAATTGTTGTTGATAGTTTGATGTGTATTAGAGAATTTTATTGGAGGTTTTTTGTAATTATCATTTTATATGTAATATGTAGGATAATATGTGTATTTGGGATGTAATTATTTTTATCCAGATCGAAAAGGTCAAAGACCTAAGTCGACATCTGAGTAATTTTTTAAAATTATAATTTTCATTAGTTTTTGTTAAAAAAAAAATTCATTGTACGCAAAAATGTCAAGTTGGACTTGCAATTACTAAAAATGTTTGAAAATTGGAGAAGAGGTTAATGAAAATAAATAAATAAATAAACTTGGGAAAGTAGACGTTTCTCCGTTATTTCTTTTTTAAAAAATTGAAAGTCCACGTCCTCTCCATATTTAAAAAAAAAAAATTAAGAAGTCGACTTTCAATTTTGTTTTTTTTTCCCAGTTTTTTAATGTTTTTTTTTATTTTGAAAATTAATGTAGTTAATTTTAGTATTTTTTTGGATTTTAATAATTAATGTATGTATGTATGCATTTTTATTTTTTTTGTAGAATGGATTTGGAAAGGTTCAAATTCTACTATAGACCGGAAAACAGTAGCGTGTTACATGAACAACAAGATCATATTTCTGAACGATTGTTTGATGGTAGAGTAGATCCTGACCGAATTGTTAGAGCTAGACATTGTGCTCATGGAATATTTGGTCGAGACGGTGTGCAATTACACGATAAAGTAATTGAAGCAATATATTATATGGGATTTTATGGTGTCTACCGATGTGGATTTGCTGATTTGGATAACCATTTAATTACGGCTTTGATAGAAAGGTGGCGTCCGGAGACTCACACTTTTCATTTAAGGGTAGGAGAGGCTACTGTTACGTTGGAAGACGTAGCAGTTATATGGGAATTACCGATCGATGGACGTCCAATAATAGGAGTAGACGAATGTCCTGATAGGGAGGGAGGGTGGCGAGCATACTGTCAGGAACTTCTCGGCTTTACTCCTGGAGCAACTGAGTTGAAAGGGTCCCGTTTGAAAGTAAGCATGTTAAGGGACTTTATTAATAGTAAAGAAATTAGTAACGACACCGTACCCTATGAGGTGAATCAAGTTGCACGGTGTGTTGCTTTATTACTAATCGGTGGGGTCATGTGTCCTGATACGAGCGGAACTTTTGTTTCATTATTATATTTGCGACACTTGGCTAAAGTGACTGAAGTAGTTGAGTATAGTTGGGGAAGCGCGGTACTCGCACATTTATATCGCGAGCTTTGTGACAGTGCCGGGAAAAGAGATGATGCTAAAATTGGAGACATTGGTGGAGCACTACAATTATTGCAGGTAAAATAGATTTACAAATATAGTATTTGTTTTGTTATATGCATTTTGCGCTAGTATTTACTAATAGATTTATTAGATATGGGCATGGAGTCGAATGTCGCGTTTGAGGCCGTCGATACAATCAGTACCGCCAAAATCACTTATGCCAATTACACTCAATTACGGTCTCGAATTACCTCGAGCCCCATATGGTGCTAGGTAATGATACTATTTATTAATTTAACATTGTTATTATGTTGTATATATATGGACTTTTCATAATTCCTTTATTTTTGAATATGTTATATAGATGGACTTGCCGTAATTCATGGACTCATACAGCGAGACACAATATCCGTATATTTAGAGATATGCTAGACAACATGAAACCTAGCGAGGTATTCAAATTGTTCCAATTTTATGCATTTATTATGTGATAGTATAAAATGATCAATTGTAGTTAATTTTTTTCATTTAATTTGTGTTGTAGTTTACATGGATGCCTTATGATTATCGGTCGGATTTGATGCGTACGTTGCCTCCTTATTGTGGGAAGAAGTACTGGAGGGTTAATTGTCCTCTTCTAAACTATCATATAGTTGAGCAGCATGAGGTGTATCGTTGTATGCGTCAATTTGGACAGGTTCAAGATATACCTGTTAATCCTGAAGTACCTCATAAAGTGTACCATAGAACTACTAGAAGAGGCAAAGGTGGGCACGATTGGGAAGCTGCCCATGCAGACCATATACGAATGTGGGTAAGTCAACGTGGGGAGAGCGTTCATGCATCCATAATTACTAATCCCAACTACACAACAGTGTCAGGGTATGAGATGTGGTATGCACAACACACGAGACAATTAATCACACCACCAAATCAACATATTGAAATTGGGTATCGACCTACCGAAGTTGAGGCATGGTTAACTGTGGTAAGTAAAGAATTTTTTATTATTTTTGAATATTAATAATGTAAACAACGATGTCGCTAATTTTATTATTAATGTAGGAGGATCAAATGCATCAACTTTCATTAAGTTGTGATGCACAAAGTGAGTTTAGTGACCCTGAATCTTATCGGCGCTTTGTAGATTCAGTCAGAAACTGTGCCGAAAATGTTTACTCACTCGCTCTATCAGTCATTGACTGCTCGTATCAGAGCCAGGCTGCACACACGCGTAGCCAACGTCGCAGATATAATTCGAATACGAGAACACATCATGATGAGGCAGGTCCATCTAGGACACAACCTAATAAGGCATGTCCCTCTATACCACAGTGTGATGTGGCAGAGCCATCACACCAATATGAGAATCCCCCATCACCATCTATACACGATGTAAAACCCCATAAAATGTAATGGATCATCTATTTTTCAAGCATTATCGAACTATGTGAATTGTAAACACATTTGACAATTGTATTTGCAAATGAAAACAATAATATTTTATTTTTTTTGTAACGTACGATAAATGAAATCCAACTAGGATTTGTTTACAATTAAATACTACATGGGTTCCATTTCTAAAATGCCATCATGTACTTCGAAAGTTTAGCAACTGAGTTATCCCATGTGCCTTATACAATTTGGTACGCACGTCTTAGACCATGATATGGCTTGGCATAAGATATAATATACTTATATTTATCTTTAACAAAGTTGGCGACACTTTTAATAGGGTAATCATAGTCTGTTCTAACATGTTTTACAAACAAACCAACAATGAAATTTATATCAAGATTTGCATTATCAATGGATCTACAAGGTATAAAGTATTTGTGGTCACAGTTGTAAATACCGATCTTTTAATATCCTTTATTTTTTTTGAATGACGCGCCCATGAAAATATGACATCCAATTCAGCTTTATGTTTACACGACATTATCCAATGTTGTGGAGTGCTACGACAAATGGTGAACTCTCTCCTAGCCAATGGATATGATACTCCTTTATGACAACTATTACACGACCTTTGCTTTTGAACATCATACCTAGTGCAAACTTTTTTTTTATTGAATCGTAGTATCTTGCTGGACATGTCGACAAATTCATGGAATCTGTAAGAATCTTCGGTACCGTATTCAAATAGAATGGTAGAATCTCATGGAGAAGTGGCATAGTTGTTCCAAATGGAATTGATGGTTTTGTTTGTATCTCCTCAACTGGGATTTCTGTTTTCAATTGAGATGGAGACGATTCATATTCGACATTTTTGTTAACTAATTCATCAACAGCTTCAACCTCTTAATTATCCTTGTTGTTGACATCGTCATCATTATTTGAATCGGAATCAGATAGTTCTTCATTACGATAGCTATCTGCATAATGATTAGGAACGCTATTATATTCGGAAAGTAGGGCAGCTTCGAATGGCCCACCTAGTTCGATGGACTTTCATCGGGATACATCGATGTTCCTGTATAATTTTATTTGCTTTGTTTGAACTCATACATGTTGAAAGTGGATTTCACGTACCTACCATCATCTATAGGAAATTCATTTAAATTGAAGTTTCAAACAGGTTCCGTGATAATTGGCATATTATTCCCTGTACATTGTTGCCATTGCATCTCATTTGTAAGAAATTGGGTGATTGCTTATGTTTCAACAAATAGTTGCACAATTTCAAATTTTGAATGCGGGTTGATAAAGAAAGACAATGCTTAATCATCATTGATCTCCAAACTATTCTTCATAGGAGGATTCCTACAGAGAAAGTATACACCAAATATTTTGATAATGTATCAATTGTTGTCTATATCTATTGTGGTGTAGACTAGGTCTACAATATTAGCAAATGATGACGTCCAACTAATCCAAATTATTCCCATTTGTAGACGATCATATGAAATGACGTAAATTGATTAATTTGGCATCCGTAATGTATAGTAATACCAATATATTTTATTTTATTTAGAGCAAATCAAATGAAAAATATACCGATATAAACTTGAAAAAATATAGAAAATATGACGAAAAAAATATAGAAAATATGTTGAAAAAAAAAGCTTGAGAATTTTGAGAGAAATAGATAGATTGAAATTGAGTATGTGTAGAGAAATTTTGATAGATTAAATTTGGTGATGTTGGGTATATATAGGGTGGAAAAAAATTCACCCGTTAGGACATTAAACGGCTAGTTAAGTAACTGTTATTGAAGTCGACAACTAAGATGTCGACTTCTTCATTATGCCGTTGCAAAAGCAGACAACATTCCAAATTTGTCTTTAAAAAAATTGGAATGTTGTTGACTTCGGCAGCAAAAATTATTTTTTTAATGGAAATCGACATTGCCATTGTCAACTTCCATTAAAAAATAATTTTTTTTAATTATTCAACTAATTTTAATAATTAATATTTCATTGGGAGTCGACATTGCCAACATGGGAGTGACCTTTTAATCCAGCGATGATCCGATCCTTCCAACTCAATTATTTCATTTACAACTTCAGAATTCGACGCTGAATTCGAACTTTGAATGTTGCTCAAAGGATCTCACTCAGTTGCTCCATTCATAATTTTAAGATTCGAACACTGAATGTTACTTAAGGAGCCTAAATATGGGGGTAATCCTTTCAGTTTAATTGCTCAATTCACAATTTCAAGATTCAAACTTAATGCTATACAGGGACGATCCGATCCTTCCAACTTAATTGTTTCATTTACAACTTCAGGATTTGAACTCCGAATGTTACTCAATGAATCTCACTCAACTACTCCATTCATAATTTCAGGATTCAAACACTGGATGTTACTTAAAGAGCTTAATGCGTTTTATCCTTCTATACCAACTGATAGTCGGTACTTTCTATATGTAATTACAATTTATTTAAACTGAAGTAATAAATAAAATAATATAAATTGATATTATTAAGTACTCATTATATTTGATATATGTTGGATAAAAAAATTCCAACAATCAAAAGGTACATGTTCAACATCTTTAGGGAATTTTTAAGCTCATCATCTCATTTTAGTTTTATGAAATTGACTATTTTTTGGATTGAAAATTAAAGAAATAAAACATTCCACAAGATAAGAATTAAAATATATTATGCAAAAAAAGTTCATTACAATTTAAATATTTATTTTATATTTTAGATTTTGACCCCAAGTTTTTATAATATATTTTGAAACAGTAAATTGAGAATTTGCCTGTAAAACTTTCAATTTTTCCACCCAAAGAAAATTGTTGATCCCAAAGGAGAGCTCTCTGAGAAATAATAGAAAGATCTCTAATAATTGAAAATTTTCATGCCATCAAAACGAATATGAATCCACTTAAAATCCATTATATGATAGTTTAATGATATAATATATTAAAATACGAATATCATCACGTATAATCTAAAGATTTATAGCCCAAGCGAGTACAATATCACAGGCGGTATGAAATAAGCCAGAATTACACGTTTCACTTCATCTATCACGCCAAATCAAATCAAGCAAACAAGCCCCTCAAGTACCGAAAACTGAGTGACATACAAAACACTTGAGCCTCAAAGATCATATTCCCAGCATAATCAATCAGTTTTCAAAATGCCAGGTCTAAGCAGAAGCAGAAGCGGATGAAAATAAAACAAAATCGAACCGATATACTTTTCCTTTCAACACATCAATCTGCATATCAAAAGCCTCAAAGAACGCGATAATTTACACTGCGTTTTCCCTACAACAAAATTATTGTTAGGCACATCCCCGTTTCACTCAATATCAAATGATCGTTCAATATCAAATGAATAATGCCCTTACACTGACTACACATGAAATTAATATCGTTCGTATTTGAAGAAATAGTTCACCATGAAGAAGTCAGGAACAGTAATCTACAGTGTGTATTCGGATTGTGGAAGCCAATACCTTAACCGCGTAATCGCGCTTATACATAGCAGCTCGGCTTCTGATGAAGTAGTCAGATTTGGAAGAATGTTATGAGCTCATTTTGCCATCAAAATTGATAACCATTGACCAAGAGTTAACAAGTCGAGAGATGTCATTTCCCGATAAGCTTATAATAGGCATACAAGCCCGAGCCAATAAAGCCAAGAAGTTGGCCGACAACATTCAACTGCAAGCCAAATACATACATAAGAAATGTAATGGTCAATGTCATACATACAGCAAACAAGATTAACAGAATGGAGATTTCACGTACTAAGTCAAATGGCAGTCCGCCAAATATTATCCAGCCCAGTGTAATTGTAAACAGATCCTACACATACCGGAAAGTACAAATTAGCAAAACAAAAACATTTGAAAAAAGATAAGATAAAAACTGATGTTTTGAACGAACCTTTAAGTTGCCACAGATTGTCTGTGTGAGCGCAGAGTTCAGAGTCGTGTTGAGAAATATACTATAGTTCAGGAAGAAAGCCAGTATACAGGAGAAAAGCAACACCACCTGACATGAGAAAAGTGGTGAAACTAAAATAAGCAACATAAAATTCATTTTTCATTTCAGGTTCGCTAGTTGGACCAAAATATTGAAATAAGCCCATTAGAAAATTGAGCCAGTTTAAATGTGAGAAGAGGTCTATAAGCTTGAGGAAAAGATTTAAAGTCGAGAGGGCCAAAATTGTGCCTATAAAAGGAGGCGCTCGGTTACATACATCAAACACAACAAATCAAGTATCAAGCTCTTCAATTCTCAATATGGCAAAATGCTGCAATCATGAAGGTTTGATATCTTCCCCGAGGAACCAAAATCAAGATCATGCCAAATTGATTTCTAGATAATTCATGATTTTGTTCCACAAGGCCAAACGGGGAATCACGCATCTGATTCAATAACAAACTCCAAGCCCTTGAGTCATTTCAGACAGGATAATCGAGGGAATTGATCTCCATTTTCAGAGATACTTTACAGAGATCATAACCACTGATTTTCAATTTAAATATTTCAACTTTTCTCAGATTCTATTTTTCTTTCTCTAGTACTTGCAGATGCAAAATTTGTGCAAGGAATGATATCTATCAGATAATTTACAAGATTGTAGCCATCGAAGCGAAAAGTGAGGTGAACAACAATGGAGAATCAACATAAGAGCGGCACAGGTAATGAATGTCCAATTCGAACTGAATATATATATATAGGACAAATTTGGAATTTATACATTTATTTATTTATTTTTTAATTGATTTTTGTGTAGAGATTTGAAACTTAGAATAATTTATATGAATCTTGATAGTTGTTCAATATTAAACTTAATGAACTTTGATTTTTTTTTTTTGTTGGAAGAATTATGATAAACGTGCATCAAGCATCCAGGCTTCAGTTGAGCAATCAAATATTACCAGGAATCCAGGAGAAAGCAAATATGGAAAATTCATTGTCATCTCCAAGTCACCACGGAAGAGGGTCCATAGCAGTAAAACAGGTCCGCACAATACTCCTACATAAAAAGTAAGCCAGAAGATTTAAAATAAAGCAGCCTATATACTTTTTTTGGAGAAATAAAGTGCAAAGGTTGGTTACTCACCATTGCACCACATAAGTCCAAAGCTATTGAGCCCACTGGATTTTCCTGGGCAAATAAACTATCAGAAAGGCAAAGAATGAAGCTGCAAAGAAACATGGAAAGAATAGGCTGATGAAGTGGTACCAATGCGGGCTATGGTTGCAAGGTATATCGCAGTGGTGATGTTTGACAGGAAAACAACTAGATAGCCGTATGAGTCAAATGACAAGTCCCGGGCTCCAGCAATAAAAGCACCCAGCACTATGAAGCCCACACTGGCAATAACCAGTGTGGCAAAACCATAGTTATTCAGTCATTAAAGGAGGGACAAATGTGTAACTTCATGCTGCGGTATATTCGACAAATATTGGGGTGATAAAAAGTTCCAACCAAAGAAAAAAGAAAGTAAGTAATGAAACTTCAAATCAACATTTTCCATCCATCAACCTAATTATATGCTTACTTAATCCTAACACTCAGGACATCATATAAAATTTAGCAACCATCTTTTGATTCTCCAACAACTTGGTTCCTCACTTATAATAATTTAAGCAAATACTTCATTTATCTCAATGCATCTTAGCATTAATTAATGTTAAATGTGAGTTTCATTGCAATACACATCCAATGGGCTCAGATACATTACAACCTCTTTCATTTTATCGTCCAAGAACTTACCCCCAACCCACCCCACACAGAAAATAAAATAGAAAAAAGAAAAGCTTTCAGTAAAAATGTTCACTTCACTCATCATGAGGGCCCAACAATATTCACTTGTGAACAAAAATTTAAAAGGGATGCTCACCTTCCAATAATAGGACGAGTGTACCTCTGCCTCATGACAATATACTCAATAATCATAGTAAATACAACTGTAGTTCTCCGCAAGGTTGTATACATAGGAACATTAACACCTCGAACAGACTCCATAGTGACTAGCTTTCAAGGTAACCGATAGAATTTGTGAATACTTTCAAAACTAGTTACAAAAGGACAAAGCTAAATTGATGAGTCGGAAAATTTTATTACCATGTAAAGCAAATAGGTTAAAGCAAGGGGTGAAGTGTTGATCAATGTCTTCATTGGTACCAACATCTTGGAATTACCAGCGATGGCTATGGATTCATTAGCATTAAAATTAATGAGCTTTGCACGTCGTAGTGCATACAGAAAAAAGCACGAACATATCATCTGCAGCAGATACAATCAATGAAAACAAGGAAACATATGAGATCTCACGAAATGAAACTAGAGAATCAAAACTGAAGTACATTTAAGGGATAGATACGGGGTAATTCCTTTCTCTCTGTCTTCCTCTCTTTCTTTCTTTCTTTCTTTCTTTCTTTTAATCATGAAGCGACAATATAGGCACGATCAACAAAACTTATTGGGTGTGAACATAGCCATAGGAAAGTTTTCCCAACTTGTGGTATTTTTAATAGCTACTCAAGGACAATCAATAAGCAATCAGTTTTTTTAAATATTGAAGATCAAGGTGATCAATTATACCTGGCAAAGTGTGATGACATTGGCAGAGGGGAAGCTGTATGACGAAAGAGCTGCTTTATTGAATAATACCAATAGCACTGCAAAATCAAAGCAAAGTCATTTTTCAGTAAATGTACATGAGAAGCTTGAAATTTTGAATCTATCGGACAAAAAGACTCATCCAAAGTGCGATTAGCACGTGGGATTAATGCCAACTGAAAGTAATCTCACATTTAAAACAAAATGAGTTGATTTCTAAGTTCTAAATTCTAATTAATACTGAGAAGCAGGGAGATGACAGCAAGGAGTATCAGTATTCCAGATAAAGACAAGCTTATCACAATCAATACTCAACTTCAGCAATTCAATATGATCAACTGAGTTTTTTGACACCCAAAATTGAGATCTGGATACATATAAGTCCGTGTAAAGCCCTGTGTCATATATAGTCACAAATATTTGTAGAACACAAGCATAAATTACACAACTCATCATTGGAAAAAACTCAACTTTCCTAAATCAAACAATATGAGCATTCTAACATTTTCTTGAGCTTCACCATCCAATTCTTCAGAAACCCCAAATACCAGAATTAGGAAAATCAAAATCAGAAAAAAGAAAAAAAAGGAAAATTCAAGCTAAACAAGAAAGGCTTCTCCAATAACGTCCCCCAATGATCTCTCATCTTTAATGAACTCAAACCGAAAACCATAAAAGAACTAACTTTCAAATAAATCAAACGAAATTAAATTCTGCGTCATACTAAAAACCCATTAAAATTACACCAAACGTACCAATTCTGATCAAACAAATTGGAAAACAAAAAACAAAAAAGGTTACCAGCACAAGTCATATAAGAGACGGCAGCATATGCCCCACGTTTACTCATGGCGGAGCCTTTGAAGAGCTTCTCCTCCGCTCGAGAGCGGAGGATCCGTCGACGCGATTGGTAGAATCGAACTGCTCTTCGAATTCGCAGCCATCGATTTTTGTTGTCTGATAGTTTAATTTTCGATTCTTGAATGGGAAAAAAAAATTTAAAGGTTTTGTTTAGATTCTTGTTTTCACAGAAAGACTTCAACTTTTTACATTTCTTATATTTTCTGAAATTTTACCAGAATTTTACTTTTGTATTTTGTTTATTTATATACTGGGTTAGAGTGTGTAATAATATAACTATTAATATATATATATATATATATATATATATTGTGTGTGTGTGTGTGTGCACGCGCTTGAAAAAAGCTTTTCTATTAAATTTTTTTTAAATTTTGTTGTATATATTCCAATTAAAAAAATATGATCCAAAAAAACAAAGAAAAGAAAAAAGGAAATTGGAGATAAAGAGGGTGAAATTGTGGGAAAGTAGATGTTTTGGAAATTAATGCTTATTTAGGAATTTTATTCAAGAAATATAGAATTCCAATTATGGTAAACTCTTCTCATTTAATAAAAGGTGGGTATTATATGCTCAAATTTATTATACAATTTTTGAAATGATTAAATATTTGATCGGTTGATTATTTAATCAATTTTTAAGCAAATAATTGTATCAATTATTATTGTGTAAAGAATATAGTGAAATTAACTATTTAACTACTCTTCCTGTCCCATAATATTAGTCGTGTTAGAAATTTTTTTTATCCCATAATATTTGTCACTTTGAAAATTTTAAGAGAGCATTAATTTTTCTCTCCCAAATTTACCTTTATTTATTATTTTTAATGGAATCTGATAAGATATAGAGAAGGTAATTTGATCAAATTATTTTAAACTTAGCTAAAAAAAATGCTATTTATTAATATAATTAATTTGTATTAAAAAATATATGACTACTAATATTATGAGACAGATGGAATATATTAAAGAGAGATTTTTCTATTAAAAAAAAACTAAAGACATGGAATATTAATAAAAATAGTCAAATACAAATAAGACATGAAATATTAATGAAAAATTAGTATAATAATGTACTAACAAATGAGATTTGAATTTACAACCTCATAATTAAAAAGGTTCAACTTTATCATCTAAATAAAACCTCATTAAGAAGATATATTTAAAATAATAAGTCAACCATGATTCAAGTGGGATGTTCATTACTTTGCAAAGTACGAGGACTTGTAATAATTGTTGCTTCCAATAAAGCAATAAAATTCAACTGGTGTACTAAGGACTGGGTCCAAGTTGGACCTAGAAAACCAAAACCAACCCACTATATTTTATTTATACCAAAGGTCGGCTTCTCACCGGCCCACAAACACCGAGAAACACGGTCTTCGCTAACGAAAAATTCTCTTTTTTTATATCAATCGTTCACTAATACATGTATCGTATATTAATAAATATAATAAAAAATATAACATAATTATATAATAGAAGATTCAAATTGATTTTGAGGTTAAAGAAAAGTAAGTTCTCTTTACTTTTTTGGGTGGTTTTATTTTTATTACCTTATTAATTCATGCAAAATAGATAACGTAATATACTATGCCAAATGGGTTTCAACTAAATATTAATTTTTGTATATATTATCTGTCAATTTTAACTTTTAAGGGAACAATAAAACTAAACTTAACATTTTAACGTTTTTGACTCCTTTATGAAATTTTGTGTCCACTAAATTAAACACTTGAAAATGAAACAAATGAATCTTTCAAACTATCTTTGAATTACGCTTTGTAGAATATTCATGTGAATATAAACCCAAAACTATTCATGTGAATATAAATATAAACCCACCCCACCACTCTCCTTCCATTAGAGGTGGTAATTTCTGACCCAACACGAATCCAATATAAAAATAACAAGTTAGGATTGAGAGTTCATGGATTGAGTTGAAAATGGATCGAATTCGAAAGAGAAATGAAAAATATGAGTTGGATTGAGTTGACTTGTGGGTTATTTAAATAACTCGAATCCTTTTATAAGTTAACCAACAACCCGAACCCAAATTGTTTTTTAAAATCTTTTTTTCCTCCTTTTCCTCTTGTTTAGAAAAAACTATATTATGTATAAATTGTAAATCATAATATTTTGATGGGTTATAATTAATATTAATAATATAACATAGGAAAAATTATGAAAAAGAGAATATAGATTTTTTTTAATTAATTTTTTTTAATTATTAAACACACATTTTTTTTTAAATATTTAAAGATAAGAGATCGTTAAATCTTTTAAATAAGTGAAAAGTCAATTTAAATGAAAAACTATAATTATGTTAGTTATCATCTTCTTCTTCCATCCAAAAAAGTATATCTTCTTCTTTTAATTGTTTATTCGCGTTCATTGAAATTTTATATTGATTTACTTTAATATCGAATGAAATGTTTTTATCAAATATTTTTACAGTATATTATAAATAAAATTTAAATAAACTAGAGTAGAAAACGAACTCATTAATTTCTAATGTAAATTCCAAACATATATTTTGTACGTAGCCGACCATCACTACAAGAATGTATACTTTTTAGTGACGAGCTAATTACAAATTTAGTTTGTTGTGCTAGATTTCATTTATAAAAAATTTGTTAGTAAATATCTTGTTACTAATTGTTTATTTAGTTCTATTTACATTGAATTCTGTCATTAATAATCATATGATGTGATGATATTCTAAAACTGTGACAAAATGTAAAAATCTCTGTCACAAAATTTTCAGTAGACTTAGTGAAAAGGGTGTTTTTTTATAATGCATACAAAATAAATGTATATATATAGTATAGTTAGCCAAATGAAAAATTATGGGGAAAAAATCAACTTTTAACTAGTAAATTATAATTGTTTTAATTTTTTCATTAGAAAAGTTGAAATTTTTATTTAAAACAGGTTAACTGGGTTGACACTTGACACAAACCCAGCCATGTTGGATTATGGTTGAGGTCTCATAGGTTTGACAGGTATGGGTTAGATTAGGGTTGCGATATTTTGTGTTATACACTTATACCTCTACCTCAATCCAACCCGAATCCACCCGACCCACTTGAATTGCCACACCTACCTTCCACCCCCCCCCCCCCCTCCACCTTTAAAAAAAACCCAAACAAAAGAAAAAAAACAGAAAAGGAAAAAGAGTAAAAGAAATTTGCCCCACTCAGAAAAAAAAGGTTAAACATAACAAAAAAAAAAAAGATGTTTAATTGTACATGGATATGTGCGAAAGGTTCATGCTTTTTTTAAACTACACATTTTAGATATTTTGGAAAAATCAGTAATAGTAATAATTGAGAATATTTTAACTAGAAGTAGCTATAAATTCATAATAAAAAGTATGAAAAGAAAACTAGAACCCGCTAAAAATTTGATTAAAAGTGCTTTTAGCATTTAATTTCTTCTTTCTTCTTTCTTTTTCTTCTTCTTTTTCTTTTCTTAAAACATAAACAACAAAATAAAATTTTCAGACTCTCAAACTGCGAAAAGAAATATATATATATATATATATATATATATATATATATGAAGTCTTTGTTCTCAATTTTAACAACTATTATAACATATAGCTAACAAGCATTTATAAACAAATGCCAGCGTAAATAATTTTTAGAGATGCATCAACATTGCTAATGTACAAGAATTTTATGTACTTTTCTATGAAATATAATTTTCAAAATATTTAAATAAGTTTAGAATAAATAATACATTTTTGCAGACGAGAAGGGCGAAAAAAAAACTCCTAACAATACAATTTTAACGCATGATTAATCATTAATTGATATATCTTTTGAAAAATGAAAGGCATGTCGATGTTTCAAATTGTATATTTTATTTTACTTTGATTAATATTATTTTTTATAATTCCAGTGCATAGCAGGAGTTTTAGGTTAACTACCTAATAAAATTAATAATGAGCTTTTATTAATTAACGTAGTAATGAAAAAAAAAGGTTCATTCAAAGATCTACACGTTAGCATTATATGAGCCAAGTTGATAATGTGCATTAAGGGCCATCCTCGTTAATCATATTCTCCATCTTTTTATCGGAACAATGTTTTTGTTTGGTTATATGAAAGTAACTAAACGGGAACATTGCCATAATAATTCAAAGAATCAGCCTACCTTTGGCACATACATGAACCTTGTGTACTCCAATGTTAATAGATATTGCTAGGTGGGCAATTAATAAAATGACTTGGTACATAAAGAGGCGTTCGAGGAATGAATGTTCAAGAAAAGACATTCTTGGGTCGCACACAACATGACAAAAGATCTGAAAATTATGTAACGAACTAAAAAGAAAAAAAAAAACTAAATCTACGTGAAATAAGGAGAAAAAAAATATTAAAAATTTAATATCTCAAAAACCCATATTACATATAAATTAATGAAAAGATTTTTTTCGATAAAATATTGATGATGTCCAAATTCATTATTGGATATAGAGCCCCGATCTTGTGAAATATTGTTTCATATCTGAATGTGGTGGAATTTTGTCACTCATATGAAAAACTACATCTGATGTGGGATAAGAATATAGCACGACATATCAACCTCACTAAAATGCTATATATATGAATACTACATTATGTTAAAATTTAATTTTACTAGGGATGTGGGGCAAGAATATGTCATAACATATCAACCTTACTTATCAAATGCTATATATATATATATATGAATACCACATTATCTTAAAATTTAATGTTATTTGGGACTTGTGCCTACCACGTCCCCTCATGTTACGTGTTAGGCTCGAATATAGTGGGAAGCAACATATAATGTGAAGTAGTATAGTGGGAGGTTCAGTAATAATAAAACAAGACCTAGCATGCTCTATGTTGAAATATTAGAGGTTTTGAGCTTAACCAAAAAAATAGCTCATAAGGTGAGGGTTACATTAACTATTATTAATCAAAACACATTTTGGTATTTTATCTATGTGCGATAGTTAAGAAAATATTTAATATTTTTACAATATGCGAGCTTTAATGGATTCATGAATCTCCCTTTCGGCTCAATTTGGAAATGTTGGAATTTCAGATTACTAAATTAATTTCAAAAACCAACTACACAAATAACCAATAGAGCCAATATATTACTAGATCCGCTAGTTCAGATATGGTTCCAGATCAGCACAATGTCTAAGGATGGCAATTGGGCAGGTCTGGCCAAATCCGGGACCTACCCCATCTGAAAATTTCTAGACCCGCACCTGGCCCAGTCCCAGCGGGTCCAGGTTGTACCCGATAGACCCTGTTAATTTTTTAAAAAATAATTAAAAGAAATATTTTTCAATGAAAATTTATATTATCATAATTTTCTAATCATGAAAAAAACAATACTATCACTAAAGTACTAATTATTTATAAATTTCTATGAAAATATTTTAATTTTTGAAAAGCTGAATATCGTTATCACATATTTATTTTGCACATTTTTTGAAATTATAACTTAACTACTAATGTTAGATAATTATTTTATATATAGGAATATCATTTTTTTATGTGATTATTTATATAATATATACTTTTCTATTTAAAGTATAGATACATACCATATAAATTTATATAAAATAATAAATAAAAAATATATATAAAATCCTAATAGGGAGGGTTCGAGGAGGGTCCGGGTTTTAAAATGAAGATTCGGGACCTGCCCCAGACCCAATTGGGGGTCTAAAAACCCTCCCCATCCGGATCCAATCTGGACCCATTTCCATCCCTAACCATGTCTCTTTTTCATAACTTGGATGTAATACGGCAAATACGTATGATTCCTATCATACAACATATATCTATGTGAGATCAGTAAGGTTCAAATACATCGGATAAACAAAACCAATTTGAAAACTTATCTCTTTTTCAGCAACTGGTATTGAAAAACGTCATTTCAAACATTGGCAAATGTTACAAAAATTTCATTAATAGCTAGAAACATCCCAGCCATCAATAGTAAATTGGACATAAATGTCTTGTAGCAACTAATTTAAATTTGAAGTTTGAATTCAAACTAAGTCCCAGAGCAAGTTTCAGACGAAGTTCCAAAAAATACAATTCACCCTATACAATACTTAGTTGATACTTTGACAAGTGATCAACACTTAAACCAAAAAATTACGTGAATTATTTTGGTTAAACATCCAATGTGGGATGTAACATAATCCATAAACACTTATCTTTATACTTTACTTATTCCATAATAGATATAGGCTTTATTCTATGTGTTCAAACATAAATGTCATCATTTCAATTCTAAATAAAAACACCCATAAATATTAATATAGAAACGTGTCATTTTCAAGAAAAAAGCATGCTAATGAAAGATCAAATCAACAAGGGATCATCGATCAAATATTTCGACTTGATTCATGATGTGAGAGACAACATCGATCCCCATGAATGTTCAAAAATTCTAAGACATGCAGTGTGATGAATAAGTGTACAAGTTCGACATTTGAGGAGGCATTGTGTGTTTAGCTGTTTTTTTTATTTCTCTTTTGATTTTCTTGGTCGACTATGGTGTTTTTGTCCTCATCTGTAATTATGAAAACTCAATCCAATCTAGTGTCAAAGTTCGATTAATGAATAAAAATAAATAAATAAATAAATGGTTTATTTCCCTTTAAAAAAAAGAAAAGAATGGGGGGAATTCATCAAGAATGTCTTTTTCTTTCATTTATCTTCAAGCCCCCACGAGTGGCTCAAAGCGAAAATAGACGAATGCGAAAGGACACACTAGAGCTAGCATCCAAAATCATACACTAATAGAAGTAAAAAAAAAATATCAAAATGAACATAATTTAATATATATATATATATATATAATGTGATATTTTTGAAAAAAAATATTTCAATTATGTACTAATTGCGACATAATTTCATGTAAAATGTCTTAATAATCTACAACAAATTTTTTACTAATATGTAATTTGTGACATTATAAAATGTTCAAATACACTATTGAGGTGCTTGATTGTTTGGCACTCGTGACTAATGTTGTCGCAAAAATAAAGTGCGCAGTATGTTCCTATATAATGATCTTTTGTGGTGTTTCAATAAACATTCTTTCAATAAATACTCTACTTTTTGACTATTGAACTACTTTCTTTATGCCAATCCTTAATTTGCCTTTATGTATGTTAGTCATAAGTCACTAACTCACTCACTCAAATGTATTTATTTATTTCCCTTGTTCGTACTGGACAGAGGAAAGAGGGTAAATTTAGGTGGGTCTAACCTACCAGCACTAACAAACGTGAAATAGTTTGGATGTGGTCAAAGAAGCGAATTAAGAGAAGACATAGCCACAAGGTCAAAAGTACGAAAGGTCATACATGAAAATTTCAATATGGGGACTATAAATCGGGGTTAGTTTGATACATATATCTCATAAACTAGGATTGATCTGACGTGTTGACTTAAACTGTTCATTACAAGTGTATTAATTAGAGTTGATGCCTGTCTGATTCCGCATTAACTCCTAGGAGTCAAGTTGATCGTGCAAGTTGCCCCGCTTGTCTCACTGATAAGCATTATCGTATTAATTTAAAATTTTACTTCTTAAATAATAAAAATACCTTTTCTATTTTATTAAAAAAAATATTGCCCCCAAACAAAATTTTTTGATTCAAAATCGGAAATAGCAGCTCGTGATTAATAACAGTAAAAATGCATGCATTTACAAGAAGATGGTTTAAATTTGATCGACATGTGTAGTTAGTGACATGTTGGAATGAAAGAGACATGACAAGATTAACTACATAGTTTGAAAATTGAGTATGGCCACATTCAACAAGATGTGTCTAAGTAGGTTCTTATCTTGAAAGCCAGCAAGCACGGCTATAGTTCTTTTCATGGATGCAACTTTGAAGCAACTCTTTGGATTTCTTGTATGGGGTCTATGGGGGCCTTCTTTCTCTCTCTCTCTCTTTCCAAACAGATAGCATCTTAGATGCTTTTAACTTTGGGGCAAGCCACTCATTTTGAGAGCCCATGGGGCCTATCTATCTTTTTGAAAAGGTCTTTGGACATATAAGAAGGTAATACCATTTTGAAATATATGACATTTATGATGGAATTCAATTAAAACGAAATTAAAGCAATAATTGGCGGCAGATCATGTAACGAATTTTGTTAAATTTGTAATAAATTGTGTTGTAGTGTACAAAACATATAAAATTGATACATATAACATTTGTTTATAGAAGAAGAATTGGCTGACATAAACTTAGGACTAGTAAATTATCTTTTTCTTTCACTTATAAAATGTGTTAAATACTAAATAAAATATTATAATTCAACGTATTCAGTCCGTCGCTAATTCGCTCATGCCCAATAAAGGGGTCTAACACTTTCGTACAGGACAAGAGAACTTAACTCGAATTAGAATACATATATAGTTATAATCCTTGGATAGGGTCCCATCAAGTCAAGTGATCAGAATCTTTTTTTAGTTATGATTTAATAAATGTGTACCTCTAAGTAAAAATATATTCAATACATGTAGTAAGACCCTGTCATATGCTTATGAAATCAATCGAACATGGCATCACTCTGACAGGCGTTACCTATATAAGCACATACAAACTTTTGTATTATTTGGACAATATTTTTGAGGGGCAACTTTGATAGTCACCCCCAATTACTCATATTCATCCCGCAAAAAATCGTTGTATAGGCTTAATAAAGTTAAGAGTCGATGAACAATGAATAACCTACCAAAAAAGAGTACAATGAATGATAATTTTGTCTGGACTTTTTTTCTTGTTCTCCCTCATGAATTATTTATGAACAACAACTTTTTTGACTCGAAATTGTGAAAATAACAAGTCGGAGTTGGCAGCATGGGTCTAGGGATCATAGATAAGTAGGGGACGTTTCTCTTTTATTATTAATGATGTCAATGAATTCCAGCCAGTTCGAAGTCTGGTAACAATTTAGATTATTTGACCCCATTGAAATAAAGGCCTGTTCCAGCTAGTGACACCAAGTGGATGCGAACATGTATTCCATTAACTTCAAGAATTTAGGTATTTTTATTAAATTTTTTCAATTCATTTTCTTGAAAATATTAAAATTAACGTTTTGCTTCTATACATTAGCTTTCAGACAAGAATAGAGATGCAAACGAATTAGGCATGCTCGTGAGCCGGACAAGTCGGCTTTGCAATGGATTGAGTCCGAATTCAAACAACTTAGCTCGAGCTGAGCTTGAGTCGAGTCCCTATAAGTTTCAAGCCGAACTCAAGTCAAATAATTTTTATTCGTAGACTCTCAAGCTTTTCTATTTTAATATTTATTTTTATTTTTGAGCTCAAGCTTGCAGCTCAAACATAATAAAATAATTGAAAATATTTGAACTCGAGCTTGAGCTCGGGCTCAAGCCTATAACTTATTCATAAATTTGAACCAAACAAGCCAAGTTGAGATCAAACAAGACTCGAGCCCCTTTTTTCCTAGCTTGTCGGGCTCAAGCTCGATTTATATAATTCGAACTCGAGCTCAAGCCTAAGAAAAAGGCCACGACTCAACTCAACTCGTTTGCATCCCTAGACAAGCCTGTTATTTAATTTAATTACCAAACAAAAGTTTACGTGTCCAACTTTCATCGGCTAAGGAAAATACCCCTTTTACTAATAAAAATTTTGTAACAGTGACATTCTATCACAAATTTACCATTTACGTTGTTTGTAATGAATTAGTGAAAGAATTCAATATAAACATAGTGAACAAAAACAATCGATGACAAAATATTTAGCAACGTAGTTGTTATAAATGAAGTCAATCATATAAATCAAATTTATAATGAATTGGGTCGTCATTGAAGAGTATGCATTCTTCCAATAATCGCGACTCCTTTATTAAAGAAGAGTCACGTTTTGATTTTAAAAAAAAAATCCCCAATACGTGAGGAGGTGTGTTTGTAAATATTAATTATTTGATATGTTTCCCTCTTGTGCTGACAACTTAATTTTTTCAATACATTTTAGGGCGAGTTATACTAACCACCTTTGATGTTAGGCTAATTTATGAAAAACTCCATATTTTTTTAAAAATTTCCAAAATCCCCATGAGATTATACCCATATTACAAATTTATTTCAATTTTTGAAAATATCCCTTTCCTTTTTTCGCGTGATTTACATTGACCACTCCTAAAGTTAGGCTAATTTAGGAGAAATCCCTAGTAGTTTCAAAAATTACCAAAAACTCCCATGAGGTTATACTAATATTACAACTAGCACCTACTTAGGTTGACTTATCAACAATATTAATTCTTTTTTTTTTCCCCTCTGTAATATTGTTATCATAAAATTTTCATGTAATAGATTTGAAAAAAAAAAGTGATTATTTATTCAAATAAATATTTCGAATTTAATGTTATGAATTTATACTAAATATACGTAATATGTGCTAAATATATATTTGAGAAAAATATAATTATATGCGTCGTATATATTCATAATGTGAAATGAGAAATATAAACATTGACTGAAATAAAAAATTGAAATTAAATAATGCACTTGAAAACTTTATTTAGCTTGAGAACTCTAACTCATTGCTCTTAAAATTTACTCCGTATTAGCGATATATGTCATACTTGATATGTTGGTAGATACTTTTAATGCATTAAATTCAGAATATTTATTTGAATAAATAATCGCATTTTTTTTCAAATCTATTACATGAAAATTTTATGATAACAATATTATAGATGGAAAAAAATAATTAATATTATTGATAAGTCAACCTAAGTAGGTGTTAGTTGTAATATTGGTATAACCTCAGGTGGTTTTTGGTAAGTTTTAAAACTACAGGGGGTTTCTTGTAAATTAGCCTAATCTAATTGGTGGTTAGTGTAAATCACCCAAAAAAAGGAAAGGAATATTTTCAAAAATTGAAATAAGTTTGCAATATGAGTATAACTTTGGGGGTTTTTTTGATAATTTTTAAGAAAAATAGAAAGTTTTTCGTAAATTAACCTAACCTCAGGGGTGATCGGTATAATTTATCCTACATTTTACTCAAAAGAATCATAAATCTTTTTTATAAAAAGAAAAATAGTACTAATATATTAAGTAATAATGTGATATTTTTAAGACTATGGCTCGGTTGTAAGAGTAGATATGCTTAAGTTGTTTTTATTAATAATATCGCAAGGCATGTATATTCATAAATAAAATTCCAACCGCAAGTTATAGCGACAGCTTTTCTTATCAGTACTACCACACAAATGTTATCAGTACTAGTACTTTTAGTCATTATTAAACACTTATTATCATGTTAAAATAAAAATGTCACATACATAACGCATACCATTATCAGTAAAGCAAATATATATAATATCAAAATACTTAGTGCACGCGCGCACACACACATATATATATATATATATATATATATATATATATATATGAGTATATTATATTAAGCATCCCGATTTTTGGGGTGTTTTGTACTTTGGTATCCAACCTTGGTAAATGTATGCTTTGATACATAACCTTTATCATTTATGCACCAATAGTATTTTTTACAATATTCCGACTGAATATTCCTCAATATTCCCTAGAATATGCCTAAATATTCTACAAAAGTTCCATCGAAATGGTGAAAAAATATCATATATCGGCATACAAATAATAAAAGTCAGATATCAAAGTACATATTTATAAAGATTAAGTATCAAAATATAAAATATTTCAAAATTTAGAGTGCTTAACGTAATATACTCTATATATATTAGCTAGTGACAATTTTGAAAATAATCATTTAATTTTTATTGTCAATATTACTTTGCATATATATATATATATATATATATATAGAATTCACACAATTCAATTCATTTTAGAATATTAAATGAATCGAGACGAATCGGATATACTGTACACAATACACTCACCTCTATGCGTAAGCATTTATATATGGTGCTGATACAGTTACTGATTTGATCACATTTAAAAAAAAAAAAAAAACACGATCAAAACCTAGCTAGAAGTAGCTGGAGTACATGTGTTGGGTAATATATATGTGTGTTCAAATTGCAAAGTGAAAATTAAATAGAGAATTAAGAGGGACATTCATGTATGTGTCCCTTTTTGGGGTTCCACCACACGTGCAGTATTAACCCACCCAAAACGTCCACCCTTAATTTAATGTTTTTTGAGTAGTACTACTTTGCAAGAACAGTGTCTGTACTTATTTTGTATCTATATGTGTATCTATATATATATACACATACATACACACACTGACACATTAGCATTGATTTCATCCCCCAACAATGGTGGACGAGTGTGTCTTGCCGCCATGCAGCTCCACCACGTGAACTTCACACCGCCCCAAACCCTTGTAATTGCTTGTAAAGTCACTGTTCTTGCAAGAATGAATAATTAGATACGCTGTCCCTATTATTTATGGTGGATGGATTCAAACACAATACGATATAAATATGACGACATCAAAAATATCGAATGTGTTTAATTTATGAATATGTTGCGCAATATATTGGATGTGTATCGAAAAAATTATTTAATTTACGAATATATATGTGTCGAAAAAGTGTCGTGTCAAACACTGTACGATTAATTTGAGAGCATTTGTGCATTATAGACTATTATAATACTCTATAGTTTCTTTCACCTTTTCTTATTCATTCAATGAATTAATTCAATTCAAGATTAATAATGACCTAAAGAGGTCTACCGAGCAACATCTATATACCCATGAGATGCATCATTTCACGAGAGGTATTAATTTGGATGGGTAGGGCCAATTAATTTGTTTGTATTTCTTCTTTTTAATATATATATATATATATATATATATATAGATATATAAACTCTTTTTTTGATAGTGTGTTGAAAATATTAATTCAACATGTTGGAACATGAAAAGAATTATTTTGTCAAAATATATGCATGTCGTGTGTGTGTGTGTGTGTAAATAGTACAAATACTTATTTCATATTAAGCTTTATTAATTTTATGGGTCGTGATAAATGATAATACTGTGAGAGAGCGTATGGTTAAAGGAATCTAAAAATAAATAGGTACAACTTTAGTTAAAATTAAAATAAGATAATATCAGAATTTGTAATAGTAAAAGGAAAAATAAAAAAAGAAGAAAATTAAAGACCCCCTTTTGAAAATACAAACAAATTAAAAAGATCCTTAGGCGACAAACAATTAATTATATGTTAGACAATATTGCTTTTACGCGCATGCACTTCATTGGCCAAGAAAAATCACTATTATTAACTACGACTGTTGAAATTTAATTCGTGTTCACCATTCCTTCTTATGTTTGGAATAGTAAAAAGAAATAAAATTAATTTATATTAATTAAAACTATGATTTCAAATATCAAGATTCACCCATCTTATTCTCTCTCTCTCTCTCTCTCCCTCTCTTCGAGTAAGAAGTAAGAAACACACACCAAACGTATTATGTGTAAGTTGTTGGTTGTATTATAATGTCTAGGGCCATTCCCCCCACCTCACATCCTCACATCATTGGTCTAATATTCTTGAAACTCCGACAAAAAGAATCCTCTCATAATCTAATTAATTAAGAAAAAATAATTAAAATCAAGAGCATGCATGACTTAATTAGTTTCGGGTATGTATATATCGTATCATTATAACGAACAAGATAACAAATATAAGAATGTCCTAAGTAGCATGATGTACTAACGAGCTTTGGCCCATGAGTTGTCGACACGAACAAAAATTATCATTTACATAACAAGTTGATTATTATTATTATTATTATTATTATTATTATTATTATTATTATTATTATTATTATAATCCCATAAGCACTGTTATTTTCGTTAAGTACTTATTATATGATGTGGATACAAATTGATTACCCATAATTTAGAAGATAACATGGATCTAACCCAAATGGCACTACACTATCAAAAAAAAAGTATATAATAATAATAATAATAATAATAATAATAATAATAATAATAATAATAATAAGGATAAGGATAATATAAAAAGTGATAATGTAAAAATTCTTACTAATTAGTTTTGGATATATCGTACAATATGACAAAAATTGTATTTAATTTTTTTAAAAAAAATTGTTATGGTTAACAATTACAAACACTTTTATAGTGACAATGAAAATTTTATCGAAAAAATCACAGTGACAACTTTTTTATCATGATATATATACAAGTGTCACTAATTATTAATGGTGATCATATCTTAACATAAAAAATTAATGGTGATAATTAAAATATATGTTCATTCTTGTCACGATTAAACTAGATTGTGACATTATATATAATAGTAGTTGTATCTAAATGAATCTTTTCTTCACTAAATACATATCATTGGCGACAACTTTCACAATATTACTTCTATTGTTTGTCACTAATATAATTTTTTTCTTGTAGTGCTAAAAAAAACTAATGTAGAACATATAATGTGTCACTTTCAAAGGTATTTTATTAATTAAGCATGCACGAATTGTGATATTCTAGAAAGCAGCATAATAAATTGTACCGTATATAGTTTTAAATTAAAATGTATTCTTTTTTTCGTTTTTTTGAAAGTATAAAATGTCAAATACATTCTTACGATACTCAATTGCGCGGCACTTTTAACTAATATTTGAAAATTAAAACTATGTTCTATCCCTCTATATTAAAACTTGATTAAACTTCAAGATAAAGTCATGTCGGTCACATAACTTATGTCACACATCACCTTACACATCAAGACTCTTTTATTCTCACTAACTAACTAATTTTACTCTCTAATTATTTTACTAATTTATATGATTCTCTCTTATCAATATTAATTAAAGGGCTTTCGTCATTTTCGGTCTTAATCAAATCGCTCATCGATCTAATCATAGCTTAACCCCAATTCACCTCTGGACTTCATTTACCCGACAAATTGTTTATTTCATTACACTAAGATCAAAAAATGGGTGCTCAAAAAGAATATTATCGCTAATAATTACGATTAAGATCTTTCATGTCTGCTAATGGAGACGTGTTAAGACTTTATTGCTAGTTAATCTAGAAAAAGCATTATAAAAGATTAAGCTTTAACCCAACTTTGTCAAACACGAACTTGAAGTGACCGAGTCATCCACTTCAAATTTGCACCCTAATTTAAGCACATTGGTTTTTATTTGATTAGACATTTTAGAATTCACGTTCACACATGATCTTGAATTTTTGGAAAGTTATTGGGTTTTTTTGCTATTTTTTTTCTTTTTTGTTTTATTGTCTCCTAATATTTACTATTTACCATAGATTATTCAATTACTTTTCGTCGCTAATGCATAGTGCGTGTATAGTTATTTTATTTTTAAATCGTTGGGTTTGTGCCGACGAGGTTTTAACTATTCATAATCTCGAAGCCTCAATTTTTTTGTCTTTATAAGATTTAATATTGTCGAAAAATAATATTTTAGTTCTCACTATTAACAATTAGTGACACGTCTATAACATTTATAATTTTTCTTAATCATTAAGTGATCACTATAAATAGTGACAATTTATACACCAATTTTTTAACTTTTACATTGTCACTTGATATGGTGGTGTTGATTTTCGTTTTTCTTGTGATGCCAATACACGACCCTATTAATTATCAAAACATTCTGACTTAATCTTAACAATAGTTTTTTTTTTAACGAATTAATGACCAGTTGGAATACTTTATGTGATTTCTTCAACTAAAGGAATTTATCCATCACAAAATATTATTTTCATCCATATCTGACGAGACCCACACCCAATCTAATTATCGTAGTCCGACCAAAATCAGATCAACACATCATGAGATAGTTTAAATTTTTTATTTCAATTGACATTTCATCTTTAATTTTATTTTACATTAAAAACCACGACAGTAATACATCATTTTCAATGACAAATTAATACACCACATATATATATATATATATATATATATATGTATAGTGTTTTTGTGATGGATTGCGCTCATAAAAATTTCACTAGTAAACGTCTTGTCATTGATTGTTCGTTCCATCATATTTATACCTTGTTATGTCACTTATCAATTATAAATACCTCAAATTTGTGACAAAATCTCCCGTTCATAATTTTTTTTTTTTGAAGTCAGAACACAATCTACATATATAAATCACATATCACATACGCTTCACGTGGATATGAGATAAAAGTCCATCATTCGTGCTTCTAAATCACTTTTAATTTCTTAGATAGTCAAAAAAACACCACCTAGTAAGTAAATTCATTGTGTGTTGTGTGTGTAACTTAGGTTGGGTAATTAAGTGGCAATGGGACAAGAAGACAAGGTGGGCGGGTTGGCTATACAAACAAAGCGGTCCACACACACACACACTCTTTTATTTTTTTTCTCTGCTGTCCGTCTCAATGCACCTCTTTTCCCCGACCCAACTTTCAATGCTGCCCCACCCATTTTTCTCCTTCCAACCCGACAATCTCTTTCACCCCTTTCCCTTTTTCTTCCCACTCTTTATTAATTTCCGCCCTTAATTCTCACCCGTTTTTCAACCCTGTCGCTCTCTCTCTCCCTCTCTCTCTCTATACACTATATGTATGTATATATATATATATAGTGCAAGCAACGTTCGACATACTTCAAACTAAAGCTAGCTCTTTGACAAAAAGCACCATCTCTTGTGTGTGCGTGTGTGTATAGATACAGAACATTCGATCATATACATATATATATATATAGATTATAAGTGTATATTTGTGGAAGATTGAATTAATGGAGCTTGAACTAGGCCTGGCTCTGCCAAACCAGAGTATTGGAATGGATGTGGGAAAAGGGCTGGACTTGAACTCTAGCTATAATATTAATGGAGCAGAAATGGAGAAAAATAACTACAAGGGGTGTGGTGGTAATAATTCTTGTTTTGTTGATCGGGATGATGAAGTTGAAAGCAAGGAGTTGTCTTTGCTCCTATGGAGTGGCCAGCCAAACGAAGAAGATCCTCACAAATGCAGGATTAATGGAGAAGATCACGAGTAAGATTAAAATAGTTCAGATTTAATTTAATTTGCTTTCTCAATTGTGTTGTTTCTTTATTTTGTTTGGCACTTGATGAAAAATGTGTGTGTGTCGAACATCCCATTCCCATATCGATCGAATACAAAGATGGGGTGTCGTTTGTAGCACTGCAAAAGAATACTCCTTCGGTAACCGCAAAATCCATCGAAGATGCAACGATCAATCATATTTTAATTGTTAGTTTTAATTTAATAGAATTCTGTTAAAAATTCGCCACAATTTTTATACTTGAGAGATAGGATTTCTGTCCGTGAATGAAGTGTTTTCTCGTAGTATAATAGCTTGGACAAAATCCTTCACTCATTAAGCCCAAATCTATTTTTTCAACAATTTGAAATTTGTTTTTCAAATGCCTTAGTGCATGTAACAATATTTCTCTTAAGTTGATTTTTTACTTTTACGGGATTTCAACAGGATGAACGATGAAGAAACCAAAGAAATAGTGGGGTGGCCACCCATCAACTCATTGAGGAGAGAGTTGTTGCTCCACCACCACCAACAAAACCACCTCAATCACGGCGGTTGGGCAGCGGCTAACCACCGCGCCGCCGTGGACCGTGTTGCGGCGGTGAGAAACTCCATGTTCGTGAAGGTGAAGATGGAGGGTGTGCCCATCGGCAGGAAAATCGACCTCAGGAACTATAATTCTTATCAAGATTTAACAAACACATTGATCAACATGTTTGCTAAATGTACTTGTACTATCACATTTTCCCCTCCATTATATATATATTTGTTTTGTTTTGTTTTGTTTTAGTAATGTAATATATATTGAGTATATATATGTTAATTGTGCAGACACCAAGAATGATAGTAGAGATGGGGACTATACAATATTGTACCAAAACAAAGAGGGAGATTGGATGCGTGCAGGAGATGTTCCTTGGGAGTAAGTATTTACTACTTTCAACCCCCTTTTTTGGGACACTTTTATTACAATATATATATATATATATATATATATAACATATATAAGGAGCTCATATTTATATGTATTTTTTTGATTACTTTATTTTACTACCCCTCCCAAATTATTAAGATACTTTTAATATTTTCTAAAAAATTATTCTGTCATACCAAACGAAAATTTCTGACTCTATCCCTATGTACACAGACACAAACATCATTACAAAAATTATGTGTGTGTGTGTGTGTGTGAGATCAAGTTGCAGTGATTATGTGTATCACAACATCCTGTCATTATTCGGTAACAGGCTAGCTAGCTCATTATCTAAATTATGCAAGATTTTACCTTTATTCAAAGGGCAAAGGGAGCGACGGATCGAGAAAGGGGGCTGACAGAGATAAATTCTATAAAATGTCGTATTATATTATCTTTATTAAAATTTAAAAAAATAATAATAATTTATTTATAAAAATAGTTTCTTAAATATACATTTGTTTTTGTATCTAATTGTTTTATTTGTTCTTATTGTTTTTCGCAGAACATTTGTTGGATCTGTGCGACGTATGGAGATACTAAGGAATGACAATTAAAATGGGATTATTGTCGTATAATCTTTTATTTTTATTTTTATTTTTATGTTTGCGATAGCGTTTGGGGTTAAGTGAGAAATTGTACCTAATGAAAATAGGTCATTTGGAAACAGAACAATTAGTGATTAGTAGAAATAGGAGACTTAGGATTGATTTATCCTTGCAATCTTTACTTCGTATTTGTATGATTATTATTATTATTATTATTATGTTTTCAAAGGTTACCTATTTCTTTAATTTTTTTTATTTAAGAATATATAAATGTGGTTACTTTACTTAACTTTCAGCAAAATTAATTTTTCACCCGCATATTCTACATCGAACGGTTTTTATATTGCGTAAGGTAAAATAGTTCGCTATTCCTCGTAAATCTCCTCCAAAATATTAATATATACTAGCGCAAATTATAAATGAGATATAATTTAATTTTTTTGTTTAAAATTTTGAATAAATATAAAATTAAAAATTTATTAAATTTTTATTTGAATATATGTGTTTAGTTGTATTATATTTATTGGATTTAGAAAAGATAGAACATTTTAATTTAGATAAGATTAAATCATATAATTGAAAAGGACAAATTAAAAAAAAAAGTCAAATAATGAATAAAGAGAGATGAGAGAGAAATAAAAAAAAAGGAAAATAATGATATTAGGTTGAATGGAAAAAGAGAGAGAACATAGAGAAGAGATAAAAGATAGGCGAGATAATAAAAATAAAAATAAAATGGCCCAATTGTAGGCCACACAAAAGTCCTACTCTGATAGTGAATTTAATCGACAAAGGTTGGGCTTTGCAATAATTCTTTTATGGGCTTCACTTATAATCAGGATTTATCGAGCTATTCAGATTCAAAGTTCAATTAAGTGATTTTAGATTAATCTCACATCCCATCTCACCCCCCCCCCCCACCACCACCCCCTCCAAAAACAAGCCTCTAAATAGGGCTACCGATGAAGCTGGATTTTAATTTGATTCCGATCTAAAATTTAGTATATTTGATCAATTAAAATAATTAATAAATGAGATTTGATTATGAATATCCCTAATTCAAAATAAGTGAATAGGATTATGACTTAATAGCCTTATTATATAATACCAGTAAAGAAATTAAAATTATGTAATGTGTAAGACATTGTAATTAATAATGCCTATTTTTTATTTCTCAAGGTATTTGTTTTTAACAAAATAATGTATAGTTATTATATATATTCTAAAATATTTTTGTACATTCTTATACTTTATATTTTTACACACTGAAATATTTTTTTAGTAATTACTTAATTTTTAATTTTTAATTATTGCTTGGGTCAGATTTTCTTATTGGATTTTGAATTCTTATCAGATTTGGGCTCAACTGATAAGGATAATATATCTTAAAGAGTTCGGCTATTTCGGGAGCTAACCCGAATTCAAATTATCCATATTTGCTCCAAATTGAACTCATTAACAGTCCTAGGTGGAATATTTATGAGTGAAATTTTTCCCTTTGTGACGTTGCCTAAATTAACCACCGACATAATTATCTATAAATGTGGAGTACATTATTCTCAATTTATCATTTAAAATACTTAAATTCAAATCTTATCCGAAATGTGAAAGTTGTCAATTATTTAGATTACGCACAATGTCTTATTCAATAAGAAATAAGGTTTAATTCATTAATGTATTAATATGATCGCACTCATCAAATTGAATTGAGTTTCAAGAAATTATCGCGTAATGAACATTTTGTAATAGTTAAATCTTGTTAATTAGGAAAGTCAAAGGGTTCTTTCAAGAAACTATATATATATAAAGACAACTATATCAGAATTTAGTTGATTCTTCTCATATGCATGCAAAATTAAGGATTCAAATAATCTTCTTTTGAATAATATCTTTCTCTCTTATGAGAACGTATTTCCTCTCCTATGAGAGTTTCTTCCCTTAACGGTTAGGTCGCCATAGTGCTACTTTTCGGTCATCAGCTCTGCTTAAACAGGACACTTCTCCATCCAGCTCTTTAGTTTTCCACTTTTCTTTTTGCGCTCTCTCTTCTAAGTCGAGGTTGCTCCATCCTCCTCTCTGTCTTTTGTCTTTTTTTTTTCTTTCTTGTGCGTCACTCTCTTTGTTTCTTCTTTTGTGCCAGGGGGCCTCGGATCACTTCGTAGTAGCCCGGGATTGCACTTTCTTTATGGAGGCAGAAATCAGTAGGTTGAAAAAGGTTCTGTCATTAACGGAAGTGGAAGATGATGGAGATGAGATTCTTGTAGGAGTATGCGGCAGTGGTAGAGCGGGTGGTGGCTTTTACTTGGTTGGACGAATCCTCTCTCACAAGTCCTACCTTATCGACTCTATCAAGCGAACGCTCCTTGCCTCGTTCCATACTTTAAAGGGATTTTCAGTGAGAAACCTCTCCGAAGGGCGTTTTGTTCTTGAGTTTAATCACCTTTATGGCCGGAATCAAATTTTAATGGGGGGACTGTGAGCTCTTAATAAAAATCTCATAGTTCTGAATGTATTTGAGGAAATGGAAGATCCATTGGCTATCGATTTAAATCTGTATGATGTTACAATGCATGAAGGCGGCCGCTCTTGGAACAAATATACGAAAGAGGTAGCTCAATACATTGGCAACAAAATTGGTGTGTTTCGGGAACTTCTGAATGATAAGAGGGGCTCACAAGACTCATCCTTACTGAGGATACGAGTTAGTTTGAATGTGAATGTTGCTCTTCGGCGAGCGCTCAGGATTCGTAGTATAGCAGAAGACGACATCATTGTAAGTTTTACTTACGAAAGAATCCCCAACTTTTGTTATCTTTGCGGCACACTGGGGCACATTAAAGAGTTGTGTCCACTTCACATCGAATAAGGTTTCTTGATCTAGGCGATGATTTTCCATATGGCCCGTGGTTAAGGGAGTTAAATGACTCTCGAACAAGCCACCGAGTGATGGGGGCAGCAGTTGCTCAAGCCAGCAGGTTGGGGATTTCTCCGGTGTTCAGGGAAATCTAGCAGTCCATGGGGGAGATATTTTTGGCAAGTTCTCGATCAAATAACCAGACCAATTTCTTCCCAGGACAATAGGTATGGAACCTGGCCAAGATCACGATATTCTGGGTAAGAATCTTGAACCTCTTGGAAATTCTGGAACATAAGGAAACTTGCCTAGCTCTTCAAATTCTACTAATTATTAGCCAATGCTTTCCCTAGTTGAAATCCTAAGTCAAAGGCCCTCCCAACAGATCAAAATCCTAGAAAATTCTGACATCAATATTGATCTAGGCCTACTCCAGGTTTTAACGAATTCTTTGAAGCCCAACTCCCACAAAAATTTACCCACTAACTCCAGTAGCAACTTTCTAAATACCAATCACGAGAGTCCAGCCCAATCTCTTCCTCATCCCCCCTACCAAACAGCCCTCCCCTGAAGTAACTAGAAAAGAGTCCAGTCCCCATACATCGAGCCTACCTCCTCAATCCACCCCAAACTAGATTTGAACTCCAGTGCAATTGCAATCTTGGCCTATTTAGAATTCTCACCGCCCCTTATAATTTGTTATAGGCAAATTAGGGCTGTCAATGGAGCGGATTTTAATTCGAATCCGATCCGAGTCCGATTCGAATTTTAGTATATTCGACTGATTAAAATATTCGATGGGTCAGATCCGATAGCAAATATCCGTAATCCGAAATAAATGGGTTGGATTTGGATTCGGATTCAATGAGTCCGATCCGTTAAAGATCCGAATCCGAATTTTTATATTATATTTTATTAAATTTATACATTATATATAATACAATAGTAATAAAGATACTTCAATGTAATGTATATGTCATTGTAATTAATAATATATTATTTATTAATTTTTAAGGTACTTTTTTTTTAACAAAACATTATATAGTTTTCATACATATTCTAAAATATTTTTCTACATTATTTAATTTTATTTTTAACATAAAGAGGCATTTTTTTTTATAGAATACTAATTAATTAGTCTATATATTAAATATCTCTATTACATACACCATATATATACACATATATGATATGTTATTAGAGATATCTATTATATACTATGATTAAATGAACAACTAATAATCTCTATAGTTATTAGAGATCTTTACTAAATATATTATACATAAGCATATTTATATATAATTCTAAATATATATTGTCATTAAATGAAAAATTAAATATGATGCATAATTATTAAAGATCTCTTATATATATAATACATTTTTACATGTTTATATATTTATATATTAAAGAATTTTTTATTATTTATTTTTTGGTTCAAGCATAAATTTTTTTGTCATATCGGATCGGATTGGATTTTTTTTATCGGATCTCGGATTTATTTCGGATTCGGATTCGGAATAAAGACTAAAGATCCTATAGGATTTCGGATCGGATTCGGTAGTCGGTCCTTGTAATCGGATTCGGATCCGGATTGCACTGATTTGCTCCAGATCCGATCCATTGATAGCCCTAAGGCAAATCTCCATCTCTCACCCCCTCTCCTTCACGTTCTCAGGAAAAAAAAAAAAAAAAAAAAAGAAAAAACAAACCAACCCCAAACCAACTCCCTACCATACCCATCCCACTAAACGAAAATTAGTGAACAGCCCAGGACAGAACAGTGAATGACTTGGAACACGGTTGGCTAAATGCACTCATGTTTCAGAACCGGAGGATATAGACTTTGTAATCACAACAACGGTACCTGCTATGCAGGATCGCCAAGCACAATGAGTTCGCTAATTTGGAACTGTCGGGGCATAGGGACACCCCCGACAGTTCATTTTCTAGGCCGTCTAATCTAAGAACTCCTCCTCAATTTGGTCTTTCTCTTCGAGATCAAGGTTCAGAAAAAAGAATTTGATCGGATCATGAAGAGGCTTAATTTGTTCGATCTGTGTGTTGATTCCATTCGACGTAAGGAGGGACTCGCCCTCCTTTGGTCTCAAGTAACATCGGTGACTTTGCAATCCTTTTCTCAATCTCATATTGATGTTATAGTGGATGACAGTTAAAATAGGTCAGCTTGGTGATTCACGGGGTTTCATGGGAATCCAGATTCAGCAGAGTGAAAAGAATCTTAGTCTCTCTTAAAGAAATTAGAGTCTATCTTAGTACGGCCGTGGCTTTGTGTAGGGGATTTTAATGAGATACTTAGTCACGATGAAAAGATAGGAGAACAACGTCGTATGGAATCCCTTATTACGGACTTCCAAGATACATTGGCGCTATGCGATCTCCATGATCTTGGGTTTAACAGAGACCCTTTCACTTGGTGTAATAAAAAAAAGACTACCAATACTATTTTGGAACGCCTGGATAGAGCATTCGCTACACCAGGGTGGTCTGAACTATTTTCCCGAGCTTCAATTTTGTACATTGACACGATATATTTGGATCACAAGCCTATCAATATTATGTTCGATGGCACGACCTATGCAGCAATCAAAAACACTAAAGCGTTCAAGTTCGAGGCTAATTGGATTCAGGCCGAGGAATTTAGAGATGCGGTGAAACACTTTTGGAGTGGCCGGTTCAGGAACAATGCCATAGATTCAGTCCAGTATAGGCTAGCGAAATACAAAGAAGGCTACATCTCCTGGAGTTGTACCAACTTTGGTACCCCATGTAGAAATTGGAAAAGAATATAGAGAAACTTGGGAAAAGGTCGATTACTCAGAAATCAGTAGGAATCGATGAGGTAACATCCGCCCTCTTTCAAATGTTCCTCTATAAATCCCCTGGCCCCGACGACATGTCCCCAGTTTTTTTCCAAACATATTGGCCTATTCTTGGTTCTGATGTCATGTCATGTGTTCTAGACTTCCTAAATTGTCGTGTGCCCATCCTGCTTTTAACTATACAAATATTGTACTCATTCCTAAATGCAAAGTGTCGGAAAAATGTGTCTCAATTTTGACTTATATCTCTGTATAATGTAGTCTACAAAATTACTTCTAAGGCTATAGCTAATAGTTTAAAACCTTTGCTTAACTCTATCATATCTCCTTCCCAGTCCGCTTTCATTCCCGGTAGACTAATCATTGATAATGTTCTAATCGCTTTTGAAAATAATCACTTCGTAAAACTAAAGAAAAAAGGCAAAAAGGGATTCATAGCGATTAAACTTGATATGAGCAAAGCTTATGACTAGGTCGAGTGGCACTTCTTAGAAAAAACTCTTCTTCGCCTAGGTTTTGTTAGTTGCTTTGTGAATCTTATCCTACTTTGTGTGTCATTAGGTACTTATTCTTTTGTGTTGAGTGGGTATGAGTTTGGGCTTCTCCGCCCCAGTTGGGGTCTCCGTTCGGGAGACCCCTTATCGCCTTACTTATTTCTTTTGTGTGCCCTGTCTTTAGTTATTTGTTACAGGATAAGGAGGCTAGAATTTAGATCAAGGGCATTGTGGTCTGTCGAGGTGCTCGCAAGATCTCAAACCTCTTCTTTGCCGATGATACCCTGATTTTCAATCAAGCCTCGGTGGAGGCAACGAGACAGGTGTGCTCGATTCTTGATTGTTATGGGCATGCCTCAGGTCAACTCATCAATTCAGTGAAGTATGTGATGGTGTTCAGTGGAAATGTTCACCATGAAGTAAAGGAAGCCATTGCAGATTTGGGTCATATAAAGATCAAGGACAACTTTGACCGCTACTTGGGTCTCTCTGCTATTGTCGGGCGTAATAAGAAAGAGGTGTTCTCATCCATCCGGGAGAGGATATGGAAGCGTATTCAGGGGTGGAATGAACGCTTCCTATCTCAAGAGGGAAGAGTTGTGCTTATCAAGTCCGTGCTTCAATCTATCCCGGCGTATCCAATGTCCTATTTTAGGCTTTCGGATAATTTTCTCGAAGAGCTTGAAGGCCTTTTTGCCGACTTTTGGTGGCATAGCAAGGGTTCAAAGAAAATACATCGGTTGGCTTGGTCCAAGTTATGCTATCTAAAAGATGAGAGAAGTATGGGTTTCCAATCACTTTGCGATTTCAATGAGGCTCTGCTTGCGAAACAATTATGGAGAATCATGAGGGATCCAAACTCACTTATCAGCCGTGTATTGGGAGCTAAGTACTTCAGCCAACTTTCAGTGTTCGATACGCGGCTTGGAAGAAACCCTTCGTATACATGGAAGAGCATCTTTGGTTCTTTATCACTTTTGAAGGATAGTTGTTGCTGGGTGGTGGGATCAAGACATATTATCAAAATTTGGGAAGACAAGTGGATTCCCCACCCCCTTTCTTTTCAAGTTTTCTCACCTAGAATCGACTTATTTATTAATTAATGGTCTCGGATCTAATTGTGCCGGACTCGGGCTTATGGAATGAAGATATTATCGGTTCAAATTTCCTAAAAGAGGATGCCTATGAAATTCTTGTGATTCCTTTAGGGGTTCATAACAGCGAGGATTCACTTATGTGGCACTACAACCGAAATGGACTCTTTTCTGTCAAGTCCGCCTATCATCTCACGAGGTCTTTAAAAGCTATTCATGATCCAGGAACTCAAGGTAGGGGAGTGAAGTGGGACTTTGTGTGGAAACTTCCATTGCCGGAGAAAATCAAAATATTTCGATGGAAGGTGTGCCACGAAGCAATTCCGACAACCGATAATCTGAAGAGAAGAGGGTTGCTCATAAACGATGGTTGTTCGCTTTGTTCAGACCCTGTGGAAGACACTCAACACGTTCTATTGACCTGCCTCTTTGCACGCCAAGTTTGGGCACTGTCAGACCTTCCATGGTACTCTATTGATGTATGGTTTGATAATGCTGAAATTTGGCTCCGTAAGGTACATTCGAATAAGGACCAAGATGAGTTTTCTTATTTTTTTGTTATCTTATGGTATTTGTGGTTTAATCGAAATCAGTCAGTGATGGAGAACACTATAATAGCCCCACTTGAAATAGTTATGGCATCTCCTCAACTTCTCGATAGCACAAATGGGACGTGTAGCTGCAGCAGCAAACCCAGGGGTGGATACAAGCTAGACATGCCCCTCAGCGGGTTTTATCAAAGTTAATTCGACGGCATGGTGTTTGGCAATGATGGCAGTGTTGGTGTCGGCGTCGTCGCCCGAGATCATAGTGGTGTGTTAGTGGCTTAGTTATAAAAAAAATCGCTATTCCAGGGGACACTTTACATGCAGAAGCTTTAGCAACACAACGCAAGGCCTGGGGATCTATTATCATGGAGGGAGATTCCAATCTAGTTATTCAAGCATTGAAGAGCTAAGAACGTGATGCTTCGAGGATTGGAAACCTGATTTTTGACATTAAAGTAGTTTGATCTAGTTTTACTTCTATCAAGTTTAATTTTATTCGTCGTTTTGGTAATTCAGTTGCCCATCGTTTGGCCCGTCACTCGTCGATCGAAAAGGGAGAGTCGGGTTTTATCCCATCTTTTGTTAAGAATGTAATCGAGGCTAAAGTCTCTTTCATTTAACGCTATTTATAAAGCTTTGTTTCCAAAAAAAAAAATCTTCTTTTGAGAAAATACTTTTTAAAGTACTCGCTATTTTTTTTTAACTAAATATATGCAAAAGCTTTCACTTGTCAGCTTATCCCCAAGACCTCAGAACACAAGAATATATGTTAATAGGAAATTCTTTCACGCACTGACTTTGAGTTTTATACATATATCAAACAGTTCAAATATTTTTCATATTATTTATTTATTTAAATAAAATCAACACACAAAATATAATATAATCTCTATCATTTAATTTATATATGGACCAGAACATCAAATTCATATAAAAACCCTTATATGCGAATCCATCAAGAGGATATAGGGTAATTAATAACTGTGTGGATATTAATCTTTACATTGAACTTTTTATAGAATATAGAACAGTGTTAGTATTGTAAAAAGGAATAAAATATTAAAAACTTAATACATAGCCCGGGATATTTTTATAAAATGGTGTTATATCTTTTCCTATACTTATTAATACACGCCACGGATATTGTGAGTAATTGAGATAAAGAAATAAAAAAACTTATGATATATATATTTTTTTAAAAGTTTTTTTTTCTTATCTTAATTATTTATCAATAGATATGATGTATATTGATGAATGTAGAAGGAGATGTATCATTTTATTGGAGAGGATTTGAACGGCATAAACACATATTTCATAATCTCACTAAACATAATTTCCATATTAATCCCCTGAACTTAAATACAAAACCACTCGTAGAAATTCAATCACCGTAAACCGTGCCCGTGTCGGTTGCAATAAAATGAACCCACCCCACCCCACACACGGTAACACCCAACCCCCGGAGAGAGAGAGAGAGTGAGTCGCTTTGTCCTGAAACAGCCAACTGTTTCCAACCCAAACTTAACACCGCGTTCCGACATTTTGTTAAATTATTCCACCCGTCCGATCAAACTCCAACGGCCCATATTCTTCGGCACCCCCCAAAACTCTACCTCTTAATTTAACCATTATCAATTTCCCATTTTAGCTCTGTCTCTCTCTCTCTCTCTCTCTCTCTCTCTCAAGTCTCGCAGCAAATCTAGTGTGAGAGAAAACTCGGCCCCCATTGATCGCGATCGCACAATTTTCACACACCACTCACACTGTTCATAATCTGTTTGGGTATTTCTCGCGTTTTGAGCTTAGATCTGACTGTGCATATTCTCTTTTCTTGGATCGACTGTTGAAAATTCCATTTCCGGCCTCGGATCTAACTGATTGACTGCTTGAAGGTAAAAAAGATTGCAAAACCTCTTTGTAGATAATTGCTTTTTATAAAATTTGTGTAATTTTTACTTGATTTGGAAATTAGGGACTCGTTAAATCCAATGGACTTTGATTATGGCATTTTTTTTCTTCTCTAAAATTGGGGGGGTTTTAATTGGGTTTTTGGGGTTCTTGGTGTAGGTTACTAGGGTGAGGAAATTGAAGCCATGGCTCCGACCACGATACGCAAGGCGATCGGGGCTGTGAAGGATCAAACGAGCATTGGGATCGCGAAAGTTGCTAGCAACATGGCGCCGGAGCTGGAGGTTGCAATAGTCAAAGCCACCAGCCACGACGATGATCCCGCCTCGGAGAAGTACATAAGGGAAATTCTTCAGTTGACCTCGTATTCTCATGGATATGTCAGCGCTTGTGTTGTTGCTGTCTCGAAAAGATTGGGGAAAACTCGTGATTGGATTGTTGCGCTCAAGTGTTTGATACTCATCAACCGCTTGCTCAACGAGGGAGATGCTGTTTTTCAGCAGGAAATCATGTATGCTACTAGGAGGGGAGCTAGGTTGTTGAATTTGTCTGATTTCCGCGACGAGGCACATTCGAATTCGTGGGATCATTCGGCTTTTGTCAGGACATATGCCTTGTACTTGGACCAGAGGCTTGAATTTATGGTTTATGAGAGGAAATTGAGTGGAAATGGAGGTGAAATTGAGAGATTTGGGGGTAGGGATGATAGACATAATTACCGATCGCCTCAGGGGTCAAACCGGGGGTATGATTATGATTACAGTGAATTCCGTGATGAGCCGAATTATGGGATGCGCAGATCGAGGTCGTCCGGTGATGTGAGAGAGTCGGCTCAGGAGAAGAAAGATGTTACTCCGTTGAGGGAAATGAACCCAGAGAGGATTTTGGGGAAGATGGGGCATTTGCAGAGGCTGTTGGACCGCTTCTTGTCGTGTCGGCCTACAGGCTTAGCAAAAAACGAGCGGATGATCTTGGTGGCTCTGTATGCTATTGTGAAGGAGAGCTTCAAGTTGTATTCTGATGTGTGTGAGGTTTTGGCAGTGCTTCTTGATAAGTTCTTTGATATGGAATATCAAGATTGTGTGAAGGCCTTTGACGCATATGCTAGTGCTGCGAAGCAAATTGACGAGCTTATCAGATTCTATAATTGGTGCAAAGATATTGGTGTGGCAAGGTCCTCAGAGTATCCGGAAGTGCAACAGATTACTGGCAAGTTATTGGAAACTTTGGAGGAATTTGTGAGAGATCGGGCAAAGGCAATGAGGAGTCCAGAGAGGAAAGTGGAGACCCAGCCGGCCCCTCAGGAGGAAGTGCAGGATATGAATGAGATTAAGGCACTTCCGGCCCCTGAGATCGACAATCGCCCTCCCCCTCCCCCACCTGAGCCGGAAGCTCCTAAGCCACCAGTTCAACCGGCTGGGGATTTGGTGGATCTGAGGGATGAGGGAGTGACTGCTGATGATCAAGGTAACAAGTTGGCCTTGGCATTGTTTGCGGGCCCCGGTGCAACCAAAGGGAACGGATCATGGGAGGCTTTCCCATCTAACGGTGAGCCGGAGGTGACCTCTGCTTGGCAGAATCCGGCTGCTGAGACGGGCAAGGCTGATTGGGAGTTGGCTTTGGTTGAGTCCGCTAGTCATTTATCTAACCAACAGGCTGCAATGGGTGGCGGGTTAGACCCGTTGCTGTTGAATGGCATGTATGATCAGGGAATGGTTAGGCAGCATGTAAGCACCACCCAGTTGACCGGGGGCAGTGCCAGCAGTGTGGCATTGCCAGGTCCCGGAGTAAGTAAAACTCCCGTTTTGGCGCTCCCTGCGCCCGATGGAACGGTCCAGGCAGTTGGACAAGATCCATTTGCTGCATCTTTGTGCATTCCGCCACCGGCATATGTGCAAATGGCTGATATGGAGAAGAAGCAAGGTTTGTTGGTGCAGGAGCAGATGGTATGGCAACAGTATTCCAGAGAAGGGATGCAAGGCCAAACTAGTTTGGCCAAGATTGGCGCTGGTGGATATTATGCTCCGGGTGTGCAGCCCATGATGCCTTATGGAATGCCACCTGTAAATGGATCGGGAATACCGCCTACCGGGTACTATGCGCCTTACTGATAAATAGATATTTTTTGGTAAATTTCTCCATACATTAGGTTACTTTTATATTGGTTGTTTTTTATTCCTCTGTATGTTATGTGGTTTTACTTGCAATTTTGCATGACTTCGGGGACAGAGGGGAGGTGAGTAGTTCTTGTGGGGGATTCTGTAATCCACTTATCATGTCTCTTTCTGTCTAAGTGATCTTGTTTGGATTTTACTCGATGTTAATGGTAATATATGGTGCATATATGAGAACGTTTTAATTATCTCGTTCAATACGGCAAACAATTATTCATGGTCACTTGCTAGTGTATGATCAGTCAATCTTACCATTATGTGTTTCTGCAATCAAAATTGCTATGTTGTGCTATCTGTGAGAGCCTGCAGCGGGAGATATTTGTGTTACAACGTGGGAGTTCATAGTAATATGTTGTAGTATGAAATTGTGTCTTTCCCAAGGTTTGTTGCCATGTGTTCTTGTTGGGTCGTGAATTGCTAGATTATAATGGAAATTTGCGGTGAAACATTGAAGAAAAATAGGATCAAAGCATCGAAAGCGACGTTCAGTAGTTTGGTACTAAGCTTTGTTGTTGGAGTATTCGTCAGCACCCTTAGTTTTTATCGAAACCTCTTTTGTCTTGTTCCAACTCAATATCTGTTGCCCGAAGGATTGGTGGAATTATGTTTGAACCGATCAATTTTCTTGACTTTATTATAATTCAATTGTCTGATTGACCTTTCTAGGGTTGTCTTGACTAGAAGACCATGTCAAATTTGCCTTAGCTGGTTATAATTGATTCAATGCTTAGTCAAAGTGAACCAACATCATTCTTGCCTGCAAATACTAATCACGTGGCGAAGATGATTAATACTAACCCGGTCGAATCAGGTGATTAATATTGGTTTGATCGAGTCGAGTGATTAACACTGGTTCGGTTGAGTACGGAGTAGTTACGTAATTAATGCTTGTTCAGTCGAATCAGGTGATTAATATTGGTTTCGGTCGAGTCGGGTGATTAATATTGATTAGGTCGTGTTGGGTGTGGGTTAGAATTTATGTTCCACTCATCTTGTTTTTACTTTTCTACCCTTGTTCGTTTCATCTTGCTCTCTATGAATTCCAAGAATCCAATAAAGAACCCCATCCTTTTTCATAGTATTCCACTTCATTTTCCTATTACACAATGTAATAATCAAGAAGCTTCCTCGTTGGTTTTCCTTTAGTGGAATCTTTTTGCTGCTTTTTTTTCATTTGGGGTACTTTTGTTGTTGCACATCTATAAAGTTAATTGTTTACTTAGTGCAATTGCTATTGCCTTTTCTATTGGGCTCATGAGTATGTCAATCATTCACTAATATAAATGACTTGTATATGGGAATACAGTAGAAATTACAATGCCGTTGTACATGAGCGGAGCTGCAGAGTGTAGTCCAATAACCCTACTCAAGTCTAACAAGTACTTCTAATATATATACATATATATATATATGTATATATATTAGAAGTACTTGTTATATATATATATATATATATTGATGAGGTCGTAATCCGTCCCATATCGAGTGAAGACGAGGGGCTTGGTTGCCTTATAAGCGCCAGGTTCCCTCTCTCTTGCACAGACGCGTTTTGAAAACCCCCCTGGCTTGATGGTTCGCCATCTTAACGGCCAACAGGCAATACAGTATCTGTGCAGGAGGCCACTGGGTGGAGATCGGATATGGGTTCATCATATATATATATATATATATATATATATAAATGAAAAACTGTAAATGTTAAATTTTCTTGCTCGTTGGATTTTACTTAAAAAAGGAAATTCCTATATGATGGGTCTAATTTTTAATCTCATCAGTCATCACTATCTATTATGTATATTATGTTTACACACACATTAACTTAAAGTCTAATGCTTATTTTGTTTATTTATTTTACGTTTTCTCATCTTTATTCAAGACAAAATTGTCGCAAAACTAGAGGAGGGATTTATTTGAATTTATGTTTTGATAATTTTGGTACAATATTTTTTATTATGTAGATGTAGTGATTGAGAGACTGTATAAATTGACTTTGATCGCAAACTTAGCAAATTGGATCAATAAAGGTTCGAACACGAGTTAAAAAAATAAAATTGAACCATATCATTCTCACAAATCGATCATTTTTCAAGATTTATCTTTACATGTATAAATTTTACATAATATTACAAATAATAAATTAATTTTTTAACCCAAGTTCAAGCGCATGGCTCGAATATTATAACATAATTGATTTTTTTTGGTATTTGAGCATGATTTTCAACTGGAGTTTATAATTTACTCGCAAATCGAATATTATAACATAATTGATTTTTTTTGGTATTTGAGCATGATTTTCAACTGGAGTTTATAATTTACTCGCAAATCGAAGCCAAATTATAACATCATTGAACTTTTTTGGTATTTGAGCTTGATTTTCAACTCAAGTTTATATTTTATTCGCAAATCGAAGCCAAATGAGTTGAGCTTGAGCTCTATTATTTTTTCACTTGTCTAGTTCAAGTCTGAATTCGATTCATTTGACACCAACTTGAGTTCAAGTCTTTTAATATAAAAAAAAACAAAAAAATGCTTTAAATTTGGGTACGAGTAACTCGTACGATAATTTCATTGAATTTTTTTTCTATTGTAACGAAAGATTCATGTTAGAAAAGCAGGTGAATTCTCCAACTTGAGTAAACGTAAAAAAGTTGAAAGCCAAAAGTAGTCTTGGTGAAAGTGCTTTTTCGAGCAAAAAAGCAATCCAAAGGAAAGACCACTCAACAAGGTGAAAATTCGCTCTTCACCAAATGCACGAGTTAATTATTATTATTCTTATTATTATTAAAAAATGAAATGTGAATAGCAAAAGGACAGTAAATCCAATCTATGACACATTTTTCACGTGCTTGTCTTTAATGTAAATGGGACTGTTATAGTGTGATATTATATATATTATATGTATATATATAAATATTTTTCATTTTCCTTTCCCAAAAGTTTAGTTATATAGCTTTAATTTTACGTGCCGGAATAACGTGACATGAATACTCTGAGATAGGTAAATGTCAAATCTTCTGTTTTAACACTATTCTTCTTGGGCTGATGAGACTTAGCTCAATTGGTGAAGTTGAGGCCCTAAGACTCTAAAAGTTTTGGGTCGATTCCCACCGATGAATGTGTGGACTTTATTTCTACATTCGTGGTAGTTTATAATCATGTTTTAATAGTAGTTTATTGTAATAGTTTGTCTATAATTTGTGAACGATTTAGTTTGAAATATGATATAATAGTTTGATTTGTATTTAAACAGTTATTGATGTGATTCGATTATATGCATTCAAAAAAAATACTATTCTTCTTGGGCTGTCAATGGAATGGAATTTAATTCGAATTCAATCCGATACTGATCTGAATTTTAATATATTAAATTAATTAAAATATTCTATAAATTAGACTTGATCATAAAGATTCTTAATTTGAAATAAATGAATTTGATATGGAGATAAGTAGTTTAATCCATTCAAAATCTGAATTTGAATTTTAATAATATTTTTATTAATTTAATAATTTTATATATACAACATTAGTAAAGAAGTTCAAACAGAACGTAATAAGCAAGATATTATAATTAATGTTACACTATTATTATTTTTCAAAGTATTTTTTAACAAAATAATGTATTGTTATTTTACATATTTTAAAATATTTTCATACTTCCTTAAATTTTTTTTTTTTTACATAAAGGATAATTTTTTTTTGGCTACTTGATTGTTAATTATTATTCGGATCAGATTTTCTTGTCGTGCTTCGGATTTCTGTCAGATTCAAACTCATTGATAATGAAAATAAAATCTTATAGAATTCTGGTCAGATTCGAATTTCTGATATTTGCTCCAAATCTGATCCATTGACAACCCTAATTCCATTTTTTTCTATTTCATGACTGAAATTTGTGATACTCGCCTGCCTTTTTAGGAGTTCATAATTTTTTTTTCCCTAAAATTTTGTCAAATACTTTATGGTATTTTAACTCTCAAATATCTTACAAAATATTTTGAAGAATTTATACGGGCGAGTGAGATTTGGATTGCTGGAATTAAGGTTGAATGGGTCAATGGGTAAGCAACATGGCCCATCTAGAATGGGCTTCGGACCAGAATACCTTTTGGTGTTTCTTCTTCTATAACAGAAGACGGTTCGGCCCATTATGTTGGTGTTTCCAAAAAAAAATTGTATAGTTGTGGAAAATATTTTTCGAACTCTCAAAATAATACTAAATATTCATCCAGAATATTATTCAGAAATTTTAAGTTTAATCCGGATCATGCTACCAATTAAACGTAATTATATATTATTTTCCATTATTTTTATATATAAGTATATATATATATATATATTATCCCACTACGTAGGAAATATAACAATATAAAATTTTGATGTGATGCTACTAGTTTTTTGTTTTTTAATACAATCAATCAATCAACTCGAGATATTTTATAGATGTCAATCGAAACCCCCCACACACACATACACTTACTCACCCAAAGAGAAATGAGAGAAGACAAAAGAATTCAAACCCGAGACCTCAATTGTACCAAATTCAAACCCCCGTCCCTAAGTTACAGCTCCAATGGCGAAGTGATACTACTAATCAGACATAAATTACTTATTGTTAAAACGTTTCTTGATAAATAATACCCAAAAAAACTTACATGGATAAAATTGACACTTACACGTACATCACATATTTTATTGCCTATTCTCAACAAGAATGATCCCATTTCAACCCTACCATTCTACTTAATCCCACAATCCATACACTTTAACCAAACAAATCACTTAGCTTATAATATGTGCAAAATCTAAGTGGATTCAAAAGTCTAAAAGAAAAATATTTAAAAAAAAACCCCATTTGGCAAAGTCTCTATCCAATTGAGATCAAGAACTTTTAAGGATTAAACTGATAAAAAAGAAAGGGGGCTAAATTTTCTAACCTAATGCTTAGTTTAATTAATGACACTTTAATTGTGCACTTCAAGAATAAAAAATAGTGGCAATTAAGCAAAAGTAGCTTTTCACTTTTAGTTACACATTTTTACTTCATTTCATGCTGAAATTTTCAATGCCTACCCCAATCGATATTTCCCCCTATTTATTTATTTATCCATTTGTTTATTTAAAAATAATAATTTCTATGATTATGAATATCATCTGGGAGGCAGGGTTAGTAGGGATAATATTGTATAACATTATCCGTTTTAAGAAAAAAAAACAGCTGGTGATAATATATTAAATAATAACACACAAATCGTCATTGGTTACATTTAGTGATAAAGAAATTGTTCAGTTAAAAGTAATTTTCATGAAAAACAACAACAAAAATTATATTTAAATTGTCGTAATTAGCAATTAGTAATACTCCTATAATAATAAATTAGTAACTGGGAAAATATAGTCACTTATCTTAGTGCCAATTTTTTGGTTTTTTTTTTATCAGTAATTATGGATAGAGTCAATTTTAAATATTATTTTTTTGTAGCCATCAATTTTAAGCCATATTGTGAAAAGCATAAGCTTATCACCTAATCGATATGAATTATGATTTATAATAAACTAAATGTTTTGTCGCTCGCTATGTAACATTATTGATAACTCATATAGTTAACTATTTCATATTACATTATTTTCTACCTTATATACGCATGTTTATTAAAATTCAAAAATTACCAATTATTAAATATCAATTGGTCTAATGGGATAGGACGTTAGATTTATTAAATAATATTTAAAATTTAAATTCTAAAGTTGTGAATTGAGCAATTGAGCTGAAAGAGTTGCCCTCAAAATAACAGTCCGAATTCTCCGCTACAAAACGGTGTTGCATCTCCTCCTACACTCATCAATACACGCCACGTGTATTAGTGAGCAGTTGAGATAAGGAAAGAGAATCTTCAAAAATTTTCCTATTTATCTCAATCATTCACCAATACACGTGACGTGTTTTGATGAGTGTAGGAGGAGATGTAGCATCGTTTTGTAGCGGAGAATTCAAACTGCCAAAATGAACCCGTACAGTGATCAATCTAAACTAGTTGGCTAATAAATTCGAACCGAGCCGATAAGAGAAATATATATATATATATATATATACACATATATATATATAATTCAAAATTTTACTCGCTAAAATAACTAGGTAACAAAGTTTATACAAAACTTCTTCAACTTTGCTAAAGTTTATGCAAAGCTTTCTCCCGCACTTTTTGACAAACTCAGTGGTGCTAGATCATACTTTTTAATTGTTTGAAATAATAAAAAGGTACTTAAAAGTTAAAAGTAACTAATTACCTTGATCTTCCCAACTCAGCGACGATGATACCTAAATAGTGATAATTAAAAAAAATATCCTCCTTGTCATTTTGCAGACCACCTCGTACCTCCCATGATACTAGAATACATTTAAATTTAATTTGCTGATCAATTCTAGAAGGTTTGTTAAATCATGCTAAGCTAATAATCCCCTCATTTACTAATTAACTTTTATTACAAAATTGAACACCTAGTTACTATGGTTGGTTATTAGTGTTTCCTCAATAAACTATAAGATCGAAAATTCCAATACTTTAATTAAAATTAAATCCTTCGTTGAATGGAAACAACATTGAAGAGGACAATATTTAGAACTCATAATTTGGAAGAAATGTAAGATTAATGTGGAGGGTTGATTAATGACATGTCGTTCTTGGTAAACACCAAAGAACTTATAATAAAATGATGTCAACAACTTAATTACACGTTATCATCATTGTTGAGGCCACGCCTCGAGCCCGCACACTCGTTTTAACGAGAGTTGTCTCCAAACCCATCGAATACACTTTAAAATTGAGTCATGAACAACTCGTCCATATAATATATTGAATATGTATATTCTTGAGTTATTTAGCGCAAATTCATAAACAAGTCATTTTCTTCTTTACAAATCTCATGTGGGACAGAGATGTTACAATTGAGATATATAACGTGATGCTTTTAAAAATAACTAAATTGCGTACGCACACTTATCGTGACATTTATAAAAATACACTTTTAATTAACAAGTGTCACCAAAACTTTTGAAATGTTTCAAGTACTTTGCACATGTATAATTTCCTGATATATTGAGTTCGAAATGTACAAAATTCGAAAAATCTAAAATTTTTATTAAAAGTAGAGTTAACAACTATTTTATAAATTATAAGTTTGATATAATAATATATTTCCTTTGAAGCTCGATTATTATTCCTTCACCCCTCCAAATGATGGCCTAATGAACCTCGGAAGCTCATTAGTTCCATAACGAAAAAGAGCATGTTTCAATATAATACTCCAAATTTACAAAATTAACAAAAATTAACAAATATTTATAATATAATTTAACAAACTTTAAGTACATCGCGAATAATTAGTACATGTAACATCGGAGTTAGAAATTAATTAGAACGTGGTGCGTAGTGAGTGATGATTGGGATGCAAATCCCGGGATCGCACGAGACGCATGCATGAGATTCTGTTCATTAGAATCTCAATTATATCATAATAATCATTACATTACTACCATAATAATAATAATAATAATAATAATCAAATACCAACTATCAATTGATTTAACGGAACAAGACGTTAGATTTCTTAAACAACGTTTAGAATTTGAAATTTGGTATTGTGAATAAAATAATTAAGCTGGGAGAATCAACTTCATAATGGATATCTGTTGTACCTGATTTGAATTAGTCGATCAATAAATTAGAATCGAATAGCTAAAATCAATAATAATAATAATAATAATAATAATAATAATCAAATCAAATAAATTCACAATTAAACTGCATGTGGGTCCACAGTGCACATGCATGAGCCTATAACAACCGTTGGATCGTGTCATCGTAAAAGATACTGATACTATGCGATCAAAATCTCATTAATTAGCATGTCTGACTTTTGTGATTCATCCAGAGTTTCTTCTGATTATATGTCTTATACTCGTGCATATATAATTAGACCATCAAACACAAATTAATATATTTTACAACTGGATTATGCGACTGATGTCTCAAGATTTTAGGAATATAATCCAGAGATAAGGTCGGTCACGTTTTAGATTTTGCCATTTATTTTGAATTTAAATTATATCTACACCCTTAAAATATGATATAATTGCACATCATTCTTTCTTATTTTAAAAATTATAAAGACCCTTTGAGATTTAAAACTTTTCTTACAAACATTAATAACCACATCAAACGATAATTTTCTACAGCCATAGTAGTTAGCCCGACTATCAAAAAATATGTCTCATCGATAAAATCTCTCAATTAATTTTGTTGTTCTACCAACTTTCGCTAATTAATTTCATTTTATATCTCCACAACCATCACTGAACATAACTATCTATAATCTAACAATGTCACTATAATTTTATTTTATTTTTGAAATTGACTATTATATAGTTTCTACATCTTATACTTCTCAAGGCCATGTGGAGCTGAACTCCAAGCCACGTTGAAAACAATAAAAATACAATTCGTAATTATTTTTCGCTTTGATGAATGATAAATTTTATTAAACTAATATATACTTCAATGACAATGAGATATTTATAATTTTTAAAATAAGGGGGACTAATTTGCCCTATATTTTGTGAATATGTTACATCCGTCATTCAATATGAAATTTAAACATGACCGGAGGGGGCAAAAATTGCAATTACTATTTCACTAGTATTTCCGATTAAAAACAAAATGGGGTTCCTACTTTGTTTACCATTTTTTTTTCCCTAACTAAACCATGTTTGCATTACTATGAGAACATATCAATCAGGACAAAGGCCTATGAATAATCATGCGCCGTTTGTGGGGATCGAACCCACGACCACGTGGTTAAAAGCCACGCGCTCTACCACTGAGCTAAGACGGCTAATTCTATTATAAACTTATTTGAATATTTTTGTTCATCTTTTTTTTTTTTTTTTCATTTTTTAAAAAAACCGCTAAAACTTACTAATTGGACGTAAAGGGCATTTATGATAGCTTAATAAAAGCATTTTTAGCATTTTTGGATAAAACTAAGCGATTTGAAGTATCTGAAGTTTATGCTTCTACCAAAGTTAAACTCGAAAGAGCCAAAAGCAGTTGTGGAGGTGCTTTCTAGTGCTTCTAGGTATTCGTAACTCATAAGTATAGTGAATTTTTTTGAAAATTTCTATCTCTTGAAAAAAATGCTTTTAATTAACTTTTTTTCTTCTTCTTTTTTTTTTTTAACATTAAACTACCAACTTTTACTATTTCTCATTTTAATTTTCAAACATTTTCCACTTTTACAATTCACTTTTTATCCACTTTAATTTTTCTATAACTTTAACTACTGCAAAATTAAAAGAATTTGCAAACACTCCCGTACGAACACTACTGAAATTTTGATATTTTCAATTCTTTTTTCTTTTTTAAATCTAATTCTTTTGGTTGGAAATTTAAGAATACTATCCTCAATTCACCATTAGCACACAAAAATATTGTTATAGCACCTACATTGAGCGTGAAAATTAGATGGGCCTTCACTTAATAAAATCCTTAAAAATGTAGATTTAACAAATATTATCAATAAAAAGATTAAAATTGAGCTTCTTAAAAAGGAGATAACGAAAAAGGCGGCCAACCTAACATCCACATAAAAAGTAGACCCAAGTAATTACAAGAATGAGAAATGGAGACCATATATTGCATTTCTATGCTTAGACCTTGGAATATTTTTTAAGTCCTTTTCCTCACAATTGTTCGACCCCCTAAGTTAATTATTATCCCAACTACATAGCATTTATTTCTCTCTTAACTAAAAGACCCCATCCACAATTAATAAAATCAATTGGTGCAGCATGAGATAAGCACAAACACACCATTTTTCATTTAGTAGTTCATGGTCATGTCTAATACACATTATCATATGTATGAATAATGAATAATGTGTGCGTATGGGATTTCGTCAATGGCAGGATACTATTCAATATTTGCTTCGAGATAGGGTATGTGATGAGTGGTGGAGCTAGAATTATGCACCTATCGAGTACGACAACTAATAATATAAATAATTAAATTAAAAAATAATATATATCTATTAATTATTAATTCATTTCAAAGTATAAATATACTGTTACGAGACATCCAACATGTGACAAGGTACTCCAGTTGGTGGGCGCCACGTGGCATCGATGACACTCTCTAAATCGACCCTCGACGATCGGCTTCGAATGTCCTCCACGCTCGAGGACCCATTTCTCCTCGACATGCCTCTCCTTGAGTTCAAGGTCAAGGACTGGCCACTCACCTGTCACCATCCTCCGTACACTAGCACTTCTAGTTGGCCTCTGGCGTCTGCAGACCTACTCTGATACTGCCGTAATAGCCTGCACCACCTTTTTGTACCTAGGTACTGCCATCCTAGGTATCTTTACCTACTCTCCACAAATTCCAAGGGTTTGGACTACTATAAATATCCCACGCCTCCATGCGGGTAGCACACTTCTTTTTCCAAACAAGAAAAACCGTTTGCTTGATTTTATCCTTATCTCACAAGTGACTTGAGCGTCAGAGGGTCTTTGCTGGAGACATTTCCAACTAGGCTCACGCGTTTTCTTCGTAGCAGGGCAAGGAACTCATCTCACGGTGATCGTTGAGTGTTGGCCACGTCACTCAGGAAAGACTAACCAAGTCTCGACATCATCGTATACATTTTATTATTGTTCACGAGGTGATTTCATGTTTTGGAATCATTTAATAATCAATTCTTGATTGATAATACTAACTGCATCTTGGTAGGTACTTAAAAGATCATTGTATTGGGTAATTTCAATGGAGGTACATTAAATGACAATTAGAAAGGTTACTCAAATTTAATGATATACATACACATATGGATAATTTTAAGGGATAATAACCTTGACTTCCCCTTAATTTAGACGAAATTACAAATAACATTTTCTTGTTTCAAAAATTACCAATAACCCTTTGAGTTTTGTTCCCTTATTGTTAAATTAAATAGAATGATTGTAATGTCCTTTTTGTCCCTAGATATTTTTAAGGAAGATCAATTACTCGCACCTTACGTAAATTTAGAGATACACGCACATATGAGATAATTTTAAGGATAATTACCCTCACTTCTTATGAGTTTAAACGAAATTACAAGTAACATTCTCTTGTTTCGAAAATTATCAATTCCCCTTGAAGTTTTGTCCACTTATTGTTGAATCAAACAAAACGATTGTAATGTCATTTTTGCCCATAGATATTTTTAAGGGATAATTGCCCTCGCCTCTGGTAAATTTAGATAAACTTACAAATAACCTTCTATTGTTTTGAAAATAACCACTCCGCCCCCATATAGCTACCACCGATATGGTCAAACTTCACATCAATTTTTTCGGCTTCCCAAACCCATCAAAACCCTTCAAAAAATTTCGTTAATAATCTATACGTTTGAATTTAATTAAAACTAAATCAAAACCTAACCCGCCATTACCTCTCATCCGCTCAATTCATCCACCACTATTGATTTTATCCCAAAATGGACTTCACTAATGTGTTGCCCTTTGCAAGTAGCTCAAGACCCATCCAAATCTCGTTGGAAAAACCCACAAAAGAGTGTCGGCCATTGTTGCATGTGTGTTTTTTCAAAAATATTACGCATACACCTTTATATAATTTAAAAACTTACAATAAACACCATTCAAGTTTTAAACCCTTAGAATAAATAAAGGTATTTTGGTTCTTAGAAAATAGTGAAAAAATTGACTAAAGTCATTTTTCGGCAATTCACTAATTTTTTTAAAGGAAAATGTCAAAAATCCTAATGACAGCTAACATAATGATGTTTTTCGTAAATGTTGATATATGTTAGGGGATATTAGTAATTATCAAAACAAGAGAGGATTATTTGTGATTTCGTCTAAACTAAAGGGCAACAAGGATAATTCTTCCTAATTTTAAATTTAGATAGTGGACGTGTAGTGTTGGGGCGTTTTTTATTCTTGAAATGGTATTAGATTATGTATGGCATGTTTAGGTGTTGTGGCATGAAGGGAATCTCAATATTCCTATTTGAATTTTAGTAATACATGGAGTACCTTTTAATACATTATTAATATCTTATTTGATTTATATGTGTGAATGTTGGATTACATATGCATTGTCCGTAATGCCCTTAGTTTTCAATTTTATTTTTGATGAAATATATAATCGCTTTTGATTGGTGTGTACATGGTTGTTTTTCAATTATCTCATAAGCCAATTTTTCCACAAATCGTGCCTTACCCGCCATTTTAGTGTGAATGTATACAATTGGTCAATCTCAATTCCCTTATTAAAGGCTTGATAGTGATGGACATATTCCCTTAGGGGTATAAAGGTAAAATTATAATAAATATCCATCAATTCAATTAAGTGTCAATCTAATCTCACGTTATGAGGTGAGACTGCAATACACTATATTACAGTGGAATATGGTGGGCCTTAGCAAAATTGGAGAAGGCCTATCCGATTTAATATGCCAAACTATATGTGTATAGAAGGTGATTAAATTCATGGATTATATTGTATAATAAAAAATAAAAAATGCCCTTGAGTCATATATGACTCCGATGCTACATGCGACAAAGATATTGAACATCAACAAAATCCTAGAAAAATATCTAAAACTACGACAAACGGGTTAAGGGCTCATTTACTTCAGCCCTAACGCGAGTGTGCATATTTTAAACGCCGTTACTTGTGGTTTACTTCCCAAGCGGAAAAATCTATAAATTAACCCTGAAATCTGAATATTTACTCGACCAATGGGAAGAGTGATATTTAATAACTTTGTTTGATTTATTTATGTCATTACCACGTTGTGATTACGTATGTTGTATGACCTGGATTGTCCCGCAATATTGAATTCTTTTTTTTTTTTTTGAAAACCTGCAATATTGAATTCTTTATAGGCGATTGATCCAATGGAACCTTATGCACGAGAAATTAATATGCCAGTTGTTATGTGTGTATATATATATATATAATATTTTTATTATTTTTGTCATGCTAGTTGGGGTTCTACCTATGAAAAAGCTATGTGCACTTGCAATATAGTATATCCTATACTGATCAGAAATTCTTACATCGAGCACGAGTCTTTAATAACTTTTAGGTAGGGCTGATGTTTCAATTTGTTGACTACATTTTCTTCTTCATCACATAAGCTATACATATATATATATATTTACATACATATATAAAGATGCAATCTTTACTAGTTAGATCAAGAAGTTAACTGTGGGTCCATCTGTTTTTTCAATTTTCCCTTTTTTTGGGGCATGACCCCACATATTAATAGCCCACCTGATTTTTGGACAAATCCCAGCGACGCTTGACGCAAACAACGAAAAGTTAATGCCCACCTCAGATCTCTCCAGGAGTTTGACATAAGCACAAACAGATTCATCTAATTCTTTGTATTTTTTCCTCCTTCAATTCCTCTTTGAAGTTCATCTCCATTCTCAGCCAAAGACTTCAATTCTTGATAGCTACCACGCTGGTATGTCTAGATACATGTGTACAACTCCCCCAACCTCTCTTTTTTATGCCTCATTAATGGCTTATGGCTATGCATAAGAATATGAATATCCCCTCATAAAAATATAATCTTTCTTCTTTTTTAGCCAAATGGCATTCTCACTCGGTGGCCATAGGCTCTTTTATCTGTCATATTCAGTGCTTTCTGACAACATTTAGGTGTCAAGAATTTGTTTTGGGGAGTTCTAAATCCAGGAACTTTGTGGTTTTTTAAGGCTTGTTTACCTGGTTTGTAGTTTCAGGATTCTAGGCTTTCTTGAAAATCTTGCAAGATTTAAGATTTCCCAAAAATTCAGTGGCGGGTGTATCTGGCTTGTGAGTTTTATGGGTTAATTGTTCCTGGTTTTGGTTTCTTGTTATCTTGAATACAGCTTAATAGACTCATAATGTGATGATGGGTAATTGGGGTTTGTTGTACATTTCAATTATGTGTTTTTCTGTTGTGTTGTTGCTGGAACCATGTGGTGCTAGTGTTCAAAATATTGGGAAATTGGATCCAGGGTTCAAAGGATCTCAGATGTACTGGATAGACAACAATGGGTTATTTCTAGTGTCCAATAATTCGGATTTCGTCTTTGGTTTCACCACCACAAAAGATGTCACTCTGTTTCTGCTTGCTGTGACACACCAGAGCAGCTCAACTATGGTTTGGGCTGCCAATAGAGGTTCACCAGTTCAAAATTCAGATGATTTTCAGTTTGATGAAAGTGGGAATGCTTACTTAGGAGAAAGGGGGATCGACGATTTGGTCCACGGGTACTGGTAATAAAAGTGTTTCTGCAATGGAATTGTGGGATAATGGGAATCTTGTTTTGGTTGGAACTGATGGCAGTATAATCTGGCAAAGTTTTAGCCATCCCACAAATACACTTTTGTCAAACCAAGAATTTTCTGAAGGGATGAAACTTGTTAGTGATCATGGTTCGAATAATTTGACGTATTCCCTTGAGATTAAATCCGGGGATATGATTCTTTCTGCAGCGTTCAACCCGTCTCAGCCGTACTGGTCCTGTGAGTCAAGACAGCCGGATAACCATCAACAAAGGTGGAGGTGGAATCACCTCTGCGGTCCTTAGTGCTAATTCTTGGAAATTCTATGATCCAAACAAGGTCTTGCTTTTGCAGTTCATATTTTCGGAAAGGACTAATGCAAATGCAACTTGGGTGGCGGTTTTGGGGAGTGATGGTTTCATCACTTTCTCCATGCTTCAAGGAGGACCCTCTAATCCCTCCTCAACAAGAATACCCCAGCATGAGTGCAGTAGACCTTCAGCGTGCGATACCTACTATGTTTGTTATCCGGGCAACATGTGCCAGTGTCCATCATCTATCCCATCTTGCAAGTCGGTGGCTTCACCTTCGTGTGGTAACTCGACTGGTTCTGTGGAGCTTGTGAGTGTTGGCGATGGTCTCGGTTATTCCGCCCTTGGATATGTTCAACCGTTCTCTAAAACCACTTTAGATGGCTGCAAAGCTTCCTGTCTCGGGAATTGTTCGTGCGGTGCTATGTTCTTTGAGAGCAAGTCAGGGAATTGCTTTCTGTTTAATGAGATAGGAAGCATGGAGGGATCGGTTAACGGGGCTAGCTATGCTTCCTACCTCAAAATCTCCACTAGTGGAGGCAGCAGGGCCGAAAAGTGGCAATAAACGTTTCCCAGTAGTCGTTATCATCGTAATTGTGACAATTATTGTTATATTGGCTCTGGTTTTTGCTGGATTTCATTTCTATAGAAAGAGCAAGAGAATGCCCGAGAGTCCTAAAGAGAGCTCAGAAGAGGATAATTTCTTGGAAGGTATATCTGGGATGCCTATACGGTTCAGTTACAATGATCTTCAGACAGCAACTAATAACTTCTCTGTTAAGCTTGGCCAAGGAGGGTTTGGTTCGGTTTATCAGGGCACTCTCCCTGATGGGACTCGTTTGGCTGTGAAAAAATTGGAAGGTATCGGTCAGGGTAAGAAAGAATTTCGCGCTGAAGTTAGCATCATAGGCAGCATCCACCATCTCCACCTGGTGAGGCTCAAAGGCTTCTGTGCTGAAGGAAGCCACCGGCTTCTTGCTTACGAGTACATGGCAAACGGGTCGTTAGACAAATGGCTTTTCAAGAAAGCGAAAGGAGAGTTCATGTTGGATTGGAACACGAGGTACCATATTGCTGTGGGCACGGCTAAAGGGCTAGCATATCTCCACGAGGACTGTGATGTGAAAATAGTCCATTGTGACATTAAGCCCGAAAACGTGCTTCTCGATGATCACTTTATGGCTAAAGTGTCTGATTTCGGGCTGGCTAAGCTCATGACTAGAGAACAAAGCCATGTTTTCACGACATTAAGAGGCACGAGGGGGTACTTAGCGCCGGAATGGATCACAAACTACGCCATATCAGAGAAGAGTGATGTTTATAGTTACGGGATGGTGTTGCTTGAACTGATTGGTGGTAGGAAAAATTACGATCCCTGCGGAAAGTTCTGAGAAATCCCACTTCCCGTCTTATGCTTTCAAGATGTTGGAAGAAGGGAAGCTGAAGGTCATCATTGATGCCAAACTGCAAATAGATGAAGAAGATGAGAGAATTGCTATAGCAATCAAAGTTGCTCTGTGGTGTATACAGGATGATATGAACCTCCGACCGCCTATGACCAAAGTCGTGCAAATGCTCGAAGGGCTCAGCCCTGTCCCTCCCCCTCCTACCGCCTCTCAGCTCGGGTCCCGCTTTTACTCGAGCTTCTTTAAGACGATCAGCGAGGAGGGGACCTCGTCGGGGCCGTCGGATTGTAACAGCGACACATATCTGTCTGCAGTTCGCCTCTCTGGTCCAAGATAACAGTTGCTGCATTAGGTAGTAGGCCTTTGTATATGAGCGGTTCGCATGTACAACGGTGTGGTTGTAAAATTTTATGGGGTTTTCTTTTTTCTGTAAATTTTTTAGATTTATGGTACAAATTTTGTTAACGAAAGTTAATTATGAAGCTAAATATCATTTCTGCAGTTGTATTCTTGATCTGTAAATTAATGGTTTGAATCATAAAGAAGTTACCAGCTTCTTATTCCAGTGAATAGTTTCTTCAAACTTATTAATTTGCAGATTGCAGTTTTAAACCAGTGAATAATTTAGGTTATCCATGGCTGCTACCCCAATTCAATCGAAGAAGTTCAAAAAGAACTGCAGTTGGTCAAGTCCGAACCTTACTGTGAGCATAGAGCTTGTTAATTATTTTGAGTATTTTGAGCTGGTACACCGGATGTAGAATTTACAAATTATTTAGGTGTATTATAGGTTGGTAGCAACTGGCTCATTATGCTCAGTTCGGACTTAATTTACTAGTGTACTGATAGAGCTATAGTAATGAAGTTGGGCTTAGTTCTAGCAGCTATCGAAAAGAATATTTTGTGAACAGCTAAATTCTCTTAATTGGAAAAAGTCATATCACGTCTTCCTACCGAAACTTTTACTTACTAAACTAGAAAAAGAGAAACGCAGTTGGAAGTTGGGACAAATATTCGTCTTGCCCAACGTAATGATACATCCTTCTTCACACAGCCAACCAATTGTTGAAAATCAGAAGATGTATGATATCTAAATAGTAATAGACAGATCAAGATAAAAGTTGTATTCTTTAAGACTGAATTTGCTTCGTATTGGTACTTATGATTAAACGATAATTGTCTCCTAAGTTACAATTATAGCCTTTATTGAGACAACAACACTATAAATCTCAAAAATTATAGAATATAAAGTAATTAGAATTTTCAAAATTAAATGAGATAGAAGAAAATTCATAAAAATATATTTTTTTTATATTATTTTGGTGGAACGAGGGGAACGGCTATCAAGTGGGATTCTTGTTTTCCATTTTTATTTGTCTTTTCCGGGTTTGGTGATATGTACAATTTTAGCCAGCAATAATAGTTAGTATTAGGACCAAATATGAAATATATCTTTTCACTTTTTATAGTAATTTAATGGAAATAAGTTGGCAGCTGGCTTGTTATAATCCACCAAACACATCTTTGGGTACACGAAACAATCAGATTAATTAATTGGCTAATAAATGTCGCCATGACTCAAATTGAGGTTAGTTTGCCAAAACCCTCAATTTAATAAACTCTGGTCAACAGCATGATAAGCTTTGGGGTTTAAAAACTGGTACTTTGTGAAAAATTTGCCAAATCTTTTAATCTAGTCACGCTTAGTGTGATAATATACAATTACTTGTTCCTAAAATGGCTTTGCATTGAAATTTGACAATAATAATAGATTATGGTTGCGTTTAATAGCCGTATAGAATTATGAGTGATATCGAAATCATTAGACACATATGTTATAAATCTGTTATCAATCAATTGCATTAATTTATTTGGGGGCAAATGTTGTTTCATAAATATCAGTTAAACGATATTTTATAGTACTCTTTATTCTATGTGGATTAGAGGCAAATTACGAAAACTCCTATAAACATTAGCTCCATCATACATACTTAAGGGCGACACAGTAAATTATAACTCTTATCAATTCAATCCAAATTAAATGAATTACACATTACATCCCCATAGTGGGACGTATTATCCTATAAGGCTGCGTTTGGTTCTTATTACTTTGTAGTCGGGTGTAGTCGTGAGATTAATGATTAAACACAATTAGGTATGATTTAATCTTGTGTTTGGTACTTCTGATTAATTATTAATACAAGATTTGATTAATCTGAAACTAATGTTTGGTTGGATGGATTAGGCCTAGATTATATTTTGTTAAATGTACATTTACATAAGTAACCCTGTAGAGAAAAATTGCATTATTTAGATGGTTATCTTGAACTAGTTAAATTGGATAATCATAATTTATTTTCGTGCCTCAGCTGGAGTTGTATCACCATCACTTTTTCGTTTACTGCAAATGGGGTTAATTGCATAAGGTTCCATGCTACTCCTTTTCGATGTGAGGGGCATAACTAAGGACCCATGTTTCATTGTTTTTTATTAACGACGATGAGCACGCACTGCTGTATATATACAATGCATTTTATCTTCTTCAGTCACTCCAAGCCGTACGTGTAATAATCTAGCATTAATACTCCATGCAAGTTAATTTGTTCTCAAAATATGCTGCTGCAAAATAGTTCATAAGCATCCCACTCCAGTCATTTGCTGAATGACAAAATGCAGTTGAACTCGATGAATATTCTTATGTGAACGTCTGTAAGATGTATTTTCAAACTTGTTTTTTCGAAAGGCCATAGTGCACTTGTTGATTGAAAATAATACCTAACCGATGCCGATGAAAAAAAGGAAACAAGTTTCTCCATAGGCTACGAATGTCATAATAAAACCCTGCATTACCAAAAAAATGAGCCGATGCTCCAAGGTTTTACACAAAGCGCTGACATATTAACCAACAAACTATCGATAGAACTCACCCACGATGGTACCCTAATAAAAGACAAAGAGCAACGTAGACCAACACCACACGCACTGCGACAATACGAGACACACAAGTGATTAAAACTTAAACGGTAACATAAGACGAATGTCGCACGATACTCTTGCGAGACAAATATAAGGAAAAAGATAACACCCACACATAATTGGCCGCTACTAGTAGTTTATTTCAAGGATGCTTTCCCCCGGGCAAAGTTGAGGACGAGGCTTGCGAACCAAATGGATCTTCTTCATGGTCCACACCATCAAGTGAATCCGGAACAACGCCCCCCTCAATTCCATGCCCTTTAGCAATTGCACTCATTCTTCCATTGATCATGTTTCCTCAACGACGTCGTGCGCTATCCGTGGGAGAACCTTGGCTAGCACCATCACTAAGTTGAACAATTGGCTGCAAATTCAGGTACAGACATGAACTCGTCGGAAGAGATGAAGCCTCCCCCACTTCTATCCAACTGGCAGAACCTCTGGTACAAGGATACTATCTCCTGCTGGGAAACTAAGCAGGGCACATTCCATTTAACAGGAATCACAAAAATTAGCAATTAAGAGACCATGGTAAATATATAACTAGAGCGGCGGTGTAAATGAGTCGAGATCTTAAAATCTTTTAGGCTCAAGCTTATTTTAGTAACTTGAGCTCAAGCTCGTCAAGGTTATAAGTTTATGATCAAACTCAAGCTCAAACTCGATTCATTTACGCTATAGTTTATTCTAGCTCGAGCTCACCTCTACAATGAACACAATTTTGATTCTTAAATTAATATGAATTGTATTATTTGATTTAATATAATTACCAATATTCCTCATTATATATTTTTCTCATCATACATTTTTTTTCAAAAATTAAAACATAATTTAAGATTAACAATGTGATCATTATAATGTTGAATTTTTGTGAGAAATCACTGGTATTCACCAAAATTATACAGTTTTTACATCTGAATTTATATAATTTGTATTATTTAGCTGATCTAAATATATTAGTATTACTAATTATTTCTAATACTAAATGACCCTGTTTAACTTTGTTTATAATACTTCTTAAAGTAAAAAATAAAACTCAACGTTTATTTTTGGCCTCCAACTCAGCCTGCGAGAAAGCTCAAACTCGGCAAACTCGAGCCGAGCTTGTGACCCGACTCGACTCATCTTATACTCTGAATATTAATTCAAGATTAAGGCGTTTCTTCTCGAATTCGTCGTCGAGACTACGAACCCACAACCAAAACCATGAAAACGAAGCATCTAAAGCCAATTAAGTGAGAGAGACGAGGAGGAGGAAGGAAAAAAATATAGCTACGTCAAGAATCATATAGGTTTGAAGAAAAAATTGTTCTAGAAACTTAGAAATCCACGAGTAGCACTAAAAATCAAATAGAAAAAGCGTAAAACTAGAGAGAGAAAGGAAGAAGAATTACAGGTGTGATTGCAGTGCTCTTGGACCTCTTCAATGTCGTACTGAGTGAGCATGGAGGAACTGCTGCCCATTGTTAAAGAAACAACCACTAATCTCCCCATAAGAACCTTCAAAAATATGGCCAAGAGGAAGACAGATTCTAGAGCAGAAAATGGTAGATCTGGAGTGAGACGCACAGTATGAGAGAAAAGCCGGCTTTTTGAATAGTGATGGGGGATGGGCTTTGTATCAATATTTTAGAGAGGTCAATTTATTGCAAAAAAAATGACTCCAAAGGGGCAAATTCGTAAACTTATATGTAATAGTAAATTAATCTGAATTTGCGGCTACACAATCGCGCCCCCCCCCCTCCGATTCACGTCGCCAGATTGAGCAGGGCCAATGGCGGGTCACCCGCAAGATGGCACTAATCGCAGGTCATCAATCAGCTTAACCAAACACATAATTACCCAAGATTTTAGGCCTAATTTCCACTAATCTTAGATACCAAACGCAGCCTAAATTGATAGATAAGAAATTAGGCATGCGCATTATAAATGGCCAAAAAAAAGTTCTACCAAATATAATTATGGATAAGATGCACGCATAATCCCACCAATAAACTCCTACCGAACACAACCTATGTATTTACTTCAATTTTTTTTTCCCCTACCTATTTGTCTTCCTCTAAATGATTCGTTTACATAATAGATTCATACTTGTTAGTGACTCATTAACATTAAGCTTGTAAATTAACATGGTAAAATTATCAATTAACTCAAGTAACTTCACTTACGAGCACGTTTTAGGGACTGTTTAAATAGATTTAAAAAGAAAGTGTTTGTCAATCATAGCAGAGTTGCTTCTTAAAATTAAGTTATTTTGCATTTGAATTTAAATATTTTTGTTTTTGTTTTTCCTTTTATTTAAAAAAAGTAAATTCAATCAAACACTATTTCTTTCCTAAAAAATAATTGATTTTGTAAAAACGCACATTCAATCGCGCTATTAAACTAATACGAGGTTTTCTTAATTTATTAATTTATTGAATTAAAATGTTTAGATTTCCCTTCTTTTTTTTTTTTCCCCCTTTGGACATATTGATTAAATTTTGAACTAAATTAATTAGATTTTCAAATTTTCATCTAAATAAAAGTACAGTATCACTAACCTCTAGGGAAAGCAACCGTCAAGCATTTCCCCCGACGTACGTCTTTTGAAGACAGAAGCTCCGCCCGCCCGCCCGCCCCGCCCGCTGCGAATCCGCTGTGGCTCCTCCCTTACCTCGGCAGTGTACTCCTCAGATTTCAACAAAAAAAACTCACCGGCGGCCAAATCCTAACCGTATCGAACGACGTCATTTCTCATGCCTTCTCCCAATTTTACCGCCACCGAGCAAGTTTAAAGTGTACCACGTAAATTTTATTTTGTGCGATTGTGATTTTTTCTTTTTTTTTTTTTTGTTGCTTGATTCGGTCCTAACACGAAGTACATTTATTAGTTTTTTCTATGTACTTATATTTGAAATTGAGTGCTTTTCGGTTATACGAATTGCTTCGATTACGATTGTTTTTTGTTAAATTGGATCGAACAGTGGAGATCGAGATCGATTTGACTGGTGCCGGTTTAGCGCGCCTTACATGGTATACAGTACATTTATTTTCAATTGATAATGAGAAATCATTTATGTTGTGAATGAAATCACACATTTTTGTCAAATCTTATCTGGAAACACGCAACTTTTCTCTTTTGTTTCTCAAGTGTGATATGACAAAGCATACATTTTGCATAGAGCTGGCTAATTTTGTACCTTCAATAATATAAATAATTACATTAAAGAAAATTAGTGTGTCTCGGGAAGACAATTAGTAATTAACACTAAAAACAATTATGATGATCGCTCCAATTTAAAAATACATAGGTGGAGTAATTTTAAAATTAGCAGAGATGGCAATAGTTCCGAATATGGGGCGGGGCGGGATAGGACGGGACGGGTCCACCCCATTGGATTCAAGTTTGGGTCTGAGTTTGGGGTGGGCCAGTACGCAAACTGGTCTAGTACATATCTCGATTCCAAGATCATTGTCATGGGTCTAATGTTAGAGACTTAGGATTTGCAAAATTCTAATCAGACTCGATCTATTGTCATTCCTAAAAATTCAAGAAGTACTGTACATGTACCGATTAAATTATATGTTGCTCCACCAAACCCCTAACACCCCCCCCCCCCCAACAAAAAAAATGTATATATATACCTGCACAAAGCAAATAAAATAAAAGTGTATCTAATCTCGAGTTTGTAGTTTGGTTAGCACCCCACCTCTCAAAGGTAGTGTAAATTGTGTAAATTGGCTGTTGGCACATCACTATGAGGTTCATCTTCACCTCTCACTTTAAGTATGGCGCAAATAATGGGCCCAATGCCCTCCTCCTTTTATGGGCAACTATATAGTAATGTATATTTCGTTTGTATCTTAATCGTCAGTTAATATACCCGATATATATTGATAAGTAGATGATATAATGTAGTACGATGATGATGTAATAGAGGATTCGAATTGATTCCCCTTGTATTGTATTATTTACTCTTTTAACTATTTTTTTGCATAATTTGGATGTTCACGACTCTTTGAGCAGTAGACATTCTTGACAGGAAAAAAAAAAACAAGGATTTTGTGATTAATTGAATGCCATCAATTATTGAATTGTGGAATGAAAATTGATGTGGCCAAATCTGCCTTGGCCACGTACGCGCCTCCTCAGCTCACACGTCGGATCCAGCTCAGCACATGCCGCCATCCTCCTATTGCCGCATGTCAGACCTATCTCGATCAGGCCCATGGTCTTTTTCTTGACGGCCTTGTTCGGCCAGAGTTCACCACATCTCCTTGACTCGATGAAATGACATGATCGATGTCGACAACACGTCATCCTCGAAGTCAATACCTTGACACCCCCCTCGAGCAAGGGATGCACCCTACGCGCCCACAGCGCGTCATGGGGAACGCCCGTTACCAGCAACGGGAGTTGGCCAACCTAATTCTGGTCCGGCCCACCTATTTTTTATTATTATAAATAGTACGGCGACACTATTTATTGGGTAAGACATTCTTTATCTACCAATACGCTGGTTACTACTTACCGTTCACCTGCCCGAATTCTGACTTGAGCGTCGGAGGGTCTTCGCCGGAGACACTTCCGGCTAGTCTCACGTGTGTTCCATCCTTGCAGAATAGAACCCGACCAGCATTTAGACACTCTTACTCGGATCTACCTGACCGGATTCGGACACTTACTCCTATATCGAAGTGACGTGTACCGCAGGCCAAAATCCGACCACATCATTTTGGCGCTAGAAGGAGGGTACCTATTCGAGCAAGTGAGAAAATGGTAAACACACGAAGAACGGGAACAGAGTCAGCGACCCCACAAACCACAGCCAATTTGGGTCCCGAGACTCACACCGTCCCACCTCATACTGTTTCGCAAGTTATTGGGCCAGCGCCTACACCTCCCGCCGGGCAGAACCTCGTCGTTGTGACGGCTGATCAGTTTAATACGCTCTTACACGAGATCAGGCGGGTGAACCCAGTCCCCGCCCCGGCTGCCACTGCTGAAGACCCTCATCCGATGAGGGAGGAAATTCGTCCCCCGCGAGGTGTTCGGGCAACCGAAGTCGAGCGGGATGACGCGCGGGTGCGCGAACGGATCCCCACAACAAGGGAGGTCCGCAGAGAGAGACGACCCCCGCCTCCTCGACTGGCGAAGGAAGTTGACGAATCCTCTGTGGGGGCATCCTCAGGTCATCCTGCGCGGAGTCACAGAGAACGATTGGAGGAAATCTCCCACCAAGCCACAGAAATCTAGCGGAGGATCGATGAGGTCCGCCGCGGCGAGAGATCCCGTGATGATGTTGGGGAGCTTTCGCATCGGATGGAAGACCTTAACCGGAAGATCGATGAGGTATCTCACTGTTCCGGACAGGGATCGGCTCAGCGATACTTTGTGCCTGACGAGGCAGACCCACTCAGTGCAGACCTTCAACGAGCCCGAGCACCCAGAGGGATCCGAATCCCGACCGACCTGCCCCGATACAATGGAGAAACGGATCCCAAAGAACACCTAATACAATTCAAACACGCCATGCGCGTGCACATGATCGACGATGACTTCGCCGCGAGGTTGCTGGTTACGACTTTTCAGGGTGTAGCCTCGCAATGGTACATCTGCCAAGCCCCAGGTTCGGTCAGAAGCTTCGCCGATTTGGCGATAAAGTTCGTCAACCATTTCCAGACGAAAAGCCTAGCGAAGCTGCCCCCATCCCATTTGCATAAGATTCGGCAAAAGAAGGGTGAGTCTCTGAGGGACTTCTTTAACCGATTCAACACCGAGCTGCTCAAGGTCGAGAGCGTCCAGATAGACTTCCTCCTCGACGTAATCATGGGGGCCATCCGAAATCAAGCGTGCTCGGACCACTTGGCCAGGAAGCGCCCCGCCACCATGGAGAAAGTCATGTCCATCGCTCAACAATACATGAATGTCGAGGACATGAGGTTTAAAAGGAGGCCAGAGGTCGGGGAAAGGAAGGACCGTCGACGTGACAACGAGCTCACCCCGTTGGTCATGTCGAGGAAAGAGATCTTCGCCACAATCAATGCCAGTGACCCGACGGTTTTTCGAAAACCAAGGAAGATCCAGGACGCGGATGTAGCCCCCCCGAGAGGAAATAAATATTGTGCATTCCATAAGCAAGTGGGAAATCATGACACCGAGGGCTGCTATGCCCTCAAGAGGGAAATACAACGCCTCATCGACCTGGGCCATCCGGAGATCAAAAAATACGTGAAAAAGCAAGGACAGAGTCACCAGGGTGAGGCAAGCCGCCGACGTAACTCCCCGTCCTCCATGGACGATGAACACGAGCTGCCGAAAAGGACTCGATCTCGCTCTCCTCGAAGGGGCTACACGCCTTCGACTCAAGCCGACAAGCAGCCGGCCACACAGGACAACCTCCCAGTCAGGGGAATGATACACACCATAGCGGGAGGCCCTAGTGGAGGAGACACTAAAAGTAGGAGAAGACAAGTGGAGAGGCGCCTCGACCAAGCCCGATACCTTATCGAAGAGCGCTACTACCACGAGAGGCTGCATGTCAACACCATATCAGAGGCAGCGTTGCCGACGTCGGAGTCACTTGAATTCTCCGACCGTGATCTTGCGCACATCCCGAAGACAGAGGGCCTCGAGGATACACCGGATTACCCAATGGTCATTACTCTGGACGTAGCCAACTATTCCGTGGCAAAGACCCTGATCGACAATGGGAGCTCCGCCAACATCATTTTCGTCAACACCTTCGCCAAGATGGACTTGGGAGGATACACACTCCGAGGTGGTCCCTAGCGGAATGATTCAACTCCCCACCTCGTTGGGGGAGGCCCCGAGAAGAAAGACTATAATGGTCCAGTATCTGATAGTTGATGCCCCGTTTGCTTACAACGTCATCCTCGGACGACCCGCTCTTAATGCGTTTCGGGCGGTGGTGTCCACGTACCACTTGAAGATGAAGTTCCCCACCCCCGCGGGGGTCGGGCAAGTCACATGTCGGATCTTGGACGCCTGGAAGTGTTACTCGGCCTCCGTCGAAGGGAAGAAGACTCCGGCACCCCGTCCAGTCGAGGCAGCCACCTCGCGGATGGACATCCCCGAGTCCTCCGAAATCGACCCGGCAAAGCCGAGGAGGCTCGAGGAAGAAAAAATGACGCTAGCGGAAGACTCCAAGACAATCCAGCTCGTAGAGGGCGACCCATCCAAGACCACCCGGGAAGGATCGACCCTTGAGCAGCATCACGAGGTCATGTTGGTCGACTTCTTCCGGACGAATGCCGACGTCTTTGCTTGGAAGGCCTCAGATTTTCCGGGAATCGATCCCGAAGTCATTGTTCACCGCCTCAACGCAGACCCATCGTTCAAGCCGGTGAGGCAGAAAAAGAGGATATTTTGCGAGGCTCGTAACCGAATCATCGAGGAGGAGGTCAACAAGCCCCTCGAGGCAGGCTACATTGTGGAGATCCAGTTCACCGAATGGCTATGCAACGTGGTCGTCGTTGCCAAGGGCGATGGCCGATGGCGGATGTGCAACGACTTCACCGATCTTAACAAAGCCTGCCCCAAGGATCACTATCCCCTTCCTCGGATAGACCAACTCGTTGACTCAACGTCGGGATGCGAGTTGATGAGCATGATGGACGCTTTCCAAGGCTACTACCAGATCTACATGGCCGAGGAGGATCGAGGGAAGACGTCGTTCGTCGTCTCGTCGGGGACGTATTGCTTCCTCGTGATGCCCTTCGGGCTAAAAAATGCCAGAGCTACGTACCAGAGGCTCGTGAATCTCATGTTTAAGGAAGAGATCGGGAGAACCGTCGAAGTCTACGTCGACGACATGATAGTCCGCAGTGAGCAAGAGTCCGACCATCTCGGGCACCTTGCTCGAACATTTGAGATTCTAAGAAAATATGGCCTAAAACTCAACCCGAACAAGTGTACGTTCGGCGTCCGAGGAGGTAAGTTCCTCAGGTACATTGTCAGCCATAGGGGGATCGAGGCCAACCCCTCGAAGATTCACGCCATCCTTGACATTAATCCGCCTAGCTCAGTGAAGGAAGTACAGAGGTTAGTAGGGCGCGTAATCGCCCTCAATTGGTTCATATCCCGCTCAGCGGATCGGAACCTCCCATTCTTTAAAGCGCTAAGGAAGATACCGGATTGGAAATGGACGGAGGAATGCCAGCACGCGCTCCTCGAATTAAAAAGATACCTGACCGAGCCCCCTCTGCTGTCGAAACCAATTCCGGGGAGACCCCTTTATGCCTACCTAGCGGTATCCCAAAATGCTATCAGCTCGGTCCTAGTGCACGTGGAGGATAGGGTACACCACCCGGTGTATTACCTCAGCAAGCTCCTCCAAGGCCCTGAACGGAAGTACTTGGCCATCGAGAAGCTCGCCCTCGCTTTGGTCCACTCCACCCGAAAGTTGAGGCAATACTTTCAGGCCCACACCATCGTGGTCCTGACCAGTGAGCCGCTAAAGCAGGTATTGGTCAAGCCCGATGTCTCTGGTCGGCTCGTGAAGTGGCCGTCGAGCTCGGCGAGTTCGATATCCAGTTCCAACCACGGACCGCAATTCATGCCCAGGTCCTGGCGGATTTCTTAGCAGAGGTGGCCCCGAGGGCAGAAATGGAGCCAAAAACACCGTGGACCCTCATGGTCGATGGGTCCTCCACGAACTCGGGTGGGGGAGCCGGGGTTTATCTGCAGGATGAGTTGGGCAACGAGCTCGACTTCGCCATTCGACTTGAATTTCCGTTTTCCAACAACGAAGCCGAGTACGAAGCTCTTGCTGTGGGGATGAAGATTGCCCTGGACAAGGGCGTGGACGAACTTGTCGCCTTGACCGATTCGCAGTTGGTGGCCGAGCAGGTCAATGGCAATTACGACGCCCGTGAAGCATCGATGACGAAGTACCTCGAGGAGGTCAACAAGTTGAAGGAAAAATTCGCCAAGTTCTCTCTCGAGCAAATTCCCTGGATAGAAAATGAGAGGGCGGATCAACTGTCGAAGCTAGCCAGCTCGGTGAGAGGGACCAAAGAAAGAAGGATAATCGTGTTGAGTTCGCCAACACCCTTGACCGGGTCGGGGACGCGACAGTGCGTTCTCTCCGTCGAGCCCCCGGAGGGTTGGATCGCAGAACTAATCACCTACTTGAAGGATGGAATACTCCCGGATGGACCCGTCGAAGCCAAGAGACTCCGACGGCAGGCATCTCGATACGCCCTCGACGAACAAGGGCGCCTGTTCAGGAAGAGCTTCGATGGGCCTCCTCGACGATGCTTGAACACACAGCAGGCCAGGGAGGTCATCGAAGAGGTACACCAAGGGTGTTGCGGAAACCATACTGGGCCAAGGTCCTTGGCCAAAAAGGTATCACGGGCAGGGTTTTTCTGGCCTAATCTCATGCAAGATTACTTTGACTTCGTCCGAAGATGCCGAGCCTGCCAACTGCACGCCAACCTAGTCCACCAGCCTGCCGCTCCGATGGTAAATGTGGAGATATCTTGGCCATTCGACCAATGGGGAATAGACATCCTCGGACCGTTCCCTCAAGCCCCAGGGCAAAGGAAGTTTGTGATAGTTGCCGTCGAGTATTTCACAAAGTGGGCCGAAGTGGAGGCCGTCGCAAAGATCAACGACTCGGTTATCAAGATCTTCATCTGGAAAAACTTCATCTGCCGCTTCGGGCTCCCCAAGGTCGTCATTTCCGACAACGGAACCCAGTTCCAAAGTCATCGGGTGAGGGAATGGTGCTCTAGCCTTAAAATCGAGCAACGTTTCACCTCAGTAGGGAACCCTCAGGCAAAAGGCCAAGTTGAAGTCACCAACCGAACGATTCTCCACGGACTTAAGACCGCCTTGGCCGACGCTCAGGGCAATTGGGCCGACGAGCTCCCAGGCGTGCTTTGGGCATACCGGACCACTCCTCGGACCGCAACAGGCGACACCCCGTACGCCTTAGTTTATGGTTCCGACGCCGTTATACCTGCCGAAGTGTTGTACCCATCTACTTGGGTTGCTCATTTTGATGAGATCGCTAACGTCGATGCTCGCCTGACCGAGCTCGACTTCGCCGACGAGAGGAGGTATTCCGCCTTGCGGAGGTTGGATAACTTCCGGGCATCAACTGCACGTGCTTACAATCACCATGTCCATCCCCAGACATTTCAGATCGGAGATCTGGTCACCAAGAAGGTCGGGGTTTCTCGCCCTGTGGGGAAGTTAGATCCCAAATGGGAAGGTCCGTTCAAAGTAACCAAGATTTGCAAGAACAATGCCTACCGCCTCGAGGACATGTCGGGGAAGGAGTTACCCCGTCCTTGGAACACCACGAACCTCAGACGGTTCTACGTATGATGATGTCCTGAGTAGAAACATCTCGTGTAACAATTAGCTTGCTCGAAGTTTTTTATTCAACTGTTTTAATAATTACATCGTTATCATCAAATAAGTTTCCAGCTAAAACACGCCATTTTATACACGAACTCCGTTCTCCCAAGTTCGATTTTTAATTGTCAAGTTCTTCTCAAGGATTTATTGAAGTTCCAAGTTTGATTTTTAATTATCAACGTTACTTCTCAAGGTTTTATTAAAGTCCTCAAGGCTTTATTAAACTCCCTTACCGGATTAAATAGCATATATTTCTATACCGAGATCACATTTCGATCATGAAACTTAAAAGGAATTTCGACCAGGAACTTGAATGAAAATAAAAGTTTCATTGATCATAATAAAGTTTACAAAAACAAGGAAAAAAAAAATACATGTTCTCGGGCATCCAGCCCGGCATAAGATCTTATGGCCTAAGCGCCATCTATCTCCGGGGCCACCTCCTCGACGGCCGCCTCCACGGCTTGATCGGCCCCAGCGCCGACCGCACCCACATTCGACGGGGCACTTGTCGCCCCCAAAGGTGACTCTCCTTGGTCTACGATGATGGGATCGTCAGGCTCCACGTCCGGTGAGAGAGGCTCCCCCAAGCGCTTATGATCCTCATTGCGAACCTGTCTCTCCACGATGGATATAACCTGGGCGAACTCTGCGCCCTCATATGCCGGCAGCGCCTCATCATCCTCATCGTCCTTCTCCCCGGCATCGTTCAGATCGAGGTCATACCCCTCCATGGGAAAATCTTGCGGGATGACGCCGCGTGCCTTCAGCTGCTTGAAGGCTCTTTCAAATCCGAGGGAGGCATCGTTCGCCCCGCGGAGGATGGTAGCATATTCGAACACCGGTCCTCGAACGAATCGTTTTACGGCGTCTTTCTCCCAGCCCGGGACCGAGGCCATCAATTCAGTCCTCATCGAGCGGCGACCCCTCTCTTCGCCCTGCACGAAGGCCTCCTTGGCCTTCTTCTTCAGGAGGCTAACTTTTTGCTCCAGCGAGGACTCCCTAGTCTTGAAGTCCAGCTCGAGCTTCTTGAGCCGCTCCTCCAGGGCCTGAGTCTTCCCCCGCGCTGTGGCGATCTCCCGTTGAGCGACTTGATTTTTCTGCCGCTCTTCATCCAAATTCGCCTGGAGGCTGCTTCCTCGAGCCTCCCGCTCGGCCTTGTCGCAACACGCACGGCTGACCTCCAGCCGGCGAAGGCCGTGGAACACCCTTTGCTGAAGAGTGTTCATGTCCTGGGCGATGCTCAGGGCCAGCTCTGAATCGTCGAGCTCGGAGAGGCTGACCTGATCGGCTTTAAAAATGGCGTTTTGGAAACTCCTCATCGCCAACTTTTTGCTCGCCCCTCCGAGGATGCTACGGTCAGAGAGGTCACCATATTTGGGGCCGAAGCCAGGTTCCGGGGCGTCCGGATAGTTTAACACCTCCAGCTCTTCCGATGAATACTCGGAGCCATCAGCCGGCCGCTTGCCTTTGGCCGACTTCGAGACGGGCTTCTTCGGAGCGGGCCCCGTTGGTCTCGTCGGTGGCGTGGAGTTCGGGGCTTTCCTTTTCCGGACAAGAGGCGTCTCCTCCACATCGAGGGCAGCCTCCCGACGAGGGCCTCGGGCAGGTTGAACTGGTGCCTGCGCCTGCGCCGATATCCTCGGAGCACCAGTTGCGGCCGCAATGGCTCGGGCCTCCTCCGAGGGGGGAGATGGCCTCCTCCTTCCACCGGCCACTTTGGAGATCAAGTTCATGCGTCCCATTTCTAATACGCTGAGATCTGCAGAATTGAAAACCAACCGATTAGAAGATAATCGAGCATAAAAACTTGAATATTCGAGCAAAAACATGCAATAAATAATACCAAAAGTAACATGATCGATATCAAGCCTAGCTGGTGAAAGACCAGCCTTTACTAGGAGTCCTTCCTGGGTAAGAAAGATGGGGCTTAATAAGCCCAGGGCCTTCTGGCCGAGCACCCACTCCCTTGTCCAACTGCTCGATCCCAGTCCGGCCAGGGAGAGTTTCCTCGCCTCTGGGTTATGCACCCTCCTCACCGGCCATGGATCCGTGGAGTGTACATAACACCACTTCTGTTTCCAATCCGCCCCGTATGACGATAAGGCCGTTTCGATCAATTTTCTCCCGTTCTTGGCGCTCACAAAAAAGCAGTTAAACTCATCGTCCGGAGATGACCTGCTCGAGTGATTGACTTGATACAGGTCAGAGAAGTTGGCCAGGGTTGGGGTGTGCCCGGTGCAGCGGCAGAAAACGACGAAGGCGCATATCGAAGCGTATGAGTTGGGGGTCAGCTGAATTGGACTTATATTCAACCGATTAAGAATAGTGGAGATGAAGGTCGGGATTGGAAATCGAAGTCCGTTCTCGAGATGAGCATAGTGAATAGGGAGGCACCCCTCGGGGGGATTCGTGATGGAATCCTCCCTGCTCGGCCAGATCACACCGAACGAGTCCCTGAATAATGATTCATTATCTTCTTTCTGTCCCGTTCGGTGTTGTTCGCGACGATATTCCCCCAGCTCACCAGGGTTTGGTTGCCCGATATCGCCTTCTTTCTCCCCCGGTGAGGATTTTGACCGGATGGACCCGCCTCTTCGGAAACGGACCTCCAGGAGGGGACCATCACTTCAGGCACGTCACCCATCGGAGGAAGTGCCTCTCCCCTCTCCGCCCCCATGCGCCGCCTCATCTCCTCTACCCTACTCGGGCTCTTACCACCCCCTCGGGGCCGACTGGTGCTCGCCTCGCCCGGGCAACGAGATGTCGCCCCCTCAAAAGAGGCTTCTGCCTCCAAGGAGATTGACAGGTTTATATCGCTTAACCCCCCTTCGATCGGGGACTCTACCATCCTATTTTGACTATCCGAGCTATTCATGGATTGGCTCATATCTAGGGATTGTTTGTCTAACGAAAATGAAGAGCAAGAAAGAAACAGTTCGGAAAAAGGGGAATACCTAGGTTTGGCTGGTCGAAAGAAGAATTTGTCTGCTCGAAACGATTCCCCTGTGCTCGGTGCTCTCAGATTATGCTCGGAATGGAACTTCAGCTCGATTGCAAAATGACGCGCCTGTAGTCTCGCCTGGAGCCCCTATTTATAGGGCGGTAAAAATACTCCTCGGGAAGTCCAACAGACGCCAGTATTTATTACCAACGGTCACATCCCAACGGTCAATTTTCGAAATTACCGCCAACGCCTGATCGGTAATTCCTGAGCGAAGTCGTAGGCGCTATCTCCTCGGACAGTTCCCGGTCTGCCCGTATTACGAGGATCGGTCAAACCAAGAACTGGGAGGGCTAATGATGTGGCCAAATCTGCCTTGGCCACGTACGCGCCTCCTCAGCTCACACGTCAGATCCAGCTCAGCACATGCCGCCATCCTCCTATTGCCGCGTGTCAGACCTATCTCGATCAGGCCCATGGTCTTTTTCTTGACGGCCTTGTTCGGCCAGAGTTCACCACATCTCCTTGACTCGATGAAATGACATGATCGATGTCGACAACACGTCATCCTCGGAGTCAATACCTTGACACCCCCCTCGAGCAAGGGATGCACCCCACGCGCCCACAGCGCGTCATGGGGAACGCCCGTTACCAGCAACGGGAGTAGGCCAACCTAATTCTGGTCCGGCCCACCTATTTTTTATTATTATAAATAGTGCGGCGACACTATTCATTGGGTAAGACATTCTTTATCTACCAATACACTGATTACTACTTACCGTTCACCTGCCCGAATTTTGATTTGAGCGTCGGAGGGTCTTCGCCGGAGACACTTCCGGCTAGTCTCACGTGTGTTCTATCCTTGCAGAATAGAACCCAACCAGCATTTAGACACTCTTACTCGGATCTACCTGACCGGATTCGGACACTTACTCCTATATCGAAGTGACGTGTACCGCAGGCCAAAATCCGACCACATCAAAAATATTAATATAAATATAAATTAAAAATATTAACATCATTATATGTATGTTATTCAAATTTTAATTTGGAACTTCTTGACATGGGTAATATAAATATGACTCAATGCATCCACCGAAAAATTCTAATACCATTATTAAATAACAAGTTTGACAAGATATACAACAATTCTTTGGGCTCAAATAATCCCATTCTCTCTGTTAAAAGAGGAGAAATAGTTTCATTTAAAAATGTGTAAAAGATTCCTTTATATACCCCACCCCCTCAAACTCAAGGTAGGATCATTGATGCCAGAATGGAGGGCTAGAAATTAGAGGAAATAGAATCAAGATTCGCAGATAATAGAACCGGAGACAAGAACATCCAGAGATGACTGAGACGTATAAGATTCAAAGAAAACAAAAATAGAGACAAAATTTAGAGATAACGGAACTAAATGCAATATTTAAAGTTAGAGATAATAGAAATAGAGACAAATAAGAGAGAGAACAGATATTGAGACAATGCTCTAATACCGTATTAAAAGAGGAGAAAAAGATAGTAATAAATGACGACAAATGACATAACAACAATTTCAATATTGTACATGAGCTTTCTTGATAACTACACAACTAAAATTTGGTTGCAATCGTTGTTGAGATGAAAAAGATGAACATAACATGTTTGAAAATTGAAAATTTATTTATTTATTTTTCCATGAAAAAAGGTGTTTGTGTCCAGATTCTCGTTTTACTATTTGGCTAAACATGATTGTTTTAAGACAAAAAAAAAAAAAGAAAAGAAAAAGGCAAGCGATGAGGAAACCATGGGTAGCATGAAATGACATCACTTAGTTCGGTATTTTCTAACTAAAATTGGGAAAATTCTTACTCAAAGTTGGTTTGACCAAACCCAACAAATCATATAGCGAACGTATTACACTTGCCAAATGATTGGTCACTCTCTTTAAATTATTGACCTTTCACAGGATAAATGTAAAACACTCACCACGTGATTAACACTGATTTGATCGAGTCGAGTCTGACCTAAAATTTCCCCAAAAATTGACGATTTTATTTCAGTAATGGGATGGGCCACTTGTGGCTTTTGAGAATACTAGAATAATTACCAACAGTAAAATGTATATTTATCTATGCTATATAATGATAATATTGGGATTTATCTTTCTTTTTTTTTTTTAAATAATGCATACACACCATCCACATATACACATATTATAAAAATTCAAATTCTAACATTACATTTTTCATGCTTCTAAATGTAGTATATATATATCTATTAGGGCCAAAGCCCCGAACATTAAAATTTGTCTGTATACTTGTCCTTAACTTGATTTTTACGAAAATATGTCTGAAAATTTTGTGGCAAATCTACATATTTTCTTCTAAAAGTTAAAAGCTTCGTTTCTTGGAATTATAATTAGTAACAAAACTATCTAATTTTTTATAGATTATTAAAAATTAAGCAATAGGTTTTATATCTTTCAGATCATTTAGAGAGTGTTTAGCTGAGCTTATAAACTCTTAAAAACACTTATAAGTTGTTTGATAGCTTATAAGCTCTTTAAAAATATTTGGTAAATTTTTTAGTAAAGGAGCTTATAAGCTCTGAAAAAAAAAAAAAAAAAAAAAGCTCCCCTTAACTTTTTTTTTCAAACAGCTTATAAGCTGTCTAATGCTAAAAGATAAAATAATATAAATATATTTATTTTTTTTTAAGATTAGATTTCTACTATCACAAAAAATATTTATTTACATGAAAATAATTTAATTTTATTTTTTTGAATCATCATTATACTTAAAAAAAACATATAAGTTTTAATTTTTAACAAATAAAATTACAGCTTATCAGTTCAAAAAACATCTTATAAGCTACATCGTCTTATTTTATCCAAACACTTTAGAAACTTATTTTTAAAGTAAGATGTAGGAGCTTATCAGCTTCAAAAATATCTTCTATGAGCTTATAAGCTCTTTAAAATAAGTTTAGCCAAACACTCTCTTAGTAGAGCTTTTCTTTCCTTTTCTCCCCCATTTTTCTTTGGGGTATAGATCAAATACTAAATTTTGGGTCGGTTTAAATATATTTTTTTCTTTTATTTTTTTTTTCAAAAAAAAAAAATCTTGTAGAGCCCTATTTTTATAATATAGATTGTCTTTGAAGCCGTGCAATTTTATGTTTGCGTACAATAGTGCTAATCAAATATATTTTTCTTTGTAAGGAAACCATTTTGAAAAAAAAAAATGACAACTAAACTTTTTCTTTGTTTTTTGCCTTTTTAAAATTTTATGTTTTTTCCTCTTGAAAAAGGCCATTCAATGGACTCTTTAAAAAACCCCAATTTGTATTTTAAAAATAATTAAAAATATATATTTTAAAGAAATTTTATATTAACATAATTTTCTAAACATGAAAATATAATAGTTTTATCAAAGTACTAATTATTTACAAATTTTTATGAACATACTTTAATTTTTAAATAATAAACATCGTAATCACATATTTATTTGTACATATTTTGAAATCATAACTTAATTACTAATGCTATATAAATTTTTTTTTATATAAAAGTATCATATTTTTTCATGTGACTATTTATATAATATATACTTTTTTATATATGAAGTATAGATGTATATCATATATATTTACATAAAATAATAAATAATATATCTATATATAATACTAATAGGGTGGGCCCTGGTTTTAAAATAAAAACTCGAAACCCATCCCGAACCCGATAAGGAGTGTAAAAACTTGCCCCATTAAGGGCGGATTCGGATATGAGTCTAAACTGGATCCATTGTCATCCCTACCTTGTTCTAAATCATTTGTTCCACCTTCCCCTATTCCACCTATGCATAATTGCATTCTATTAAGATGAATGCATAACATCCATTCATCAATTCCACTATATATTTCACTTCGTACATATATCACGAATTCATATAGTTAAATAAAAAGCCAACTACCAAAAATTGAACAAACATTAATAGAAGAACAAAGCATAATATATATACATATATATATAGTAAATATGGGCTACATAATATAATCACAAGGACCTTTCTGGCAAAGACTTCTGATTTGAATTTTCTACCGAAGTTATTTATTTGTTTACTTTTCAACTTGAGTGATCCACTAATTAAGGACTTATTCAATGGATCATTGATTTGTGGACGACTATAGCCATGTTATTAGTGCCAAGACCATGATCGAGGATTTGATTTGCAACTTTTCGGTCTAGAAGCCTTTTATAAACTATGTATATTCATTAATATTATCTAGATAGCCATAATAATTTTTAAGAATATGTTGTTTGTCATTCATTATCAAAAACGACCGTGCATAAAAATATAAATCATATTATTGTTAAATTTGAAAAATTATTATTAAGAAAAATAATAACTCTCATTATTTAACATGTACAATTACTAACGACTTTCAAATTGTCAATATGTTTTCTAATAATATTTATGCTATAAGAAAGTTCTCCCTTCACTAAAAGAAAATTTATGACGGTGAGATTATATCACAAATTTAAAGTATTTGTGATGGATTCATGATATAGTTTAGTGTAAAACAGAACCAAAACAAAATAATAATTAGTGACAAGACATTTACTAACGAATTTGTTATAAATGAAATTCATCACATAAATTAAATTTACAACGAATTGATTTATCGATGAAAGGGATGTATTTTTTTAGTGTTCTTTTAATCCAAATAAACTTAAAAAAATGAAAATCAAGAGCAACACAAAGCATTTCCATAGAAGAAACCAAAGTGGGGACCTAACTCCACAAAGCCCCTAATCACAGTTTATAATTCCTTTCCTTCTAGGCAAAGGGTTTTTTCTTTCTTTCTTTCTCATTTTTGTCATGATAATTAACTCTAATTCAAGTGAAATGTCCTTTTTAGTCTCATTCCACATATAAAAGAAAAAGACCTAGGCCATATCTTTAAGATTATTCATCACATAACTTGAAAATTTTGTGATTCTAAAGCCCACTACTTTAATACATGAAAGCGTTGCTAAGATTATCTAAAACACAAATTTCAAACCCTTTTGAAATTGTTAACACGACAAAAGTATTGGTATTCTTGTTCGTCAATTAGTGGATGAATATATTATTCAAAAAAACATGGTTCGCTTCAAAAACGGACACCTCATTTTATCCACCATCTACCACCACCAAATTATTGAATAATACGAAAAAATTTAGTTCAAATCGAGTTTGATATTGAAATCAATGCTAATGATATGATGAGTGAATTAAATTAGATCTGTAATTTGTATATTTTTGGGAGAGTGATGACAAGCCTAGTTAGTTTTTTTTGATACAATCATCTCGGGACACCCTATAGATGTCAACCGGAAAACACCCCCATACACACGCACACACTCACTCAAAGGGGAAGGGGTAGAGGACAAGAGGGTTCGAACTCGGGACATTCCTGATACCACTTTCGAACCCCCATCACTCGACGACAAGCCTAGTTAGTTAAATGCGGGTCAAGTATATATATTATTTGGCATTTAATACGTATGTATATATTATAAATACATATAATTGTTTAAATTACCTTGAAAAAATCTGCTCAATAGTACGCAATCGGCTAATATATGAATTAGTAAAAGTACAAATATAATACGAATGTAAAAAATAAATTTCAGAGTAAAAATACGACTTATTTTGATATTATTCTCATATAAATCACGCTTTCAATGTAATTTAAAGAATGAAAATATTATTTAAAATTTATCACTAAATTACTTAGTTTATAATCATAATATATATTATTTATAATCATTAATATAGTAACTAATTTTTATAAAGTATTGAATATTTGTTGTTTAGATAATATTCAACTAATAACTATCATTAATTTTGATTTATCTTACTTATAAATAATTTTTATATATTACAAATTTGAAATGAATATAATAAATCTTTCATGAGATTATACGAAATATGTTTTATTCATCACATATTATAAGGAATTCGTATCTTATGCATATTATACATATTATATCAAAAGTATAAGTATTTATTCATTAAGTTCAGAATGTGTACGGAAAATGGATGTATATTTGAATTATTCGTACATACGGGCATAGTATGCATTTTAACTACCAAGGATGACAAGTACAATTACACTTACAACGTGATTGATTGAATTTGATCGAAACAGTTTTGAGCAATGATAGTTAGTTACGTTCTCCATATGTTTAATATATCTTTTTCAGTTTTTTGTATTTGTTAAGAAGTGAATTTACTTCAACATCGAAAGATTTTAGACAAATGAATTTCTCAAAACTCCCACAGTGCATGCTAATTTGTATATCTTAAGGAATCTGACTGACCCGAACATATGTGTGTATATATAGCAAAATATTTTAATAAAAGAGATCTTAACTCTAATTATAGATCAAATTCATCTCTTAAATCTATATTGTAAACGAGTAAATGATGATGTTATCTCCTAGCTTCTCGACTCTATGTCACATCAAGTTTTGAATATCAATTTAAGTCAAAATAGAAACAAAATAAAAGAAAAAAGAAAAAAGAAAAAAGAAAAAATAAATATCCGAAAGTATAACAAACGTGTGATTTTTCTTTTTCATTGTTGAAGAATGATTATATATATATATATATATATATTATCTCGCTGAAATGAAATATAAAATGAATCAATTTAGACAGAGAATCTAAATGATTTTCTATCTGATGCCTGGTCTCATATTTGTTTATTAAACATAATTTAAATCTTATTTATTCTCTACACTTATTTTTAATAGCTTATAAGTTAATTAATATTACTTACAATATGATTTTAAAGTTTATAAACTGATAGATGTTATCTTAAAGTCATTAAAGCCGATGAGGCTTTGCCTTAGTGATAAGGTGCATGCCTTGCAATTTTAAGGTTATGGATTTAAGTCCCCGTAAACGCGAGTACTTTTCTAGTTTAATATTAATTTCTTTCTATTGCATAATAGTTTGTATTTAGTTGTCATTTGATAATGTTCAATTATAAGATGCAACATTTTTATAAGTTGTTGTCTTGTTAGGCAAATTGAGAGCTTATACACTCTTTTCAATATAATAATGACGAAAACTAATTTAACAAAATTAATATCATGTAAATAAAAATACTTGGAGATCGTAGAAATGGAATGTTTGAAAAAAAAAAAGAAAGAAAGACAGGATGTTCATGTCATTTCATTTTCTAGAGTTAAATAGCTTATAAGCATATTCAGAATAAATTTGGGGTGGAGTTTTTTTTTTCTTCTTTCTTTATTGAGGAGTTTATAGACTTCAAATATCTTATTTTGGGATATTATAAGTTCTTTTACCAACAAAATTATTAAATACTCTTATGACATATTTGCTACGTTTGATACCATTGGATATGATTTATTAAATATAAATTATTAATGAAGAAACTATATCAGATCCTTATTAGTTT